>CM053605.1:2972336-2984274 GCA_028646535.1 Procyon lotor | reverse complement strand
CAGAAAGAACCAAGTGACTTGCTCTGCTTCTGGGCTCTCCAGGCCTAGGCTCACCTGCCCAAGGGCCCAGGAAACTGGGGCGCGTCCGAGGCCCACTTTTCCCGCTGCCGGGACTGCTAGGTGGCGAGCCTCTTGCACCTCACGGTGGGCGGACCCGGGCGCCTGCTGGTTTGTGCCGGCTGATTCGGTTTTGTGTCTCTAAGACCCCAGCCCGGGGTCTCGCAGACTACGTTGGACTGTTGAGGTCTGTGTCGGAAGCCCGCGGGATCCAGCCCCTTTCCGGGGGTCGGGGGACAGGGGAGCTTGGGGCCAGGCGGGGATTTGGGCCAAGCTCCGTCCCTTGCCTCCTTCCTTCCCAGGGTGGCGGGCACTCGTTTCCCTCTGGGGTCTCTCCACAGCTGGTGACTCCTGTCCTGAAGACACACGAGGAAGTTCTTACAGCTTTGGCAAGGGAGCAATCCCGTTGACTCTAGAATGTGTTCTTATTTTTTTTTTTTAAAGATTTTATTTATTTGACAGAGAGAGATCACAAGTAGGCAGAGAGGGAGGGGGAAGCAGGCTCCCCGCTGAGCAGAGAGCCCCATGTGGGGCTCGATCCCAGGACTCTGAGATCATGACCTGAGCCGAAGGCAGAGGCTTAACCCACTGAGGCAGCCAGGCGCTCCAGTTCCAAAAGGTGTTCTGCTGGGGGTCCCTTGGGCCTCCCCATTCTCCTTACCCTCCACCTGGGGTCTTCACTCTGCCCCTAAAACCTGGCCCGGGCTGATGGCCCAGCTGGCAGCGTGCGCCTCAGCCCCGGTCTGAGCCCTTCTGCCCGTGGAGCTCTGCGTCCAGCTGATGCCGCAGCACGGTATCCCAGCCCAGCTCCTGGTCCGGTCCCCTGAGCCCCGGGCATCCAGTCCGTCTCAATGAAGCGTCACTGTGTCCGGCTGCTCTGAGGGAGCAGGAACAAGGCCAGCAGCCAGCATCTGCCCTCACCCCGAGGGTCAGCATCCCGAGACGAGTCACAGACTGGGTGGCTGGGGACAAGAGGCTTGTTCTGTCCCTGTGCTGGGGGTGTTGGCAGGCCTGCCTCCTCATGGAGTTCCGAGGTGCTCTGGTCCAGGCCTCCCTTCCAGCCCCCAACTGCTCTGAAAGTCCTCGGCACTCCTTGCCTTGTGGCTACCTCACCCCTGTCGCTGCCGCCGTCCTTACACGTCTCTGTCTCTCTCCTTACAAAGACAGCCAGTCATGGGACAAGGGGCTGCCCTAATCCACTGTGACCTGGTTTTAACCAGTGGCATCCACGAAGACCCCATTTCCAAACACAGTCTGAGTTTCCAGGTGGACGTGACTTTGGGCAGAGACGCTGGCAAACCCAGTCCACCCTGCAAAACTCATTGCTTCCCTTCCATCGTCTGGGTGTCGGCCATGCTGGGGCTCAGGGGGCACTTCCTAGGCCCTAGGACCTTCGGGGAGAAGAGCGCGTTGCCCCCGCGTGAAACCAGAGCCTGCTCTGACCCGTCCTGTGCTCTGCTCCCTCCTCCTCAGGCCTTACTGAAAATGGACTGCCAGGGCCTGGTGGTCAGACTCATCCAGGACTTCGTGCTCCTGACCACTGCGGTCGAGGTGGCGCAGCGCTGGAGGGAGCTGGCCGAGAAGCTCGCCAAGGTGTCCAAGCAGCAGATGGACGCATACGAGTCTCCGCACCGGGACAGGAACGGGGTCGTGGACAGCGAGGTGAGCCCGGGGCGAGATGCGGTCCCAGCTCTGGCTGCTGGACAGCGTGTGGAGGGGGCGAGTGAGTGGATGTGGGAAGGGTAGGCTCTCCCCGAGTGGGGCGGGTGGCCTCCTCCCCAGGGCTGTTGGCTGCGTGTCCTGATCTTCAGGGACCTCCCGTCAGATGGAGCACAAACGGAGCCCTTTGTGGCCACTTCTGCCCGGTCTCTGGCCAGGTCTGTGTTGCCTAACACCGGGTACGTTGTGGAACTTGGGCCAGAGCCAGCTGGGTTCCTGCTCGGAGGTTCTCTGTACTCTCCCTTGGGGGCAGAGGCTGCTTTAAGCTTCCGGAAAGTGGGTTTGGGCCCGGAAGACCCAGGAAGGAGGAAATCCCAGAACAAGGGTGTCCTTTATTCACGCAGTGAATTTCCAAAGAAATGGCCGCAGGGATCGTAAGGAGAGAAGTCCTTCCTGTTTGTTCAGACACCCTTTGCTACGTACCTGCTCTCGCACAAAACACCTTTTTCCTTTGGAAATGTGCTGCTCTGGGCAGGGTCTGTTTCCCCTGTTTCTCTGGGCTTGTCTCTCTCTCTGGTGAGAAGCATAAATAATGAGCAAAGAAACTGCAGTTAATAAGCTCCAATAAGAGGATCACATCTCTTAACTGTCCGCTCATCTTCTCTCCCCCTTCCCCCCTTTTACGTTGGACGACTCCACCATCCAGGCCATGTGGAAACCCGCCTATGACTTTTTATTAACCTGGAGCCACCAGATCGGGGACAGCTACCGGGACGTCATCCAGGAGCTCCACATAGGCCTGGACAAGATGAAAAACCCCATCACCAAGCGCTGGAAACACCTCACCGGGACTCTAATCCTGGTCAACTCCCTGGACATTCTGAGAGCAGCTGCCTTCAGTCCCGTGGACCACGATGACTTCGTGATTTGAGCGGGTTCCCTCACACCCGCCGCTGCTGCTCTGGGCCCTGCCCCAGCAGTCCGTCCTGGACGCCCACGCCGTCATGTGAGGCTGAGGGGGAGGCAGGCAGGGCCGGCTGCTCAGACACATCTGGGGCCCCCTCTTAGGGCCGGACCCACACCCAAGGACCAAGCACACACACTGCTCCACCACCCTCCTCCAGTGCTGGTGGGGGCTGGGGGAGGGGCCGGAAGGGAATTTCTACTGCAGGTCATTGCCAATCACGTAGCTTTCTATTTGTTAGGTATAAATTTAAATTTAAAACCCCTTTTTTTTAAAGTTCAGGAAGAGGCAGATGAGAGAGGGTGATATCTAATTTTTTTAATGGACCACAATAGTTAAAAAAACAAAACAAAACCACACCTTAATAGGGGAGGATGCTGTTGAGGTTTCTATGTTCTATAAAGACCTTTTTAAATTATGTTACAGATGTATATATGTATTTAAAGGTCGTTGGGGGCATTTGTGATTCCCAGCCACACTCTGCGTTTCAACACTTAGCGCGCGTATAGACACTTGTTCAAGTGTTGGACCCCTTTTGCTGTGTACTTGTGAAAAGGGTAAATCAAATAGGAACGTGGTTTTTCGGTAGACAAGTCCGGCTCTTGCCCATCCTTTCCGAGAGTGTCCTAGGTCCTGCTGCCCCCTCTCGACTTCATTCTCTTTTGTCCCTTTGCCTCGTGTTACAGTAAATGATCGGCAGACCTTTGAGCTTTAGGGACGCGAGCCAGCAGGTGCCGTGAGATGGAAAGGCAGCTGGGAGCTGGTGTTCATCACGGCCCCCACCTGCGTGCAGCTGGTCATTCAAGAGAACGGTGCCATTGGCCATGCGGTGGTTCCTGCAGCCGTCGGCCACCGCTGTCCTGTTTCTCCCTGGGGGCGGGGGAGAGGAGCCCTGCGTCTGCTTGTGCTGGCTGGTGCTAACTCAGCCCCCGTCCCTTCCTGGTACACCCCCTGGCCTGGGAAATAGTAACATAGGGGACACCATCTTTTCTCTGTACAAGAGAAAGACTACCCAAGCAGGATGAACATTTTCCAGGAAGGAAACTGTTTCCCACCAAGAGTCAGGGACTCGGCAGAGCATTGTACTGATGCCCTTTACGGCTGCTGATCAGCGTGTGGGGACCCGGTGCTGGGCTCCCTGATCTGCTGCGGCAGCTCAGCAGGGTTTGGGGGGCAGGACGGCGGAACTACCTGGCAGATCGAGAGGGTTGCTTCCCGGGGATGTGCTAGGACACGCCGCCTGCTTGTATGATGCGGTGGGGGGCCACTTGGGCTTCCTGGACCTCATTCTCTAAATCCGCTGTCTTGAGACGTGTTGTGTAATCAGTGGGTGGTCCCGACTGGGCTGAAACATCCTTACGTACCTGTTGATTCAGATCCTGAAGACCAACAGGCTAGGAAAAAAAAAAAAAAAACACACAGAAAAACACTATCTTCTTGATGCTGTGAGAACCAGGATACGCAATTACCCGATCATCTCACGAAGTCACCTTAAATTCCGCTTCTCCTTCCCACTGTCATTCTTTCCAGAGATTGTCTCTCACCTTCTCCCCAAAGAAGAAGCAAAACCAGTTGCACCTTAAACCGTGGATATTTTTCCTCAGGGGCTTTAAATAGTTTCCTATGCAACATGTCTTGTAGCACAAGTTAAATTCTACAAAAGTTGCAGTAAACGTTATTTGGATATTTTAACCTCTTAAGTGTGTGTGTGTGTGTCTCTGTACCCAGCCAAACGTTAAATAAAACAGTAAAACCTAGCGAGAGCATCTGTGAATAATGGCTCCCTCCCCAAAGAGCCACCCCCCTCTGCAGAGGACTTTTATATATATATGTATGTATGTGTATATATATATATTTTAAGATTTTATTTATTTATTTGACAGAGAGAGATCACAAATAGGCAGAGAGGCAGGGAGAGAGAGAGAGGGAAGCAGGTTCCCTGCTGAGCAGAGAGCCCGATGCAGGGCTCGATCCCAGGACCCTGAGACCATGACCTGAGCCGAAGGCAGAGGCTTAACCCGCTGAGCCACCTAGGCGCCCCAGAGGACTTTTATATTTTTACTGAATATCCTGTAATCGGGTCCAAGAAGCTCGGTTAAAATCTCCAGTTCTCCGGGCACCTGGGTGACTCAGTCGGTTAGGCTTCCAACTCTTGGTTTTAGCTCAGGTCTTGATCTCAGCTCAGGTCTTGATCTCACAGTCGTGAGTTCAGGCCTGGTGTTGGGCTCCACGCTGGGCATGGAGCCTACTTAAAATTAAAAAAAAAAAAAAAGTTTCCAGGTCTGATTCTGATATTCGAAGTGGTAGTCATTTGCATGTAAAATTATGGTGTTGGCAGGTGTTTTTGAGGACCAAATATTCAGGAAAAGGATTTGGTTAAAAAAAACAAAATTTCCCAAAAAGAAGACAATTTGGTCCATACTAAATTCCTGCCTTGGTCCTCACTTGACCGTCCTACAGCCCTGTCACATGGGACAGGTTCCAAATCGCCTGTGATCACCAAGCCCCCATCTCCTGTGTCACCTGGTCTGGCAGCCAAGCCCAGGCTTGGTCCCCACAAGCGGTCGCCAGATCCCAGCACCCTGTAGTCTCCCATCCATTTCTGCTGCCACGACGGGCCCTCAACCTTTGCCTTCTCTCCCTTTGCTCTCCTTACTACTCACTGCTCAACACCCGCCCAAAACACACACACCTGGGCCACCTGGCCACTCTCCCCTCCTGCTTCCCGCTGTACGGTCTGCTCAGGGCTCACGCTCACCATCCCCCACACTCAGACCTCCCTGCCTTTGAGCTGTTCCCCTGCTCTGGAACCTCTGCTTCTCCGTCAGCCACACTGAGCTCCTTGAGGTCATCGAGTGCCTGAACTCGTCTCTGAATCCCCAGAGCCCGGCCCCTCGAATGTACCGTGGGAGGGAATTTACCGTGACGGAGAGAAATGCCTCCCTCCATGCGGACAGCTTGGCTCTCGGAGGGCCGAGAATAGGCTTCGTACTGGGTTTACAACCAATGGGAAACCTGTTGGGCCCGTGATGAGGGCACCAGACCCAGCTTAGTTTGTGACGTGTTCGGAGGGGAGAACACGGCGGGGATGGAACTCAAGTGCACACCAAAAGCAGTTAATTTCCCTAATAGTTCGTTTCTGGGCACGAGGGAAACGCTGTCAGGTTGGTCCGTGATTTATGCTGTAATAAAATTCAGTTTTACGGAAAACAGATTGAAATGGCATCCAAAACAGTAACCCGAATTCAGGGGAAAAGAGAGTGCCGCCAAGTGCCCAGGCTTTGGTTCACACCTGCGGTCTATGCAAGGTTTGCTCCAATTCATCTTTGTGATGACCTTGGTTTCAAAGAGGAGGGGAGCAGCTGGGAGTCGGAGCGGCAAACAGGCCCAGCTGGTTCAGCGGCAGATGTGAGCTCTGTCCACCCCCAGCTGTGCCCTCCCGCCGCATCAGAAGCAGAGAGAAGCCCAACAGCGCAGGGGCTATTGTCTCAGGCGGCAGGGAGGGGGCGGGGGGACCAGCCCGCAGAGCTGTCTTAGCTCATCTTAGGTTGGGTTGCCAGTAATATAAATGGGCCTCACTACCGAACTGTATTGAACCACTTAAAAATGGTGAAGACGATAGGCTTTGGTTGTGTGTTTTTTGCCACAGTTTTTTTTAAGTGAAGAAAATACGGGTTGCCCGCAAGCCCAGCATCCGGTTATGGAAACCAGGGAGCGCCGGATCTGGGTGCATACGAGGAGACTTCAACCCCACCTGTGGACCCCTTTGGCAGTTGGACAAAGCTGTAAAGTCCTCGCAGTTAGGTAAATGCATAAAATAAGGAAACCCGGGGCTTACAAATGAAAGCAATCACATTTGCATACAGTTAGCAAAAGGGCTTTTTAACTGTCACGGGGATCTATGTGCTCTTTTAGGCACTAAATAACAACCTAGGGGCAGGTCTCATCCACCATAAACTTACAGAATAATGATGAGCACTGCAAGTATCTGAGATTGAGAAATCATTGACAAAAATCGCAGGAATTTCTGCTAGAGGTCCCTTGCCTCCACACGTGCCTGGAGGGGACGCTAATGTTCAGTCAGAGCTTAATGGAAATGAAGATGTAATTTTTTTTTCCTTACTTAAAAAAAGCAGGGAGCCCTTCGTAAGGAAACTGAAGTCAGATTTGCTCTGCCAGTAGCTTCGAATGGTTTGCAGGATGTTTTCTGCTCCAGTTTAGCCAGACTAGTACTTGTAAAGCTTTGCTTCTCTGGTCTGTTACTCTACCTAACGAGGGAGAAGGGAATCCAAGAAATGAACTGGTCCTGTGTGTGTCTTTTTAAATATCTGAAGTCATTTTTCTTAATTTCCCAATTCGGTTGTTTTGCTTTTCAGAAGATTATCTGTATACTCCTGTCCTGTGTATGCAGCACAACTCTCTCTGTAATAATCTTCACTCCGGGGCTCAGCAAGGGACAGCCAGAGCGGGAGTGTGCCTGCGGCACGAGCTTCGTGAGAGTGGGCAGCTTGGCGGGAGCGCCGACGGAGGGCTGCTCGCCCGGTTTGTGTCCTGGAAGCCAGTCTTGGGCGCAGAGAGCATCAAGGGAGAGAAGAGCCAGCTCCTGGCCCTGCAGGGTCTGTATTCCAGGAAGATGCAGACCTTTGTAGTGGAAGGGAGATGGCAGTGTTTCTGTCAGAACAGACCAAGAGAAGATTCCAGAAGCCCCAGTGCTCCCCCTCCTGCCCCCACACCCACTCCCATTATATTGATTATTAGTGAAGGTTTCTGATTCGACCCCTTCCATCCCTCTCAGGATTTCTCCTTCAATCTGGCCACTGCGTGTCCCCCAGACCCGCAACCCCCTTTGAGTCATCCGCCAGGTGGCCACCAGTGCAGTCCTTCTAAAATAGAAACCCACGCCCCCTTCTGCTTGACGCCCACCTTCAGCGGCCCCCGTGTTTAAAGCAGATGAACAGGGGCTCCCGCCCGCCCGCCCACAGGTGACTGTCGGCCCCAAGATTCCGCTCAAAATAAGAGAAATAAACACGGCGGACTGAGGATTTCCATTCAGCTAAATGTATGCAAATCAAATCATCGCTCCTGGTCCTGAGATTAAGCCCTCCGTTCCTTTTTGGTGTTAAAATGTCCTTTATTTTGGTACCTGATAACAAGAGTAAATTGCAGGAGTGGTGTTTCTAATGGCTCTCTTGGCCAAGTGAAATGTTGGCCGATGACAGACATCCATGCATTTTTTTTTAAGACTTGAATTTTTGGACCAGTAAGGGAGAATCAGCATGAGACTCTTATTTCCGTGGCCCTCTGCCCTTGTGGGTGTTTCTCCCAGACCACCCTCCTCACCATGGTAATAATGGCTTTCGCACGGTCTCGAGGTGCTCGGTGTCTCGAGAACACTTCCGCTATATTTGGAACCCAGAAAACACAAACTCGCAGCTTCTCAAATTGCAGCTAAATGCAGGCATGTGACTAGTGGATCTCTGACTCAGAGACCAGCAACTTGCAGAAGGAGGCAAGGGAGCTGCGGGAACGTTCGGGGCAGCGGCGGGTCCTTGACCCTCCCTGCCATAGGTGGCACCTTCCCCATCAGGCCAGTTCCGGACGTCAACATGGTGCATGGCTCCTCTCCCAGCCCTCTGGTGGACCACCCGATTATCTTTGAATAACCTCCTTTCTGGAACCATCAGCCAGAGCCAATTTCTGTTGCTTGCAAACACGCCGCTGGGCTTCTGATGAGTTTTATTCCTTCGGGGTTCTGCTCTGATCATCAGAGGCCCCCGGGAAGTCTTTTTGGGTCCACCAAGAAAAAACCCCACCTGTTTTCCTGCAGCCCTCCGCCCTGACCACAAATATAATCTGAATCTTGCCGTGCATTTGCTCCTTGTGCCCCACAGACCATAAACGGGGCAAGGAAGATGCCACAGTGCCCAACTCACACTCAGTAAATTGTCGGGTGCATGGCT
Source organism: Procyon lotor (assembly GCA_028646535.1). Lineage (NCBI taxonomy): Eukaryota > Metazoa > Chordata > Mammalia > Carnivora > Procyonidae > Procyon > Procyon lotor. Next base: position 2,975,634 of record CM053605.1, on the reverse strand, counting down.
GGCTGAACTAAGAACTCCCCAGGGACCGCGGCAGACCATCCAGTTTGAGGGAGGCTACGCACCGGGGCCCGGATAGCTTTGTGTGTACTTGTAGGGATTTCTTTTTATCGAACAAATAGAAATTTTATCGGAAGTCTTTTTTTCTAGAAACTCTTATCTCTGCTCGTTTTAATTCACTGTTCTTCCCACTGTAACATCACATGTGTTCAGCTCGGCCGAAGCTCACACTTGGAATAACAAGTGTTTGCTTTATGGTTCGCACATCCGCACCTTTTTCTACATTCCAAATGCAAAGTCATTTCACACCCAAGGTGTGGATGGTCGCACCTAGCTGAGGGTAGCAGACGTGGAGACGCCTGGAGAGTGAGCATCTGCGGCCCCCGGGGTGGTGGGGAGGGATCGAGTCGGGGCTCCCTGGACACCTGAGCAAGCAGGGGGCAGGTGGACGGGCAGGCGGTGGTTGCCTGGCAACCCCACCCTTCCCGGGGCCCTCCTGCTCCCCCAGAAGAGAAGGGATCCGGAGAAGTGACTCACTTTCACTTTTGACTCGGAGCCTGGTTAGAATCCACATCTACAGAATGAAGACTTCAGTAGGATTCAGGCAGATGAGTCAGCTTCATGCCTGGACACACCGAAGTTTACAAATGCAATCCTGTGCGTGGACAGAAATACCGACGCAGGCATCTTCGTTGTGCAATGGGTAAACTCATAAGGAGACAGTGATGTGTTTAAAAAAAAAAAAATCTGTTTGGAAAATCGGATTCCAGTTCTCTCCAAGTCATTTTGCAAAACCCCTTTACATATACCTAATTATCACATTTTCCGTGTGAGAGATGAGTCGAGAAATTAAAAACAGAAAAGGTAATGGATATGGGTGAGGGACGCAGGCACTTGACCTAGTTAGAAATAATTTATACAGACCTTGGAGATTTATGTCTTTTTCCCAGATCCTGGGAGAGAGATCTCAGTTTTCAAATATTAGGTTTGTGCCGATATTTGGTCGGTGTCAAATATTTGGTCAGTGTCACGATGCCAAAAGCCCGATAGCCAGAGCTATCCGAACAAAAATAAATCCACTTTGCATTCAGAAATTCGTACCCAAGTCAAAGCAACTCAGTTTACTCTTTGTGACACGTGATATAGATTCCAAAATGATGTTTAAAATGATATTGAAGATCTCTGATGCCATCAGGCAGCATTTCTTCCTGAGTGAAGAGCTTTGCCCCACACCCACCGCCCTTCAAACAAAACAAGCAACCTAGTTAGTATTTTGAAATCCTAGACATCTTCTTCCGCCCGGAACTCTGGGAGGAAGTGAAGAGGGTACCAGCCTAGCCATCTCGAGAAAGAATTCGGCTGTATAAGATCATTTTTTAGACCATAATTGCTGTGACCACTCGCCTGATTTTTTTTTTTTTAAGTCAAGTCCAAGCACCACCTGAAGGAGACTCACGGGGGCAAGAGGTGGGGTGGGGGAGGCGTATGAAAAAGTGCGGAATCCAAGGCTTTCCAGGACCTTTAGAATCAGATGCTTGTGGGGGCCCGGGAATCTGCATTTGTCCAGGCTTTCCATCTGAGTCCGAGGTGTCCTAAAGCGTGAGGGCAGCTGCAGTTTTTAACCGTATGGCTAAACACCAGGCAGAAAAAAAGGGAAGTGACTTCCATTGCTGGAGAGGGGTGGACAGACGTAGCTTCTGTACTGCGATGTCCACGCACCTCTAGGGCTGCAGCTCCAAGCTCCTGAACCACCTGGCCTCCACACACTGTCCCACTTTCATGCGCCTCCTGCTGAACTTTAATTAAAATCCAGGCAACTGTTTTCAGGGAGGCTTCTCTGGTGCAAACCGTGTCACAGGCACCAGTGGGGCTGTCCCAGCCCCGAGAGGCACGACGGGGCCACCAGCTGGTGCTCGGCAGATGCGGGCTCCCTGCCCTGGGCCTCCTCGGGCTTCCTGTTTGGCAGACAGGGACCTCTGTCCCCTGCTGGAGACCCTGCTCCGCAGCCCTGGCCTTAAGTTTGGGTCTCACCCAGTGTTCCCAATTTGGGGGTTAACGTTCACGGCCGGGGGTGGGGATTTCCAGCTGCCTCCCACCTCCGTGGGGGGCCCCGGGTAGGCAGAAATAAGTCCTCTCGTTTGGTTAGTGCTGGTGCTGAGGACCCTGGAGAAGCTCCTCCTGCCAGCCAGTGCAGGCTCAATGGGCTCCCGTGTACCCAGGAGGTATGGGGCATGACTTGAGCCGAAGGCAGAAGCTTAACAACTGAGCCACCCAGGTGCCCCAGAACTTTAGAGATTTTAACTCATTTGATCCTCACAACATCCCTGTGAGATAGATACAACTGTTAACCACAGTTTACAGATGGGAAAGTAAGGCACAGAGAGGTTAAGTAATTTCCCCAACGTCACACAGCTCCAAAGCATAGAGCTGAGATCCAAAGCCCAGGCAGCGTGGCTCCAAGATCCTTGCTGTCCCCCTTTCCTGCCACACCCAGGTGATGTTTTCCCATGAGCCAAGAACCCTAGCAAGAGACTGAAACTGTCACGTGCATCGTTGAAAGTGTTAAGTAGCAAACATTGTATTTCTGACTTCAGAATGTTTTACGTGGAGACGATAAAAGGTAGAGAGGGTTTGCAACGGGCTTTTCATTTTTGATTTCCTTTGGTCAAGCAGATGTAATCCGTTCGCATTCTGCCTGCATACATCAGGGGCTGCCGTGAAGTCAGCACGGAGGACGGATGAAGGAAAAGTGACTTTAAAATTTGCTGCAATACGAATCTATACAAATCAGTAATGGGACAGTTAGATGAATTGTGGTACATTTATACAGATATGTATATATATGCACATGTATATATATATGCACATATGTATATACATGTGCATATATATATTTACATTTATATATATATTCATCTATGTTCAACCATTAAAAAGATTAGGCAGATCTAGTTATTGGTGCAAAAGGGTCTCCAAGATACAGTAAGTGACACAAAATTTTCTCATTTATTTTAAAAGTAAAAAACAGGGCCATACACAAAACTCCTAGAATGACACCCAAGAATTATGGTCAGTGGGGCGGGGAGGTCGCTGGGGCCTGCAGAACTGCATTTGGGGGAAGAACTTTCTGTCACGTGTCTTTTTTGTGCCTTTTGACTTCTTACCCTGCTGATATTTTCATAATTCCATATATTTTTTGCTACAGATAATAATGTATGAAAAGAGAGTAATTTAGAATTGGCTCTGAGGAGAGAACGAATCCCTCAATTTGCAAAATTAAAAAATCAAACAAGTACCTAAT
>CM053605.1:2956347-2972236 GCA_028646535.1 Procyon lotor | reverse complement strand
GGTTGCAATAACCATAAACCCACTAGAAATCCCGTTAGGAAGAGGCACAGACTGCAGTGGAGATCCCAAGTGGAGTTCCCACGTGTGCATGGAGTGTGCATGGATGGGCCGAATTTTTTGCAGTGAGTTAGCACTGCAAAAAGCTAGCACTTTACTTGGTCAGTTGGCCCCAAAAACTGGCCTCAGAGGCTCTTTGTGAATGTGCAGCCAAGGTTTCTAACTTACAGACCTGCGTGTATCAGTGCCATTAGAACCAGAGATGAACACAGTTACGTGACTTCTAACTCATCAGTGTAATTTCTGTAACAGGGACTCACACAGCAGGGACAGCATAAAGATTCCCGATGAAAGCGAAACGCTTTTTTCTTTTTTAAGTTTTAATCGAGACGTAACTGATACACAGTGCTATACACACGTAAGGCTTATGAGTTAAATGAGTTAGGTTTGTAAGTGTAAAGCCAAATGCATTTTTTTTTTAAAGATTTTTTATTTATTTGACAGAGAGAAACACAGTGAGAGAGGGAACACAAGCAGAGGGAATGGTAGCGGGAGAAGCAGGCTTCCTGCAGAGCAGAAAGCCCGATGCGGGGCTCGATCCCAGGCCTCTGGGATCATGACCTGAGCTGAAGGCAGACGCTTAACGACTGAGCCACCCAGGCGCCCCAAGCCAAATGCATTTTAATAAAACCATCCTACAATGAAACATACAATGAAACAGCCTTCTATCTGAGCTCTCTTCCTAGATACCACCAGACACCAGAGCTCCTCCTAACTGAGGGCAGGAGGCCTGGGGTTGGGGCTGCAGCAGGGAATGAGCCTGTGAACAGGGAGGTGGTTTGACTGGAGAGAGTGGGAGCCAGAATTGACGTGATGTGGTCTTGAACCGAATGGCCAATCGGGCCTTTAAAGGTACAGACCACGACTAGCCACGGAAGTGAGAGATCGCCGTTGACACAGTAACGTCTCACCAGAAACGAGGTATGAATATAAACTTAAGCCCTTAAAGCCCTCCTCCCCTTTGGAAATCTTCCGTTTTCTTTACAATCGCATTGAAGCTTTAATGTGAAAACCTTGTATCTTAAAGCGATGCGACTGGAAAGCTGTCTTCGGATTACAAGACGTTGTCCACTACAATGTAACATTTGTTCTAAATGTGGAGGGTTTGTCTGCATCCAGATTTACTACAGGAGGAAAAACTGTCTGGGTCTATCTTTGCTGGAATACCTACGGTTTAGGAAAAAGAATAAGATTTTATTTTCCAAGAGAAAAAATACACACTTGATTCCGTGGTACTTGCTCCACCTTCTGGAGAAATGATTGGAGAATGAATTCCGATATAGCCCCTCTTGCATGGTTACCCGTGATGTTATTTTTTAAATCATACAAAACATCTTTGATTTATGTTTTCTACGCACCCAAAGGAATAACGAAAGAGAGACTATCGTTTGGGGGAAATATCGGTTCGTTCATTTAGTTCCATTTAGTTTTAGTTTCTGAAGATAAATTTACATCTGTGTTTCTCTAACATAAATATTCTCTGTTTATCACAGCTCTACAATACGTTAGAGGTAGATTTCATGTAGTCTGACTCTTTAGAGTATTTTGAAATATTCTTTGACAGCGTGTGAATCTTTAAAATGTCCCTGTGGGAGCTGCATAAAAAATTAAAGAGATAGCCAATAAAAAATGTCGAGAACTCTAAGTGCTCTTGCTGGGGCTGCCCACAAATGTCTGCATGGCCCCTCCTCATAGGCTCCACTCACTCTGAGAAGAGGTACCCAGAGCTCTCTCCTCTGGATAGATGTGGGAAGACCAAAATGGCATCTGGTCAACCCGGAGAAGATTAAACCTTATCAGAGACCTCCTGAGGATGAGAGGAATAGGAGGATCATGTGTGAGACCTGCTCCAGTTCTCTGACCCCCTCCTAGGCACACACAGGGTCCCCTGTTTGGAGATGGCTCTCTCCCTTGCACCCCTCCTGGCCCTTCCCTGGGAAGCTCTTTCTTCAGCACCTCTCAGGGGTCCCCTCCAATCCCCGGGCTTGGCCGGGTTCCTTCATGAACCACTGGTAGATCCATGACCCTTTCCCCCCAAGAACTTGCCCCACTTTGTAAGTGAAACATCTTTAATGTAATTAATTCCCTGAGGTCAGCCTCCCTTACAGGACTCCGGGCAGGTGCCCGGTCTGGTTCTGCTGCCCATTGTGCTCCCCAGGGGCCAGTGTTGGGCAGCACAATAGACACTTGTGGTAGGAAGAGGGAGGGGAGGGGACAAGAGGGTCCTACTGTTGAGTCACTCAAATTCTCACAGGGACAGTCTGACAACTCTACAGAGCCCAAAACGAAGCTGAACACGGTATTTAATTTGCTGGTTCCTTTAATTCTATCCACACACAAACAGTGAGAATCTCCTTCATCTGAAGAACTCAACCCACCTCCTTGCTGCTCATTCACTTTTAAACTGCATCCTCTACAGTGCTTAGAATTGCTTAAAGGAACAAAATTGCCATCATATTTTACAAAACCATTTCATATCCAGAGATCTGAATGTATGGTAGGCTCCTGAAAGCTGTCTGTAGGCATCCAGTTCTAATATCATTACCTGTGGCTTTATAGCTCAACTTTGTCAAAAATGAAGGGCTGCCATCCATAAACAGGAACTCAGCAGAAGTTCCTTTTAGTTGTCTGGGAAAACTTATGGCCTTTAGCTGCCCTTAACCACCTTCGGCTTTGCAAAAAAAAAAAAAAAATCCTTTTTTCCACTGCTGTTTTTGCTTCCTGAGTTATCCATACATCATCCAGAGTTAAATGAAGAAAGACACAATGAGGTCTAACCTCTGCAAAGTCAGCCTGAACCCTCATGTCAAGGGAAATATGATCCTCCGTGTTGCATGTGGAGATCAGTGAGGCCAGCTCAGAGTGCTGGACACACAGCTGCATCCGTGAACGTGAGTGGCGGCTGCCGGCCGGCATTCTGCCTGTTCGCCCCGCACCATAGGACACCCTCTTCCACCCAGAAAGGTCGGATGCAACCTCGACCGGGCCAGCCACTCCACCAGCGTACAGAGAAGCCTGTGCCGCCCTTGGTCTGTAGGCCTGAGAGAGCAGGGTGGGCAGGTGTGAAGAGAAAATGTGTAGGGATTCTACTGCCCCTGCACTCTGTCCTTGTTCTTGAAAAGGCTGGTTTGTTTTGAATTCACACTCACAATAAAAGTGGTTTATCCCCACATCTGTCCGCTCAAGGACTGTTATTAGACATTCAAAGCTTTCTGCACACCACTGAGACCAGGGCGTGTTTATACCCTGTTGGGTCTAGACATATATGTGGGTAGCACATGTGTCCTGTGGGGGAAGAGGGACACTTCCGGGTTTTTGCAGGGTAGCTTATTCATTATTTACTCAAATGATTGGATTTCCTTCAAAAGTCTTTGAGACCCATAGGAACCTGGTTCCTTTTTCTATTCCAGTTTGTGTTTGTTTTGTTTTTCTATTTGTCCTTCTTTTTTCTTCTTCCTGCAAACATAACAAATGTAATTTAAAAATACAACAATATAATGAGTCATGGCCACTTCTTCCCTTAGGTGTATACTGGCCATAAAGCATTAATCATATTTTTGTCTAGACCTCATCTCTGCCTTGGTTCATTTCAGTAGAAGAGATTTCTAGACTGGTTAAGCAGTTTTTTAAAAGAAATGGCAAAGTTGGACTCTTGCTTCCCAGAACCTGCCCATCTACCATAAACTAAACAACTATAAAACTGGACACACAATGTAGGAGACAACAGTGTTCAGATATTGGACCAAAGTCAGTGCAGGATTTCCAGAGAAGAAAAGCAAGTAAGGTGAATTCCACCATCGCCCCAGATTTCTGCTGGACGCACTCTCCAGAGCATAGCACAAGGAGAAGAAATCCAAGTGAATCACAAAAAGCCCACTGAGTTAAGGGTCGGAAACTGGAGTTCAAGGAGTTCAGGATTTGTGGAGCAGAGGACTGGAACAGAATAAGCTACACAGAAAAATTGCTCTTTGGAAGGTCTCTTTTAGTATATTTACATGTACTGTACACGAAGACCCTGCTCTCCAAGTTGAAAGTTGGACTTTCAGGGAAAGAACAACTACAGAGTTGTTGTCCCACCCAGGCCCCATCTTTAATTTGTGTCCTCAGTCTCTCATTTGTTTCTCCCTAGGAATAGCACCAACAAAGTGATAACTAGCAGCTCTGTCTCCCGTAGAGCTATATAAAAAAAAAAAATTTTTTTTTAAAGAGGAACTCTGGAGACTTGTAAGGCAAATAATTTCCAGAGCTCACACAGTTCCAACCAGTCCAGTGGAGAGGCCTCGTTGACGATACAAGGAGCTCAGTAAAGAATTCAGAAAATCACGCATTAGTCATGGACAAAACTAGCCACAGAGTAAAGATGATTCAACCTGTCACACACAAAAAATTAAAAACAAGACTCTAAAAGATCAATTTAGTGGAAAAATAGTTTAACTTCTTGCCAAAAAACAAACAAACAAACAAACAAACAAAAAACCTTGTAATACTATTTAAAAGAAGACAACAAAATCTGGACACTCAATACTGTAAATGTTCACAATGTCCAATACCCAATCAAAACTTACTAGACATACAAAAGTGTGAGAAAATGTGACACATGGTCTGGATAAAATCAGTGATGGAGACAAACCAGAAATGCTACAGATGATGGCGAGACGATGGACTTAGCAGAAAAGGGCTTTAAAACAGTTATAAATATGCCCTGACATTTTAAGGAAAGTAAGAATATAACGGGGAGAGAAATAGAACATAGAACCACAGGAAATTGCTAATCTGGATAATGCAATATCTGAAATAAAAAAAATCTCTATACCTTTGCTAATCCAGAGGAATAATTATTTTTATCTTTTAATATGAAAACATTTCAAACACACAAAAATAGGATATAGTGAACTTTGGCAGCCATCCCCTATTTTAACAATCTTTGTGTTTATCTGTCTTTCTAAAACGTTTTTTTTCTGGAGCAATTAAAATAAATCCCAGATATCATATCGTTTCACTCATAAATACTCAAATATTTATGTCTAATGAATAAATGACCAAAGCTTAAATGTACACAAAATACCATCATCCCACTGAAAAGATTACCAGTGATTTGTTCATGTTACTTAATAACTAATCTCTCTTCAACTTCCCTGATTGTTTTAGGAAATAGGAATCGGCCTTTATGGTTCATTTGCTCTATTTATTGCTTTCAGCTGATGTGTCTCTTAATTCTCTTGTAATCTCAATGGTTCCGTCTCCTCCTTGGTTTTTCCATTCCAGTTATTTGTTGGAAACAAGCTGATCATTTTCCAGGTCATTTGCCTGACAGAATGTCTCACTTTCCAATTTGGCTGGCTGCATCGTGGGGGCATCATTTAAATTTATTCTAAACCTCACGTTTTCTGTGAATGGGTAGATCTAGAGGCTTCATTAGGTTCAAGTTCAATTATAATAATATTTCACAGGTGGTGCTGCGGCAAATTTCTTATTGCCCAGCTTCGGAAGATACAGGTCGTCTGGCTGTCCCTCCTTTGGTGACATTAAGACAGATGAGAGGAATCAGCTGTTGCTGATTAAGATACATCCACATCCACTATAAAGGTCCCCATCGACTCTGGTCTTAGATCTCCCTTGGAATTATAATCTCAAACTCTTTGACAATTTGAAAGCTGAGATACTGGACTTGTTTTAATTGGTCAATGTTGATTCATTGCCTGTTTTTTTACTCAGAGAACTCCTCTTTGATTCGGCTCCCCACCCCCTTGCCAGGCCTCCTCACTGGGTCCTCCTCTTCTCCGGGCCACTCTTCGTCTTGCCCATCTCAGCAGGCCCTTTGGACCGCTTGATGCAGAAATCATTCCGTGCTCAACTCCTAGGAGTTGTCTCCACGTTCCAGGCCACAGGTAGGTACGAGATGCCAGGCCCTGATTCCAGCTGTGCAGGTAGGGGTCAGTAATGTCTTTGAAGCCAATGGTGCTGCAAGGTCACCATGAAACACCCATGGGCAGGCTGCCAAGCTGCCAACTGCACACCTTTTCCCCATCCCGGTCAATACTGCAGAGTGGGGGAAGTTTAATGAGGCAACAAGTCTGTTCATTCCGAGCCACTTTTTAATTTCCAGATCCTCTTCCTGAAATACAGGAATGAGTTTGCACAGGTTGGACCATGGACCCAGTGTGCGGGACAGACACTGTCCCAAATCAGAATGGGTCTCCCCTCCCCAGTTGGGTCTTTGGCTTTGGGCCACCCAAATTAATTCATCTTAAGATGCATTATTTCCAAATGTATCCTTGGTGGGCTCACTCCAGAGGCTGTATACACAGGCTGCAGAGACATACCAGATCCAGCAGAATCCTGGGGTGAGCACAGGGCAGGCTGGCTTGCAGGAGCCCTGCCCCTGCCTACACAGTAGCAGGAAGCAGTGAGGTCACTGCCCACAGAGAGATGCAACGTGCTGCCAAAAAAGTGCTTTTCCAAAAGGTTTGTTTGTTTTACTTTGCTTTTGTTTTCGTTTTTTAAAGGAAAACAATACAAAAAATATTTTTAGTAGTAATCCAGGTGACTTTGTAAAAAATGTTGAAACCCCCTCCCCCCAAGGAATTCCTATGAATTTCCCTAGGAAGCCTACAAGACTCAAGGGGTGCTTCCCTCTGGGACCCTGCAGGACACCCTCCCCATGGGAAATTCCCTCAAGCCTCAGGTCCTAATCAAAGACATGCTTCGAGTTTGGTGTATTTTTGACCCGTTTTTGTCATCCGCTGCCTTGGGGGAATTCTAACGCAGAGCCACTGTTGGAATGGGGGAGGGGCGCCGGGATGGACCCAAGTTCACTCACTGCCATGACCACGGTCACAGTGACATTTCACAGAGCACCTCGGAGGGAGAGTGGTGAGATCAGCCCACCTTTAAGTCAGAATTTGGTCCTCAGCCAAGCCTTGGGTCACAGACACTTCTCTAGAAAAGGTATGTGATACCAGGCTGATTCCAGCACCAACGGGGAAATAATCACACCTTGGAAACCCATCACGGGAAGAGCATGGGACTCTCTTACAAGTCATTCACATAACACTTTATCTTTGGAACAGCAGAGATAGTCCTTTCCATCTTACCAGCAAAGAGACCATCAGTTCCCACCGTGTTCCTGGCCCCACGGCTTCATCAAGACCACCGGACCCCTCCTTCCTCTGTCTGATTTACCCGCGGCCAGCGCCCCGGGCTGCTTCCTTTCTGCAGCTAAAAAGCCAGAGGAACCTAAATGCTCTTTTACTCTATTTGGAAAAGAGTCTCCTCTTCTTCATTAGAATGAATCTATTCCAGTTGAATTTCAGTTGAATTTATCTCCCTCAGGGAAGAGCTGCCAAGTCCAAATGACAGTTGGTGAGGACATCCAAAGAGTATGAGCCATGGACCGCTGAGCATTTTGTGTCTGGACAGTCAGCCCTTCACCATATGTGGCAGGATTAGGGCGCTATGCATCTCCCTAGCTCTCGTCTTCTGGGAGAACACGACCATGGGCCCAAATCTTCAAGCTCCCCACGTCGGGTTACCACACCCCATCTCCATCCCACGGCTGCTCTCTCTTGGGACCTCCAGAATGGCCAAGCTGCCCCTTCCCCCAGATTCGGTTTCTTCTCCTTCCTTGCCCCCTGCCGTTTGTCAAGTGGCCCTTTGCCATTGCCTCTGTGCGACGTGAGTTCCCGGCACCTGTCCCAGGCCCTAGAAAGATAGTGGCTGCTTCAATCAGAGTATGGTGAAGGGAGGCTGTGTGACGGTTGAAACCAGGGCGAGAGGCCACACGGTTTCTGGAACATTCGCTCCTGAAGTCCTGACTGCCATGTAAGAAGCCCTATTATTCTGAGGCCCCCGATGCCCTGAGCAGGCCCACGTCACAAGGAGGCCGTGCGGAAGTGCTCTCGTCAACAGTCCCCGCTCGGCCCAGCCTGGGGGTCGCCCCAGCCCAGGCACTAGACAGGTGTGTCAACAACACTCCGGAGGTTCAAGTCACTCAAGCTTTATGCATTGTGGAGCAGGGACAAGCCATCCTGCCTCTGCCCCACCCCCACAATCCAAGAACCTGAGATGACGCCTGCTGTTTTCCACCTCGATGTTTTGACAGTTTTGTTCTACCGCAGCCAGTAGTGAGAACACCACTAGACGTCTCTGCTCCTTGGTCTCCACACAAGTGGGGACAGCCCTTCCCTTTTATCTTCTCCTCCCGTGTCTTCCCTCTCCTTCACCTAGCATCCATCCTGTCTACAGAAATCCTGAACTCTTCCAGTCCCTTCTGGAAAAGCCAAAGGAGCATCTCTCAACTGTTTAACGATAAATAGTCCATCTTTTACAAATCCCTAGAAATGTGCCAAAGAGCAAGTTGATGGGGAGTTGGGGTGGTTGATGGAGAGGGGAGATCCATGCGTGGCCATTGGCTTCACTAACCCTCATTTTTTTTTTAAGATTTTATTTATCTATTTGAGAGAGAGAGAGAGAAAGTGAGAGCATGAGAAGGGAGAAGGTCAGAAGGAAGAAGCTCCCATGGCGCTGGGAGCCGATGTGGGACTCGATCCCGGGACTCCAGGATCATGACCTAAGCTGAAGGCAGTTGCTTAACCAACTGAGCCACCCAGGTGCCCAACCCTCATTTTTGATGACCCAAGATGATATAGAAGAAAAGAAGAAATGAGTATGAATATGAGGGAAGTTATGCCATCAGGATGCTCACGATGGATTTATCACCATCCTCCCTGAGGACGGCTAGAGGCGCATAGAGGGGGCGAAGTCAGGGAAATGGCTTCATCCACGCGAAGAAGTTTGCAACCACTTCAAAGATGGTGTGGGGACTTCAGAGGCTGTGGCGGGACGTCGCACCGTGCACTTCTGAGCAAACCAGCCATGTGTGCATTGAGAATAGTTTCAAGAACAATTTTGAAAGAAGAGAGACAAACCCAGGACGCAGTGCTCATATACCACAGGAAACCTGGACTAGAATATTCACTGCAGCCCTGGGAGCCTTAGCAAAGCCATGGAAACCACACCAGGCCAGGGGAAGGAAGAGCAGACAGGTGAACTCTAGGAGTCCATAGCACTGTGGCGAAACTATGCAGAAAGCAAAAGCGAGGTTCGGGTGATGATCAGCTCCTGGTGGATGAAGGCTGCAGGATGTGAAGGCGGCAAAAACACAGGCTGGGTGTAGGTCATGCTAATGCTGAGGCTAAGGCTGTCGTTTGGGGTGGTGAATTCTCAGGTACTTACAAATACCTAAATAAGCAAATAAATGAGGGGAGGGGTCACTCGTGGGCCAAGGCTGAGTGTGTGTCCGGGAGCAAAGATGGGGCTTTATCCGCTTCTGCACGAGGCCAAGCAGAGCAGAGAGGGAGCGTGAATATTGTGGCAGGAGGGCAGGCTGGGATGCAGGTCACGACAACTCTTGCCAGAGGCTGAGCGCTGGAGTGGGGAATAAAACAAGGACGGCGGCCAGGGGAGTGTACGAGTGCGCAAGGTGGTGTCCGTGGGACATAAGGTGTGTCCGTGTCTAGTCTGTGGGCTAACGGGAATGACCGAGCAGCTGCAAAAATCGATGACACCGGAGAGAGGGCGGTTTAGGACCGACACCCTCGAGGAGGCAAGAGGGAATGTGACCTGGTGGCAGGTGGGTAACCTTGTAGGGAGCAAATGCTTCTCCGGATGCATCTGTGTCGGAGCGCCCCCCGCCCCCCGCCCAGCTGCCCGGGCATCTGCGCCAGCAGAAAGGGTAACTGAGACCTTCCCCTTGTGCCCACGCAGCTCAGCTTACAAGCCGGCCCTTCTCCCAGGAGGTATTTACTCACTTGAATGGATCTGAAAGCCACAGACCCCAACTGCTCCTCTCCACCTGCCTGCCTTTCCTGCAAATCCTGCCTTTGTCCTCATCCTCCTGGGAGAAGGGAGACGGGCCGCATTTCCGAGGGGAGCACACTCAGCAGCCATTAGGCTTCCGCCCGGTTTGTGGGCTCCCCAACTGGTGCACAGAGGGGCCTCCGGGCTCCCCTGGGCCGGCTCAGACCCACCTGCTGCCTCCCCATTCACAAACCCTGAGCTCCAGACCACTGGGCAGTCCTCTTTCTCCACCATGCTGTTCCCGAGCCTTTTTCTTCCTTCTCCTTTGGAAGAAACAGTCCACACCATTTTAGGCTGAGTCGAAAGCTGCCTCCCAAATGAAGGGCCCTCAGTGTCCCCCGCCCCATCCCAGCCCCACCCCCCCCACCTCTCCCCGGCCGCCCATGGCTCTGCATCCTGGCCAGCAGCCAGACTCCCAAGGCCCTCTTCCGGCCCTCCCGGGAAGCAGGGGTCCTGATGCTCCCCCTCAGAGAGAGGGAATCAGGCTCACCCCTGAGTCTAAGTCATCAGTCACTACGGAGTCTGAGGGACCCATGGTTTTGCTTTCCTGAAAATCTTTGTTCTTTAAAAAATGAACTTCTCTGTTTGTGAAGCTGTTCTGAATCCGAAGTTAGAAACAGATACCTCCAAATCCTTCTGGAACATTCCTCCAGGGCTCATCCTGGGAAGGCCCTCCTCGGCTCCCTCTCCTGCCTCCTCCCCCATGGAGTCTACGGTCTGGGGGGACTGGATTCCCCTACTTCAGGCCTCATGTTGCCCAAGGCCCAGTTATGCCCAGGTCTGGATCCAGATGGGCGTCCCCCGTTCCCTATGCTTCTCCCCTGCCCACGCCTCCCAGTGATAGGTGATCCCACCCAGCCCCAGTGCCCCCCTGCCCCATATGCCCAGAGCTCCTTTCTGCTCCCCAGGGAGGTGAGCACAGGAATGAACCCTGACTAGAGGGGATAGGAAAGGCTCTCATCAATTTTTCCTCTCCCTGGGTCAGCTTCCATTTCCTCTCTGCCTCCCACTCAAGACCCTCCCCACCCCCAAAAGGGTGGGCTGGAGCAGCGGGAGAGGGGGGGACCTGGTTTTGCATGCTTGGTTTCTATGAAGGATCTGGAGGGCAGCCAGAAACCCAGCAGAGGGACTCCCCACCGTACCGCGCCCTACACAGTCCATACATTTCCCCCAAAGTCTGCATCTCCAGCTATGCAGGGGGAGTTGAGGAAGCAGGGCTGGGCCCTTCAGCACAGAGGCGTCTCCCAGCGTGGAGCGTGCGTGGGGGCCACCGGGGAGGGCAGGGGACCACATCCAGAGGGCAGAGGGGTGGAAACCTTGGGGGGGCCCTCGTACTCAGGGCTGATCCTGCTCTGCTCCCAGCATAGGAATCTCTCTTCCTTCCACTCCCGAGCCAAAATAAGAGATGGGTTTCCTCAGCAACCGAGGAAACATCTCAAGAGAGCGGTTATGTTGTTTTGAAGTGTTTTGAAATCTTATCAATGGTTTCCAGGGAAACTCAGGATGAGGACTCGAGGCCCTGCTAGGTAAGTTTAAGATGGGGCTCAGGGGGATGTATCTGAACCCACGGTATGCAAGCACTTGGCTGTTTATTGGGGCAGAAAACCATAGATCTCACTCACGTCTGACATTTTAATTTTATTGCCAGCTCAGGCTTATGTGAGGTAACTCCTTGGGGAGGTCAGCATCACTCAGACCGTGATGTAAGAAATTACGCAAAGTTTAAAAATCATGAAACTCGTGAATCCCACGGGACTTGAAATTTTAATTAACAGCATATATTGCACTTTGGGAAAATAAAGATTGAAAGTTAGCAGTTCAGCTGGCAAATTCGGGGCAGAACGCTCTGTGAATCAAATGATGGTGCAGTGACCAATTAATTGGCTCAGAGCCAAATGATCGCAACCTTTCATGTTTCCTCCCAGGCTGCCCACGTTGTGACTCTGTCTTGTCCGTCCCTCCTACCCTGCTCACGGCTCAAAACCGTGTCTGGCAAGTCTGACTCCCTCATGGATATTGGGTTTTAATGCACTTTGGGTTTTGGTTTTGCATCCACTGAGATGGCCGGGTGTTTTTGCACTTCTGAGGCAAGCAACATCTTTCTCTTGGCCCCTGATCATCTCTTAGATGGTCCCACTCCCACCTCTCAAATCCTCCTTTGCCCTTATTTACTGTGTGAATATGTAGGAAGTCTCCTGAGCTCTCTGAAAGCTGCTCAAAGGAACAGGGGTATAAAAAGCAAAGTGCCAACATGCTCGAGGTCTGGGCAACCTCATATCACCACCTCTTTTTAGACTTATCTTCTGTTTAATTAAAATTAAAATTTGTATTTTAATTTCCTAAGTAATATTTTTCATTGCCATGGTGCTATGTACATTCTTTTATATAAAGCTACCTTTTATTTTCCCTGGCTTTTCTTTTTTTTTTTTTTTTTTAATTTTTTTTTTTTTTTAAAGATTTTATTTATTTGACAGAAACACAGCGAGAGAGGGAACACAAGCAGAGGGCATGGTAGTGGAAGAAGCAGGCTTCCTGCCGAGCAGAGAGCCCGATGCGGGGCTCGATCCCAGGACCCTGGATCATGACCTGGGCCGAAGGCAGACGCTTAACGACTGAGCCACCCAGGCGCCCCATTTTCCCTAGCTTTTCTTATTGAAATCAAATTCAAGGACTGTGAGAAGAAATGGATGAATCTAACTCTATATCAAATTAATATCATAACCACACAATTCAAGTAACTTTTGAAAAGTTTGCTCTGGCTATCCACCCACCGCGGGATATATTTTGAAGACAAAAGAGCTGCAAAGAAATCTTAATATTTATATAATAGATTTGTTTTCAGTAGCGATACTGGTGTAGTAATTACAAAATACTGTTTCATGTGTATTCCAGGATTGGGCAAATGAATCAACATGCAAATGTTGGAAACAAGGAATCTTGTTGTGGGAGGGTATAAGCTAATATGAGTTGTGGGGATGTGAGCAAGAACCCTCTGATGTAGGGCTCGCAATAAAGGCATCATCCGCACAAACTCATAATTTAAATATATATATATTTTGAATCTCTCTCTACCAACAAGATACAGAAACAGGGACACTCGTCTGCAATGGGCACACTCAATGTCCAGAACTTGGTTTCTAAATTCCTTTCTTCACCAAAGGGAAAAGTGACTGACTCTAGGCCTGCAGCAAAGAAAGTACAAAGTCTGACTTGCAGGGTCAGAAAGGAGGTGCCCAAAAACTGACGTGGGGTGCAAAGCAGCTTTCTTGAGAGGCCTCCCCCTGTACAAACTTGGGCTGATTTGAGTTTTTAAAATAAGTTTGATTGTAAACACAGTGAATTTTTTAGAAAGGTATTCATGAATCCAAAATAATACTTTATTTTTTTTTAAGATTTTATTTATTTATTTGACAGGGAGATCACAGGTAGGCAGAGAGGCAGGCAGAGAGAGAGGGGAAAGCAGGCTCCCTGCTGAGCAGAGAGCCCAATGCGGGGCTCGATCCCAGGACCCTGAGATCATGACCTGAGCCAAAGGCTGAGGCTTTAACCCACTGAGCCACGTGGGTGCCCCCAAAATAATACTTTAAAAAGTGGCAAGGGGACAGGTCCTCTTTGTGAGAGAATGTACTCATAAATAGAGAAGAAACAGTAGATTAGAAAAATCACAGATATAATTATTCAGAGATCGCACTTAATGTTTAAAATCATTAAGTGGAAGGCTTTTGGGGAACATAGTCACATGGGCTCAAAATGTCACTCCACAGATTAAAGGATATATATTTATATATATCCTTTAATATATAAAGCTGCAAATATATATATATTTAATATATATATTTAAAAATATACGATTTTTATATATTTAAAAATATACGATTTTTAAATATATATTTAATTATATTATTTAAATATATATTATTAATATATATTTAAAATAATATAAATATTTATTATTTTAATATATAAATTTATATATTATTTAAATATATAAATATATATTTAAATATATATTTAAAAATCGTATATTTTTAAATATACATATTATTTATATTTATATATTTAATATACATAAATACATAAATTTAAATATATATTTAAAAATATATATATATTTATATATATATATATAAAAATCGTAACTTCTCGTCCCCTGTAATGGGATAAAGTCATGTTTGTCATGTCTCTCTCTCTCTTTTTAAAATTTATTTACTTATTTGAGAGGGGGGAGGGGCAGAGGGAGAGAATCTCAAGCAGACTCCTCACTGAGTGCAAAGCCTGACATGGGGCTCCATCCTGTGACCCTGAGATCATGACCTGAGCCGAGACACAAAGAGCCGGATGTTTAACTGACTGAGCCACCCAGGCGCCCCAGTCATGTGTGTCTCTTGGTGGGAGGCTCTGATCCACACGTCACCCATGTGACATTGCTTCCAAAATGTCTATCCTTAAGTCTACCTTAGACAGGCGGTGAGACAAAGCTGAGCCAAATTAGGGGACGTTGGGAAAAAACAAAGGCGGCCTGGACTCTGAAAATATCAGTCATGGAAGACAGTAAACAGACAGACTGCTTAAGATTAAAGATGAAGAGAAAACCCTGACAGTTGAACACAATTCATAGCTCCTGATCACAATCTCTCTTTAGAACAACCAGGAAGGACGCAATTGGGAAGATTCGAATACGGATTGACTATTAGGTGATATGATCATATTAGAGTTAAATTTCTTGGGTTTAAGAGTGGTAGAGATGCTTAGAAAGACAATGTCCTCATTCTTAGTACTTAAGAGGCAAGCGTCAGAATGCTTGCAACCTCCAAAGAGTCAAGTAGCCCAAGGCGGGGGTCACGCACGCAGAGGTGCACAGACATGGGTATGTAAAATATGCCATATTACATTTGACCCACATACAGAGAAAGAACAAATGGGACAACCTGTTCATTCATGGGTCAATGTGTAGATTATTCTTTCATCTTCGCTATAAGCGTGAACACTTTCAATACAAAATTTTGGAGAGAAGTTAAAAACTAGGTGATCTTTCTTATCTTACCCTGAGCTGGTGGCTTGAAGCAGCAGGCTTTCATCTCTCACGGTTCTGCAGGGCAACAAGCGGCAGTTGAAAATCAAGGCATTGGCCGGGCCGGGCTCTTTCTGCAAACTCTGGGGGAGAGTCCTCGTCTCTTCCAGCCTCGAGTGGGTCCGGCTTCCTTGGCTGGTGGCCTTGTCACTCCCGTCTCTGCCTCCGTCCCCACATGGCCGTCTTCTCTGTGTCTCTCTCCTGGCCGTGATGCTGTCCTCTACCGGAGAAGATGCTCCCTTCCGGGACACTGAGTGGAAGGGGTAGATATTTCTGTAGGATTTCTTGTAGTGTCTTGGAACGTACAATTATCTCAAACTGCAAAGGTTTTTGTTTTGTTTTATTTTTGTTTTTTGTTTTTTTGTTTTGTTTTTGTTTTTTGTTTTGTTTTGTTTTTTAGTTTTTTGGTTTTCTGGGCAGAAACAGAGAGACTGAAGGAGGAGGAATCCACAGGTCTTGGCGTCCGATTCGCTGCAGGCAGAATGACAGGTTGGAGGTGACGACACATTTTCCCGCGGGGATGATGGGAGATGCTGGAACCAGCAAAAGACTAAGGACAGGAAAGGACGAGCAAAACCCAGGGCCAGGCTCGGGGATGCGTGGTCAGTGGGATGGGCTTCGGGGACTGGAAGCCCTCGTTTCTTTGAGATGCTAGTGACGTCAGCCCCCGGGAGCCAGCTGAAGCAGAAAGGGGCCCTACGGTCTCTAAGGCTGGGAGGCAGACCCACGGGAGCCAAAGCAGAAATGCAACTGGGCCCGAGGCAGAGCTAGGGCCGGGAGGAGGGTGAACACAATCCCCGTCTTTCACCGTTATTTCCGTCTTTTCCCTTGACAGACCGGCCCTCCCTGTGCCTCGGTCTGCACACTGTGTCCTGAGTGGTTGTCGCCAGCTCCCAAGTTCAC
>CM053605.1:2920603-2955847 GCA_028646535.1 Procyon lotor | reverse complement strand
TTTTTTTTTTTACAACAAAATTATTTTTCATAATAATTATGAAATTGATGCGGGTAGGCAGGGGAGTTTATTGAAGATTCAGAGAGATGTGGACGGAGCATTTGTCAGACTCAGAAGGGAAAAGAGCATGAGTCTCATCTTTGCTTGGGGTCTAGGGTTTTTATTGGAGATTGTGCTCTAGTGCACGTGTCCTCTTAGGCATCTAAAAACTGGTCAGAACAAGGACAGGGTCCAGGAGTCCTCCATGAGTCACTCATTCCCTGAAGCCAGGGGTCTTGGTGTCACAGCGTTTAGAGCAGAGGTCTTGGGTCTATGATGACCCCGCCCCGTTACTCCTTAGCCTTTAGCTGCTGTACTGGAAACCCCCATAGATAACCATTATCTCTTTGTCCCTTACGGGGAGAACAAATGCTATTTGCCTTACAAGCCTCGTGCAGAGTGGGTGAGGGTGCAGGTGCTAGCAAGAACAGAAGCCCGAAGAGGAGCAAAGGAAAAAAAAAACAACCAGCTTTTTTTACGAAATCCCTTCAGTGTTGCTGTCTCAAAATGAAACAACGGTAATAATGACCAGAAAAGAAACATAACTGGTGAAAATGTTCTTGTTTCCAATCACATAGATATAATCACACCAGTAAAAATAAATCATAAAAATAAAATAAATATTGCGGTACAAAAAAGGGAAAATAAGCACACTTCTTTTTTTTTTCCAATGGTGCTAAAATCTACATAATGGTTTAGACTTCGATCCTGTGGTTGTGGTCGGGTAGAATATTTATTTTTTTACCTTTATTATTTTCTTTCAGTTTTATGGAGGCTCAATTAACATACAACACGGTGTGAGTTTCAGCTGTTAGGAGTTTCCGGCTGCACAGCTCATGATTTGTGATATGCGTATGCTGCAAAATGATTACACAGTAACTTAGCATTCATCACCTCGCCTCGTTACAAAGTTTTTTCTTGTGATGAGAACTTGTAAGAACTTTTAAGATCTATTCTCTTAGCGGTAGATGTCTGTGACAGTCTGATATAATAGTTTATGTCAATAATTGTCCGGTAACCAATAAGCAAGGTTTTAATAAAACTGAAGCGTCTACAAAAGGCACAGTTACGGCAACTGCTAAATCACACCACTTTGTACATTTTATGTTCTTGATCTACTGTTCAGTTTTGAAATAAGCAATGACAAGAGAATACGTTTCATTTTCAGGATATTCAAATCCAGCACAGAGCTGCTGGTAGGAGTTAAAATAAGCAGCAGAGAAGGGGCGTAACCAGAGCCTGGTTCTTCCCAGTCCCTTCTCTGTTTGCTTTGTTTCTGGGGGTGAAGGAGGATATGCACAATCCCAGAGTCAGTGAGCAAAACAAGGGCTTCTCCACGTAACTTACACGTGCAATGCAATGTTATTAATGTGCAATTTGTAGCTTTCTAGCTATTAACTGAGACAGTGGTAGTAGCAGCTGTCTGCAACTTACAACCAAAAATAGATTCACGTGGATTCACGTAGGAGTGTGGTCAATGCTGACGCTGCTTTGAACTGCCCGAGACAATAAAAACCAGACTGGCTTTTAGCTGGTTTTATTATTCTTTTCCAAGTACTTCACACAATGCCATCCCCTCCCCTTATTGTCTCCTGCGGACAGGCCCTCCCACTGCCTGTGGCTCCGGCTTAGACAAAGAAACAAATCAAGAAACAAACGAGAACCGGGAACCCCACCTCCAGGATCTGGTAAGGAGGACGAATGTCTGCACGTCCCACAGGACGAGCCAACAGGGTCCTCTGACTTCATGCAGGATGGAAATCAAATGTGAGCCAGCAGGAGGTGAAGGCAGAGTTTACCGAGGAGCCGAGTTTATTGAGAGAGATACAGATGGAGCTTCTGGGAGACCCGTCCTGGAGCTGAGGGTCTTGGCATCGAGATGTCTAGCGCCCGTGGTCTAAATACGCAAAGGATGGCTTCCTCCGGGCATCTGCACCTGGCCCTTCCTTAGATGTTACTGTCCTAGAAAAATCATAAACTCCTTGTCCCCTACAGGGAGTACATGCCGTTGGCATTCTGGGCCATGCGCAGAGTGGGGTGAGGGGTGCAGGCCCTCGCAAGAACAGAATCAGGGAAAGGAGCAAAAAGCAAATTTTTATGGAGCCCTTCAGGCTCCCTGTCTCACAAGAAGTCCTGCTTTTTCCAAATACCGGTCTTAAAAAACACTTCCTGAACCTCCCAGGCCCAGAAACTTCCAAGCCACAGCTCCATGGTGGTTAATATGTGCCCTGAGCTCCTGAAATCCCAGGAGTTTCAAGGAAGGGCATGAGGCCTTCCTCGCCCAGGGTTTCCGCGAAGGCTTGAGGTCTGCTCGGAGCGAGCACGCTGCAGAGAAAGGTCTCCCATGTCTGTTCCTCCCTCCAGGAACCCCCAGGCCCGGCGTCCTCGCCTTCCTGCTGCAAGTGTTCACGCCTCCACAAAGTCTCCAATTCCTGCAAATCTCAAATGAAAAATTAGCTTAATAACCAGTAATCGTTAGTCGCATATTGAATTTCTTTGGGACTAAAGCTAAACATAAACTGGAATAAATAGTTCTAAAATGGGAGACAGTGACAAAAACAGACCAGATAGAACATTTTTTTAAGTGAATTAAAGTTATTTAAAACTGGCGCTAGAGTCCTGCAGTAAACAGGGTACTAGCTCCCCAAAGATGTCTGTGTCCTAATCCCTGGAGCCTACGAATCCACAGAGGGCGAGCTGGGTTCAAGAGGGGGACAGCGAGCACCAGGCTCAACCCGACTCCGAGGACCCCATCACGAGTGGGTCCCCCGGAGCCCTGGGTCCCTCCCACCTCGAAGCTCCGGGAAAGAGCTGCACAAAAGCCTTCCATGGAAGCCATCATCCCTTTACCCGTCTCGTGCAGAATGTTCTCGTACCTGGCAGTCCAGATAATACACCGGCTACTTGGGCCGGAGAGGAACCTCAGTCTACTTTAAGGCTAAGTTCAGGATCAGTTCAGAGACTTCTAACTTTTCAGGTTTAATATTTTAATACTAATGGTGTATGGGCCCAAAGCAGTTTCCTATTGCTGCCATAATATATTATCACAAATTCAGTGGCTTAAAATAACGCACATGTATTATCGTACAGTTCTGGAGGTCAGAAGTCTGCACATGGGTCTCACTGGGCTAAAATCAGGGTGTCAGCAGAGCCGCTCGCTTTCTGGAGGCTCTAGGCAGAACCTGTCCTTGCCTTCTCCTGCCCAAGAGGCGGCTTCCCCGGGCTCCAGGCCCCACCCTCCAACTTTGAGTGAGTCTCTTCCTACCTCTGACCCTGACCTCCTGCCTCCCTCTCATAAAATCCCTTGTGATTGCCTGGGCCCACCCAGATAATCCAGAAAGAGCTTCCCATCTCAAGATCCTTCACTTCATCATACCTCCGAGTCCAAGGGGTCAAGTAAGGCATTCAGAGATTAGATTTCAGGGCTTGGGATTCGAGCCTGGCGTTGAAGGTGGCCAATTTGCCGTTTCTGAAAAATAATCTTAAAAATAAGCTCTGGTCTGTTCATTTCTCTGTCTCTTAAATTAAAGCAATTTGCTCCACTTAAGTTTAGCTTAAGTCTCAAAGAAATTCAATAGGTAACAAACAGTTACTAGTTATTAGGCTTATTTGTGATTTGGGACTTGGCTACCCTTGCTCATTGAACCAAAAGGTGGTTGGCAAATTCATTCCTTATTTTGATTTAAGCTGCGTATCGGTCTTTAAGAACGATGAAGATGGTTCAGGAACTTAGAATGAATTAAATTAGAACCAAAGTACGGCTCAGTTAGAGTAGTAAGCAGGATTCTCTAGGCACCTGCAGAGAGCAACTAGGGACATAGCTTCAGGGGGGTCTGGCTGGTGGTTTGGGTTAAAAGATGAGCCCATCATGCTTCCTGGTCATGTGGTCAAATACACGCAGATCCCAGACTCTTGCTCTTTGAGCCCCCACCCTTGGCGTCACTCCCCACTCCTTCACCCGCCTGGACGCTTATCCTGAAGGTTCAAGTGCGAGTCCTCTCCTGCAGGGGCTGTCTGCAGGGGCTGTCCCCACGCTCCTCCCTTGCGGCGGACACACAAACGCGCCCTGCTCCTGCTCAGGCGGTTCTGCCATCACCCTCCGCCCATCACAGCCCAGGGCTCCCCCGCGCACCAACGCAGTGACCGCAGAGCGAGGCTGCAGGAATTCACAGGAGCTCCGAGATCCCGGTCTCCAACCCCAGGCTCGCAGCAATCCACACCCGACCCTGTCGTGCCCTTCCAAACCTTTCCTGCCCTCCCAGACACCCCCTGCGTTTCTCTCCTTTCTCTCGGAAGTCCCTGCCTCCAGCCTCACTGGGAAAAGCCCACTGTGGAGACTGGGGGTCTCCTACACACATCACGAGGCACCGCAAAGATTTCTTCCCTTGACTGAGTTTTCCCCAGCTCCTAGCGGGCAGTGAGAGTATACAGGTGCTGTATTTTATTTATTTATTTTAAAGGTTTTAATCTATTTGAGAGAGAGAGTGAGCAGCAGGGTAGGGGGAGGGGCAGCAGGGAAAGGAGACGCCGCCCCCTCCCCCCAGCAGGGAGCCTGTCCCAGGGCTTGATCCCAGCACCCTGAGATCATGACCTGAGCTGAAGGCGGACGTTTCCAGGACTGAGCCACCCAGGGGCCCCCACACATGCTGTATTTTAAAGGGTCTTCACCTCTCTGTTCCTCGTGTCTGGGCTGTGGGGGGACTGACACAGCTGGGACTCCCGTCGTGCCAACAGGAAGTCCTATTTTTCTCAGATGTCACCCTCCTTGAAGGACATAATGAGAAATAACCCGCTTTGTGTCGTGGGCGCCTTCATTCGAAGCCATTTCTAGACCACTTGCTGTGGGTCAGGCATTGCACCCGGTCCTAGGGACCCTGCAATGACCAGGACGCCATCAAATGTGTAGGGCGGCCTGGTGATGATGTCAGATCATATTTATGGCAATGTTTTAAACTTAACTCTAATAGAAAGCTTCCAGAAATAAAGGTTTCCACGATCTTTTATGGAACAACGTCTCCAGGGTCAATGGTCAGCCCTTGTGAGCCTTGACGTTGCTCACAGTGAATCCGGGAAGACCCGCTCTTGAATTCTTCCAACGGGGTCACTGTCCGCCTGAGCCTCCATGGCCTGTCAGGCCCACGGGCACGGTGGCATCGTCACAGGGGCCTTGCCGGCCCCTCTAGCACCTGAATGGGGGATGCCTGGCCCCCACTGGTCGTGGCCTGTAGACAAAGAACGAGAAATGAAAGGAGAATCCCGTGGTGGGATGGCCCGTCCCCGTGCAAGGAGGTCCTGCTCTTTCTCATCCGAGCGGGGCCTCCCGGAGAGACCTTGGGATAAACGCACCCGGAGGTGTGTCTAACAGGCCTTTTGCATCGGGCAGGAGGGTGAGCCTCCTTAGCAATCAGGAATTACCAGGGGCAGGGCTCCGAGGAAAGGGCGAATCCTGGGGGGCTGGAGGGGGCGTGCCTGCTGATCGTAAAACCCCAAGAACACTGGAGAGGTCACCAGACCTGGAGCTCACTCTGCCCCAGAGAGGCAGAGCGGACTGATGAACGCTAGGATCCAGAGGAACTGGAGTCATGGCTCACAGTTCATTTTTTTTTTCCACTTAGTCCTTATATGATCAAAGTCTCACATGCCCACAGCTTGAAAAATGCAGCTGTTCTACAAGTCCTATTATAAATAACACAGTCCTGTTCCCTGCCTCCCCGTGTCCTACTTCCCAGGGACAGCGTCCCTCACCAATGGCAGGCAGTTCCTTTGGTATCCACTGTCATCTCTGAAATCACACTGTGCCCTTGGGATCTGTGAGCCCCGGTGGTCAGCTGGTCACTCTCCTCAGTGGTTGAGGACTGACCGGGTCTGTTTACAGCACGTATGTGCCATGTCCTCTCCTCCCACCTGCCCCATGAGGTGATGCAGTAACTTCGCCAAGATCAACTGCGAGCATCTGCATTAATAGAAGTCCGTAAATGCAGTTCCCAGCGGTGATGGTGAGTGTCGTGTCAACTCGGCCAGAACACGGTAGCCAATTATCCAATCAAGCATTAATGTAAGTGTTGCTAGTAAACGTCATCTACAATCACTTGCCTTTAAGTAAAGGAGATAATTCTCCAAGATGTGGGTGGGCTTTGTCTAATCAGGTGAAAGGCCTTAAGCGCAAGCCTGATGTTCCCCTGAGGCAGCAGATGTTCTCCCTCTGGCCTGCAGCCCCAGCTCCTGCTCGAGTTTCTAGCTGATCCTCTACAGGTTTTGGACTCACTAGCTCCACAACCACACAATCCCATTCCTTTAAATGAAAAAATAAATACGTTTGTGTGGTTATTGGTGCACAAAGGATAATATTATTCTAGCTGTTTCTCTGGAGAGCCTTGACTCCTGCCATGCTAAGCCTATAGCACACGATGCTAACACTTCCTTTTCTACATCATTCTGTTTTTCTTGGGTTACTGATGGTTTGCTTTGGGTTTGCCTGGCTTGGGACCTTGTTAACACTCATTTACCCCCAACCCCCGAGGGGCGCAGCTGTCCTCTCCTACCACTGCTTTGGTGCTGCCGTTCAAAACCTCAGCTTACCCCTGAGGCTGTTCTCTGGGTCCCACACGGCTGGCCTCCTGGGATCCCCCCATCTCCCTCCCCTGGGGACCCCCTTCCTGGATTCATACCTTCTCGTGCCTTCTTTCCTCCCTCAGGTCAGTAGAGCACATCTTCATCGTGCCCTGACAGAAAATATAACTTTTCCGAAATCCTTAATATCTGAAAATGTCTCTTTCTCTCCTCTGACTGAAGGGTGGGGGAATTCGAGGTTAGAAACCGCTTTTCCTCAGGGGTTCAAGGGCGTGGCTCCCGTTGTCCACTAGCTCCCTGCGTGGGTCTTGGCAAGTCCAAAAGCATCCTCCCGTGAGAAAGCTGTCGCCCGCTCTCTGAAAGCCGCACGGGGTTCTTTTTGTCCCCGGGGTTCTGGAATGTCCCAACACTGTGGATCGTGGGGGTCCCTGGACCCACGTGGCCGGGCGCTGGCCCTCCTTTCATGCAGGAAATCAGGTCCCTCAGTTCCAGGATGGGGCGACCCTCCGGCCTCCCTTCCTGTCTCCCCTTTGGAATTCGTGTTATTTGGATCATGGTCCCTTCAGGCCAATGTGCTCAGGTTGTCATCTTTTTCCCTCTTGATTTCCCCTCTTTTCTTTCTGCTCTGCTTTCTGGGAATTTTTTTCAATTTTAGTTTCAAAAATTTTTATCAGATATTAACTTCCTACTTTCTCTCTCTCTCTCTCTCTTTCCCTGTGTGTGTGTGTGTGTGTTCAAGTCTTACACTCATACAGGATGCTTCCCTCACATGCTATCTGTACCCTTAAGAGCCCGTGTTCCGGAGATTCCAAGGGAGGCTGGCCAGAGAGCACCTCAGGTTAGGAAGTAAGTCTAGGTGTAAGGGGTTCTCCCTCCAAGGGGATGCCCGCGGTGCTGGGTTTCCACAGCTCACATCCATCACCTTCCCTGTACCCTCAGCTCTGAACGAGGGTACCTCCCCGGGAGACTGGTACCTCAATCCCATCCCTCAGAGGGAACTTCCTCCGGGAAATGAAAGTGCCCATCTGGCTTCAGGGTGCTGGGGCTGTGGGTATTCACAGCAGAGCCGGTCGCTCCTGGTCCTGGAGAAGCAGGGATGTTCTGGGCACTGGCTCAGCCTCTGTGCTGTGGTCCAGGAGGCATGGCGGGTGCTGGTCTCTGCCTCCGGGCTGGGGTCTCCACGGAACAGGAAGCAGGCCAGAGAAAGCATCATGCCTGGGATTTGGCTGTCTTCCCCTTCATGTTCATGGAAGCTCGATTCCGAGCATTTAAGCTGTCCCTTAAAAAATCGTGTGTATCCTTTCACATCCAGATTGGAGAGAGCTCGGGGGCCTTAAGTTCCCTACTGGGCTTGATGCAGGCACCAGCAACTTACCCCGTGCTGTCTTCTACAGTCGCCTCAGTAGGTCAGTAGAGAAGCTAGGAACATACTGGACACAGATTCCATAAATTTTCACTTGAAAAGCTCCAGAGAGTTATTTTTTTTATTTTTCTATTTATTAGACATAGAGAGATCGATCACAGGGGCTCTATCCCAGGACCCTGAGATCATGACCTGACCCGAAGGCAGAGGCTTTAACCCACTGAGCCACCCAGGCGCCCCCTGTAGAGAGTTTTTTTAAACCGAGCATATCACACACAATAAAACTCCCGTGCCTTAAGTGTACAGCGCGGTAAGTTTTGCAACCACTGTGTGTGGTCAGTTATAATCAAGATACAGGCTGTTTGCAACCCTGGAAAGCACCCCTGTGCCTCTTGGGGGTCTCCCTGGGCACTCATCTCCCATCCTGCATTCGCAGGCGACCCCTGACTGCCGTCCATCACTGGAGCTTTACCTTTTCGTGATGAACAGATCATATAATTACACAGTCCGGTTTCTTTCCTTTAGTGTAATGTTACTGTGTCTCAGAAATGTGTTCCTTTTTTTCTCTGGGTAGTATTTCACTGTAGGGACGTATCACAATTTGTTTTTCCTTACATCAGTTGATAGACATTGGATTTGTCTCTAATTTCCGGAGATGATGAAGAAAGCCGCTACAAACATTTGAATGCATTTCTCTGTATGTTCCTATGTTTCCTTTCTCTTGCCCAAATACCCGGGAGCAGGCTTGCTAGTTATATGAGTGTCCTTTACGTTTTAGAAGAGACCTACATAATTATACAAGGTGTCTAGATGTTACACCTGGCTATCCACATGTAAGCTAATTAAAATTAAATAAAAGTGAAAAGTCAGTTCCTCCTTTGCGCTATAGCTACTTGGCAAAGTGCAAAGTTGCCAAATAGGACTAGAACCCACAATCTGGGATAGCACCGACAGGGAATATTTCCACCAGCCCGGAAAATACCGCTGGACGGCACGGGCATCGAACTTCAAACCTCGAGTTTCAGAATAGAAAGGTTTTCATTGATTTGGACCAAAGGATTTTTAAAGGCCAGGGGTGGTCTTTCCCACCGTTGTTTACATACACAGCAGGATCCTTTTGCCAAATCTACTTACGAGTGAAATTTTTCCATCTTGTATTCATTTTGCAGGACTAATGTTTGGAGCAGCCCAAGGACCAAAGAGTCCGACAGCCTGAAGAAGTTATTGTTCATGCTGGAGCAGCTGGCCGTCCATGTGGGGCAGCCACCCACGGGGACCCACTGTCCCCCCGGCCTCGGCAAAGTCCTGTAAACAGCTACGAGACCCAGGGACTCTACCGAATGGAGAGGGGGCTCTGCTCGCGGCTGGGAAAATGCCAGAGGCTCCGTGGCAGGTAATGTCATAACGGATGGGAATCCCAATCTGGCCTCTTCATTCATCGCTCTTCAAAACAAGGGCGTGAACCCCAACTGACAGAGGCACAGGTCACCGGTCAGCCCTGATACTCTAGGCTCCAAGCTCCAGCCTCCTTAAAGAGCCTGGGATTTAACAAAATTTTTTTCTGACCCCAGCTCAGATAGGTTCGTTTCACCTTGGCCCTTCCATATGAAGTTCTGATTCCCTGGCAGCTGGGGCTCATGGTGGACAATTGGGGGCATTGATGGTAGGCAAGGCTCCATCCCTTGTGTGTGGTCTTTCTCAGAGCAGGGAAGGCACATCGTAGAAGAAGGGGGTTTTGTTACCTCTGGGGCAATGTTGCATTTTGTGAAAGAAAGTATTTTAACCACCAATTTGAACAAAGCTGGCAAAACAATAGTCCTTCTTGTGGTCTTAGTCATTAATCTTCTTTTATGTGGGGGGGGTGGTGGGAATCAGATGCCTCGATGACATCATCACTTGGCTAGGAACGGAACCAACGGAACCAAAGGGCACCATTGTTTCCCTGACGAGGGTTCAAGAGGAAGCTGTGCTGGCTTTTTCTTTTCCAGAAAGAAGAGGGCGCATCTGCAGCTGACCACCGATAAACATGGCTGGAATCTTAACACTGGGAGAATTTGCCGGAATGTCTGTCTTTGTGGAAGTGATTCAACATTTCCAAAGAGGTTCCCCCATCTGTCATCTGCTTTCTTTTCATCCCCAGATAAAAAGAGCTCGATTTTTCTTTTTTTTGATGGTAAATCTGGTGGAATGTTTTTTTTTCCCCTTCCCTCTATTGTTCCCTTCTCTCTTCAAAGTCATTTAGGGCAATAAAGCAGTAAAGTCATCTTATGAAAGGCGGTCCACATGAGCAAGGGGGGAATGTGTTGTCTTCAGATACTTGGTGTGAAGAAGCCCATTCTTGGGGGGAGCTTAAAGGCTTGGCGCTACCCTTCCATCCAGGATGATTCCGAGAACCTGAAATCTCAGGCCTTTGGAGCAAGGCTCCCTGGGGAGAAGGGAGGGAAAGAAGACAGATGGGATAGAAAAAGGGAAGGGTACTAGACCCAACAGGGGACTCTTGCACACCTGTCAGGATTTCACTTTGCATACACCGAACGCTACCTCGATGGCAAAATGCAGTTTGCAAAATGGGCCGCTAGCGTGACCATTTATGGCCTGCTTCTACAAGCCCTTGCTCGGACTGCTGGGCACACCAGCAAGCTAACGTAACTGAGTTTCAATAGATTGATTGCAAAAATGACCCCATTTTTCCACTCCTTTCTATACTCACGCCTTTCGCAATGTGTCATTTCCTTATCCCTTGAATCTAGACTGGTCTTTGAGTTGCGCTAGCCAACGGATGTGGCGGAAGTGTCTGAACCTCGGCTTCAAGATGTTTCATGCTCTTCTGCCTTCTCTCGGACCCCTGCCTCCGCTGGGAGAACAAGCCTGGGCTGACCAGCTGGAGAATGCGCTCCACGTGGAACAGGGCTGAGTCTTCTTAGCGGACACCTTCCTAGACCAAGCTAGCCTCCAGCCAGCTTGCAGAGGTGCACTCCTGAGCCTCGCCAGGCAAGCCACAGGTCTGTAAGCAACACACGGTGGGGGCGCCGGGGTGGTGAGTCGGTTAAGCGTCTGACCTTTGATTTTAGCTCCGGTCATGATCTCAGGGGCGTGAGATCAAGCCCCGTGTCAGGGTACTTCCTCTCCATCTTCCCTTCCTATCTTGCTCTCGCTCTCATTCTCTAAAATAAATAAATGAGTCTGTCAAAAGAAAAAAAAAAAAGGAAGTAATACGTGATTGTTTTTTTAAGCCACCAAGTTTTGGGTTGGTTTGCTACATAGCAATAATGTAGCTGGTAACTCTTTGGAGACTGAGAGTCACAGAGGGCAAAGAGATGACAGATGACATAAAGTCCTAATAAAACCCAAAGGACAGTCAGCCCTGACTTGTGGATGAGCTGTGGTTTCTGATGAAGCGGAACCCTGCAATGAGCTCCCCTCCCAGCGGGCACAAGGGACACGAGGCATCCCCACAAACTTCCTCCGGAGCGCCTTCTCTAGGTGCCCGAGCTCAGTGAGCCCCCCACCCAAAAGCCGGCTCTCAGCACTCACGGGGAAGCCGCGCTGCGGGATCGAGCCACCTCTGAGCTCGGTTCCACGACCAGTCATCTGCGAACTGGAAACTTAGAGTTTACTGCATGAATGATATCTGTTCTGCCCCATTCTGCCGTTGGAGATACCAAAGCAAGGATGTGGTGGGTCCTTCGGTGTGAAATTCCGGATTTCCCTGAGCCCTCCGGTAGGAGCTGTGATCAACGGTGCTGACACCACGGGAGCCCAAAATCTGTGTATCATCACTGTGAGGGGGATCAAGGGAGGACGGAACAGACTTCCTGTTGCTGGAGTGGGTGCCGCGCTGATGGCCACAGAGCTCAGAAGGGAGGGACCTCCAGCCGTGGGAATCTGACTGCGAAAGCCAGACGAGAGAAAAGATGGTGTGTCTCCCTCCTTGAAGATAACGCAGGGGTCCCAGTAAACAAAAAGGTAAAGGGTTCTGCTATCCCCGGACCAGTTGCAAAGGAGTGTGCAGATTTGTGGCCCGGGGTTGCATCCAATGCCCACAGGACTGCGGGATAATTTGGTGCTTTTGTTTAAAAAAAAATTAAAAATTATCTGTGGGGCACCTGGATCACTCAGTCGGTTGGGCGTCTGACTCTCGATTTCAGCTCTGGCTGTGACCTCAGGGTCCTGAGATCGAGGGGCACGTTGGGCTCTGAGAGAGCAGTCTGCTAGAGATTCACTCTCTCCCTCTGTCTCGTCCCTTCCCCTGCTTGCACACACACTCTTTCTCTCTAAAATAAATAAAATCTTTTACAAAAATCTTTAAGTAATTTTTAATTTTAATTTAAAAAATTCTAATTTAAAAAATTTCAATTAAATTTTAAAATTAAAAAAATCTAACATGGTAATAAAAAGCTCAATTTTTTAAATTTAAAATTTCAATTTAAAAATTAAATTTTAAAACCAAAAATTTTAAAAATTAATAAAATTTAAAAATCAAACATTAAGATTTAGAATTTAAAAGTGTAAAAACTTACATTTTTAATTTTAAATTTTTTAAGTTTCTAAATTTTTAAAAAATCTTAAATTTTAAATACATAAATCTTGAAAAAATTATTCACTCCTCCACCAAAATAATGATGCTTACTTATTGGAGCAGATGCAGAATCCAGTTCCCTCACTTAGAGAAAAGAGTTCCTCACATGTTGGCAGACATCCTTTAAACACGGCAGGGGGCACAGAGACACATACATACGACCCTCACAAACGGGCTCCCGTGATGTCAGTGGAGGCTTCCTATTTTTTGAAAATGACAATCTAAAAATAAATACATAAAATAAAATAAAGTAAAATTAAATAAAATTAAAATTAAATAAAATAAGATAAAATAAAATAAGATAAAAAAACAAAATAAAATAAAATAAGATAAAAAAATAAAATAAAATAAAATGACAAGCTATCATATGCCCTTTGTAGATCATTCGGATAACAATTAAACAATCCTTTTTAAACTGACTTTAAAGATCAGGGAGCATCTAAAATAGGAAAACCCTCCCCCCACCCCCCCATAACTGTTGATGACAGGCTCTCGAATCTCTCTCGGTGCCTTTACCCTGCCCGCCCCCTTTGTCAGGGGGCTTCGCGGTCCGTGCTCTAGAACCCTGGTCTGCTTGTCAGTGTCCATCTCATCATCCAATCCTTCTGCTGTGCTTCTGGTCGTGCAATTAGCAGTCTTTGCGGCTTATTGTTTTTCATTTCCAAGAAATGTTTGTCCAATGAATTGTTTTCAGAGCAGCCTGTCCTGGTTTAATGAATGTGGTATTCATTAGGTTCCCAAAACTCTCCGGGGATATTATTCAGGCTTCCAAAGGACTTCTCTTTCTTTCTTTTCTTTCCCCCATCTTTTAAAATGTATTCCAAAAATAACTGATCAGTTAGAAAAATCAGTGCAATTCCTCGTTAGTACAGTGGTGAGTATCCCCGCCTGTCACGTGGGAGACCGGGGTTCGATTCCCCGACGGGGAGGCACAAGCCAAAAAAAAAAAAATCAGAGAAGTGGGGCGCCTGGGTGGCTCAGTGGGTTAAAGCCTCTGCTTTCAGCTCAGGTCATGATCTCAGGGTCCCGGGATCGAGCCCCACATCGGGCTCTCTGCTCAACGGGGAGCCTGCTTCCCCCTCTCCCTTTGCCTGCCTTTCTGCCTGCTTGTGATCTCTCTCTCTGTGTGTCAAATGAATAAATAAAATCTTAAAAAAGAAAGAAAGAAAGAAAGAAAAATCAGAGAAGCAACCAATCTACAATTTACACCCTCTCACTCGGTAAATAATCATTGTTACTTTTTATTTTCTTTCTGTTTGTCTCCTTCTCGCGTTAACTGTGTGTTTCCCAGTCTTGCAGCTTTCCTTCAATGCCTTATTCCTTGCATGTGGGTTTGTACTTACTAGTGAATATCTGGATTCATCAGTATTGACTGTTGTTGTGAGAGTCCTTCACAGATATGAACGCCACTCTTAAGTCTCTTGTCGTGGTTATTCCCGGAATGCAAGGTTTGGCTGCGTGTTTCAGGGGTGGGCTTGTCTTTGCCTGAGAAGGGATGCTCCGTACTTCTGGTGGATGAGGAACGGAGCTAGTGGACTGCAGATTCTCTTCGGTGGAGAACGAGACAGTTTACTCTGGGGGCAGAATATGTGGGTGTGTATCGGAATTGCTTGCGGGGCGGTGGGGGGTGTTAAAATGTCTGCCGGGTCCCCCTGGCCGTGTTTCTGATACAGCAGGTTTGGGGTGAGCCCTGAGAATTTGCATTTCTAATAATTTGCATTCCCACTGCCTGCTGCTGCTGCTGCTGGTCCAAGGTTGGCACTTTAAGAAACACTGTGTCAGGGGCTCTCTCTGCGGTGCAAAGACCCCTGGCCCTTGACCCCTCCATGCTGCTGACATGGTGGCCGGCAGCTGCTCGGGACAGGACCTCACTCCTTTACGGCCTTGACGTTCTCCGGAGGACCACAGACCTGCGGGAAGCCTGCCTGCAGCCGAGGCCTGGGGCTCTTCTGGCACCTGGCTGCCAACTCCCAGCCCCAGCCTGCTCCCTGAGTTCGGGTGGTCCCCGAAAAAGCGGTCCCTTCACTCTCCCTGCAGCCCCCGGGGCCGGGAGCCGTGTGGGTTCTGAGCAAGCCTGTACCACCTCCGTCCTGTCTACTGGACACAAGCCCTCCTCCTCTGCTCTTGGCTCCCGTCCCAGTCCTCCAGCATCGCTAGGAGCTTCTCCTCCTCCTCCCCTCCTCCTACTTAACTTGTAATGTGGCCGTTTCTCAACAAATGCGCAAGTCGAGACAAATAACCCCTGCTAATAAATAAATAAACAAATAACAGAAAACACACAAACTCACCACTAAATTTTAAATGCTTCTCTTGTTTATTTTTAAAGATTCTATTTATTTGAGGGGGGGGAGAGCACAGGGGCAAGGAGGGAGGGCAGAGGGAGAGGGAGACGCAGGCTCCCCGCTGGGCAGGGAGCCCCCTGAGGGACTGGATCCCAGGACCCCGGGATCGGATCCTAGATAAGGTCTCATCCATACTCGTTTCTAAGCTTTCATTCTCAGCATCCCCACTCCCAGTATCTAATCCTTCCCGTCATCCTTTGTTTTCTAGAAAGCTCTGTTCATGTCACACATTCCACTTCACCTCACGAAGCCGCCCACAAATAAGCCAGATACATGCATCAGTGGGGACCAGGTAGGTATAATAGGACATCCTCTCCCTTGTAAACCCCAGAAACCTTTAAGTCTCGAAGACAGAAGACAGGATGATAGATGTTAAGACCTGCCTCATAAGAGGATAGGGTTTTGTTCATTTATGCGTGGAACTTTTCCCTTGGGTGTAGTCCATGCTTCCAGTCCTTAGATCCTCACTACTTTTTTTTTAAAAACAATACTTTGTTTGAGAGAGAGGGTGAGCACATGGGAGGGGAGGGTCAGAGGGAGAAGCAGACTCCCCACTGAGCGGGGAGTCCGACGCGGAGCTCGAGTCCAGGATCCTGGGACCATGACCTGAGCCGAAGGCAGACGCTTAACCCACTGAGCCACCCAGGCTCCCCTGATTCTCACTACTTTTCTTGGGTCTGCAAACTCTTTCCTCTGCCCCACGATGACAAGCCTACACCATGTTTGGATGCGTTTCTAGATGCCGTGATTTACACAGGTAGATATCAGCTATGTTGACTACGGGAGAAATGTGTGTGGAAGGGGAGAATGGGGGTTTAGAATGCGGGGTCTCTGACTCGGCTCTGCTCCTCCCTGGCCAGCACCAGGACCTTCTGAGCGTAGCCCTCACGTCACCACACAGAGCTGCACCCCTGCCCTGGGAGCGGGAATGCAAAAGGTCCCTCCAACCTCCTCTGTCCGATCAGCTTGTCTCTTGGAGCTGGTAAGTTGTGCCAGCGCCCTATTTAAAAAAATTAGATTTAAAATTTCTCGGGGGGCGGGGACCAGGTTCTAAAAGAGAGAGAAAGCTCAGCTGGAGGTGGATGGGTCTTCACCTGTGTTGTTTATCTGTGGGTCTGCCTGCTCTGGACATCAGAGCCTGGGAATCTGGGCCAAGGGTCCCGGGGATGGAGCACCGGGTCCCTCCCTGGGCCAGGCCTCAGTGAATGGACACCAGCTACCATCTCTTGCTCTTTAATGTTTTTGTAAATAAAGAAGACACATGTACGATACAAAAATGTGCACAATAGAAATGAAAGTGTCGCTCTAATCTTCCACCCAAAGGAGCCACTGCTGGTAGTTAGGTATTTTTCATTCCAGAACCTTCTATGCACATAAACCTGCTTTGTCACTCTCCCGTACTTTCACTTTCTCGTGCCTATTAAAAACACATCATAGACATTTAGAGCTACAACTGTCCAGCATTTTCCCACAATTGCAGCGTCCTAATGAGGACCCCATAGGGCGTCGCTGGCGTGGTCAGCATCTATGTGAGGAGATCCACACGGGCAACTGCTGGGTCAAAGAATAACAAGTATTTAGATCAGGTAGAGGAGGCCAAATGCCCTCCCAGCTCCTGCTCTTTTAAATCTTAGCACTTCCGGTGTGCCCCTTCCTGTCCCCATTCTGAAATCACCTGGCAGGCCCCGGGGCTCCTGCACGAAGGCCCGGGGGTTCCTCCGCTGGGGCTCTGTTCTGGGCTCTGCCCCCGTGTGCACTTTAAATGTCAGGATTTGAAGTCGCACGCCAACCAACCTCAAAGCTCCATCCCATTTCATTCTGGAGCATTGCTCCTGCCGCTGCTTTCTTCCCAGGCTGGAGTGTCCCCATTAGCAACTAAAAATAGTCCTCGGCTCAGCACGTGGGCTCGCTGCTAGATCCAGGTCTCAGTTGGCGAGCTCTTCCCTGGGGCACAGACAGGCGGGCCGTGCGTCACCGCTTTGGCCTGTTCCCGCCACCCTCGGTCCCCACTGCCAGGTGAGCATCTGTCAGACTGAGGTCGCTGCAGATGGAGGGCTTAGAATTCTGGGGACAAAGAACCTGTGCTAGCTGCTCCCCAGGCTGCCCTCCTGGGGGCCCGTCCCTGTGCCCGGTAATGACTTCTCCACTGCAGCCAAGGAACAAGCCCCGTGCAAATTATCTGTCTCAAAGGGCTTGCTGCAGCCGGGGAAGGAGCGTGTGCATGTGCGTGCACCTGTGTGTGTGTGGGGGGGTCTTCTCTTCTGCACCCTCCCCCTGCCTGGGCTGCAAGTTTCATATGATCCTGTCCATTTCTTCACCCCCCTGGTGTAGCGAGGACTCCGAGCACTGGTGAGCTGGTCGGTGTTAACCAACCAGCTCCCGGGAGGGAAAAGCCCTGATGAGCATTCGCGGGTTTCCGGGATGTAAAAACAGTCCCGACAGTGTCCCGCGGACAATGGCAAGCTATCAACATGACATCACTGACTTCAGAGTTGGGAAGAAAGGCACGGAAGTCACCACCATTCTATAGGATCTCTGCCACGCACACAAGAGACGTAAATGGCCTGAAAAGCAC
Source organism: Procyon lotor (assembly GCA_028646535.1). Taxonomy (NCBI): domain Eukaryota; kingdom Metazoa; phylum Chordata; class Mammalia; order Carnivora; family Procyonidae; genus Procyon; species Procyon lotor. The sequence continues at coordinate 2,938,379 of CM053605.1, read as the reverse complement.
TGAAGTTAGTAAAAGAGACAGGAAGTGGTGAGTTTTGAATATTTATTACTTCTTTTTAAATCCAGCTTATTTCTAACTTTATATGCTTTGATTTTTAATAATAGCTATGCTTAACCCCTGTCTCAAAAAATTCCTGAGACTTTAGCAATTTGCTCCCACGCATCAGTCCACACCAACGAAGGCTCAGTACGCCTCTGAGTGGCTCTCGGGGAGGAGCGAACTCATGAGTTTCGGCATTTTCTGAAATATTTCTAGGAAACAGTTCCCCGCTTTCCTGCATCATTCTTGGGGGCTGCGCGGCAAGTCCTTCCTCAGCCATGGTGCCCGACACCCACATCTCAATTCCCCACTCTTCCCAAGTGGACTTCTGATTGTTTTCTTAGTCTTTTTTGAGGGAAAGGGAGAACTTTCTAGAATGTTCTAGAAAGAATGATTCTGGGGAAATAGTTATTCTGAGTACCTGTCGCAGAGGTCACGGTGGGCCTGGATTCTAAATACGTATTTAGAATCTGCACATTTTTCTTGTTTCTGACTCTCTATAGAGTATCTGAGCAGAGAGCTACTTGAGCCTCTAGAAAGGAAACTAAGAGCCTTGGTCACCCTGACTCCTGGGGACGTACTTATCTGAGAGACGAGGACAGAGACCAGGCACCCGGACAACGGCTGGAAAAGATGCCAAATGCATTTTCAAAAGCTTTCCTTACATAAACTCTCCACTTAAACTTCCAATAAGAGTGCCAGAAGATCTCTTTCCACTAATTAGGAATCCAAATTCAGTTTTGGGATTAAATCCAATAAACCAACTTAGGTCTTCAAATTGGCACAATGTATCCATTCATCAACAACAAATACAGATGTTAAGGGCTGTGTATGCAATGCTCCCCTCCTTGGGTTAGCCGGCTGGTGGTGGGGCAGGGGAGCGGAGTTCTCCCCAAACCTGCCTCTGTGTTTTGCTCCAGGATGTGTGGCTGGCTTGCCGGGTCTTTTCACTCCATGCCCGCAGCACCCCTCTCCTACCCCAGTCCCTCTGATCTTGTTTGGGATCCTTTTCTCAACCCAGCACTCCAAGGACCACGTATGTACCAGGGAAGGCACAAGGGAGGAAACAGACGTGTTACTCCCCGATCACCAAAACATACACAAACACACACACATATATACAAAGACACACCACACGAGCTACCAGATTCCATGGGAAGACGTTTCTGTGAATGCTTTGAATGGTTTCTGGCTTGGGCATCCGTCAACCCGAGGATTCTGCACCCAGTCACGATGTGGCGGGAGGAGGCAGTTTCCGCACCAGTGAGCAATGCTCAGACACCACCCGCGTGTCCTACTAGTCAACTCCGTTTTCCCACTGTCTGGGGGATGGCATCAGGTCCCACAGGTGGAGGGCTCAGTCCCGCAGAACTGCCCGGCGCTCCGGATGCCAATGGTCGGCCCAGAGCGTCCCCTGTGCTTCTCACCGACTGGCTACAGACTGCAGATTCCTACAACCCCATCCTTGAGTTCCATTAGTTTGCTCTTAGAACTCACAGAAATGTTTTACTCACGAGATCACCAGTTTATAATAAAAGGGTATAATTCAGGATCAGTCAGATGGAGGAGATGCACAATACAGGGTAGGGGGAAGGGACACAGAGCTTCTATGCTCTTTGAGAGCCCCGTTCTCGACACATCTCCAAGGGTTCAGCAACCCAGCAGCTCTCCAAACTCTGTTTGGGGTTTTATAGAGGCTTTATTACATGGGTACGATCGATTAAAGCGTTGGCCATCGGTGATTTGGTCAGCCTCTCCTCTTGTGGGCGTGGGGGGGACTGAGGGTTCCATCCCTGTAGTCACACAGGGTTCTCCTCGCAACCAGCCCCCATCCTTAGGTGCTTTCCAGAAGTCCCCTCAGCGACCTAACAAAGGACACCTTTGTGACTCTCATCACTTGGGAAGCCCCAAGGGTTTTAGCAGCTGTGTGTCAGAACCGGAGACCAACTCTGTATTTCTTATCACAAATCACAGTATCACAGTAGCCCCACGCGGGGGGCGCAAGACCACGTGCGCATCGTGTGAAGTTATCTCATTCCTCATCTTCAGGGGGGTCTCCGATTCACACCGTGCCGAGGCGATGGTGCGCTCACGGACAGGGGCGGTGGATGGAGCTGCGTGTGACGGGGAGCACACCCCTACAGGCAGGTGCTGAGTTTCAGTGTCGGTGGGAGCCATGGAGGGGACACGCGCGTCAACGGGGCACGGCTCACCTGCGTCCTGGTGGCAGTCATCAAATCGATTCGATGTCAGGAGGACGAACAACTTCCCTAATAAAGAACCCAACGCATATTTTCCCAATGAATTATTTCAAAGTAAGATCTCCACTGAAGGCTTCAAATTCCTGGAAGGTTGCCTCTCATCCCCTCACCGCGTGTCGCAGGACGCCCGCCCTCTTGTGCTGCACCGAGTTCCACACGTGTCCACGTGATTTATGACTCAAGGCTCCAGGCCTTTTATGACTTGGCTTTTTCTGAGCACCTACCAGCCGTATGTCTGGGGCATTGGTTGACTTCTTCACCACACACCCCTTCTAAGTTGGCGAGCCCGATCACTTTTCTGAAAGACCAGACCTCAGAGGCTCAGACAGGTCAAGAGACATCCCAGAGCCCCCTGGATTGTCCCCTCCCTGGTCAGGAGCTGGGGGGCTCTCTCCCGGCACGCCCGCCCCACCCCACCCGGCTCCCTCTGCCCTGGGCTCCCCCTGCTCTGGGCCCATACACAGCATTAAGCCGGTGCTCTAGCTTGGAGGCTCAGCTAACAGGGCACCCCGCAGCATGTTGGCGGGGGACAGGCAGGGGTATCTATCTCCCCAAAGCCTTCCCTGCTGGTCCCCTCGCTTGGCTGTCACAGCTCTTCTCAGGACAGACATCTTACCCGTCTCCCTTCTTCCAAGGGAGAAGCTCTCTTCTGACAGCTGCTCCCTCCCCCTGGTTCCCCAGGGGCGGGGCCAGGAGATGCTGTGATTAGCCCCTGGGTACTGAACACAGCTCTGGGCGTGTTATTTCCCCCCAACACACACACACACACACACATTGGGCCTGAACCTTTGTAAATAGCTCTTCTGCTGCTTTAGCTCCTACTGCTGCGTAGCTCTCACCACAAACCTAGGCGCGCCAAGCAGCACTCTCTCAGTTCGGGAGGTCAGAAGTCCAAGGTCAGTACCTGTGGGCTGCAGTCAAGGCGTCTGCAGGGCCACTCTCCCTCTGGAGGCTCAGGGAAGAATCCGTCCCTTGCCTCTGCCAGCTTTGGGCGTCAGCCAGCCCTCCCTGGCTCAGGGCTGTGCACCCCCACTCTCTGCCTTGAGGATGCCATTGCCTTCTACCGTCTCTGTCCGGTCTCTCTCCACGTCTTTCTTACAAGGACACTGGGGACTGCACTGAGGATCCACCAGGACCATCTAGGGTAGTCTCCCTATTTCAAGACCCTTATTCAAATCTGCAAGGTCTTTGCCATAGACGGTAGCGTTTGTGGGTTCCAGGGATTAGGACCCGATCTCTTTGGGGCTATTATTCAAACTGCCGCCTTGTTATACCTTCCTCAAACTATCCCTCTTTGGGCATGCTGTCTGCCGCTGCTGGGGGCTGACCCAGACGGCCGCTGCCATAGATTCAGGACCTGAGTCAAGCCCCGTGAGTGAATTACCATGATGACTTGCAAGAGGCTTTCAAAACCATTTATATGCTAATGACTCCCAATTGACATCCCTGGTCCATTCCTTCCCTCCGAGTTTCAAGATCATATGTCCCGCTGACGGTGATATTTTCATTTGGAACATTTGCATTTCCATTTCATTTCCTAAGCCCCTCAAGCTCATGTGGCAAAATCCATCTCTTCTCCTTTCCTGCCTCCCACCTGCTCCTTCCCCAGGCTTCCTGTCTTGCAAACAGCCCCCCACCCCACTGGTTCACGTGAGCTGGAAACCTGGAAGTCAACCTGTCACCGACGTATCTCGACAACCTCCCCACACCCCCCCAAACATTCACTGCACCATCCTTGCGGATTCTACCTCTCATTCACGACCACGTCCCCGAAGGTCCCACCTCCAGACAGATCTGGATTCTCGTGTGGAAAGCTGGTGCGTGTACCTCTCGAGGGGACGGCTGCAGAGTCATCTCGCAAAGGGTGAGACGACCATGGAGGAGTGAGGGACAGTGGCTCTTGGGGGACTCCCCCACGTGGTGGACAATATGGGAGCCAGGCTGATCCCGCGAAGTGGGTCCCGTGAGCTCCCCAGAGACAGAAGGGCCTTCCAAGTCCTGAATTCATTCTGGACTGGCCATCTGTGCCTCCCGGGTCCCCATCGGGCTGCTCCTCCTAGACAAGAGGCGTCTGGCCTGTTGGGGAAGAGTCTGTCTGCGTCCTCGAGTCCCTGCTCAAGGTCACTGCAGGGGCCTGATCAGCAAAGGGGTGCATCGCTGCTGTCCCAGTGACCTTGGCTTGCTGTTCAGACCTGTGTCGTCTGTGTCATCCCCCGCCCCACCCTCGGCAGGGATTGGCAGCTGGAAGGGAAGTCCAGACTCCTGCTGAGTGTCAGAAAAAGGCAATCTGAGATCCAGAATGAGTTACAAAATAAAAATATCTGCATGGACAAGGCCAGGTTGCTGTCCACAAGCTGAGGAGTGGCAGGAACACCTTTAACGATGCTGGTGCGGTGGAAGCAATGATGGGAAGCAGTTCCTGGCCATGTGCCGCGCTGCCTCAGCGCGCAGGCTCGGGGCCCCCAGGGGCTGGAGGGGCCCCCGCGGAGGGCCCAGCAGCCGACGGGCACCTGCACTTTCTTACTCTAAAATTACCCTCAAGGCCAGGCATAAATCACTGGGTTTTTCCCCCTGTGGTCACTAGATGTCACTGCAGGAAAAAATCTGACCAGAAAACAGATGCGAGGGAGAGAGGGATATTAATGTTTTGGATCCTACGGAAGTGGTCGCCTTGGCAACGGGGAGCATGTGAAAGAACTTCCTTCTCCGTGGACACCAGCGGCTTCCCAGCGATATCACCGTCAGCGCCCCAAACAAGATGCTGTCTGTGGGGAACCCAGGGGAAGGGAGCAGCAGAGGAGGGGCGGGGCGCGGACGGACAGACCGACAGACAGAGGGCATCTGGCAGTGTGAGTGCTCAGCAGCCCTGAGTCGGTTCTCACTGAATCCCAAAGACCCTCAACCAGAATGATGGTTTTTCCTTCCCAATGTTCACTCTTCTGGTAAAAACGCGCTCTTTGGCCAATTTGACCCCAGCTGCGGAAATACCCAGACGGAGCGGAGCCCAGACTCCGGGCAGGAAAACTCCAGATACTGAACCGTGGCTGAGGGGATGCCCCGGGGGCAGAGGCTCAGTGCGATCATCCGTCATCGCCAGGCACTTCTCTTTGTTTCCACTTTAAGTGCCACCTCTGCGGGAGGGAGAGGGAAGAGGGGAAGAGGGGGGCAGTCCTGCCTTAATTCAGCACCGAATAGCTAACTGGTCCTGTGGCCAAGCGGGTGCAGGAACAGATCCCTCGGCCTGCGGCCACCACCGCCCAGAGCATGGTGGTATGGCTGAGCCCTGGCCTCCTTTCAAGGTGTCCATGCCCTTGAACTGCCCTTGCTTCTCACAGCAAGCTTCCTTCCCGCCTCCCTTGGAGCTGGCTCCCCAGGGATTGCAGCTGACCTTTGCATATTGGAATCAATGAGCTCCCTAGAGCCCCCAGGCACGACCCTTGGGGGGATATTAGCATTTAAAGGATAGTTTCTTCTCCAAATGCATATCTAATTGCTAGAATGTATGCAGGTGGGAGCTCAGAGAATTCTAGAGCTGCCTCCACCCAGAGCTAAGAAAACCAGGCATCTTCTCCTGGACAAGGCCTTGGGCAGGGTCTTCCACGAACCACCCCCCCCCCCCGCCCCAGGGTGCATTGAGCAGGACCAGACCCACGAGCAGGGCCACTGGCTGGACCTCCATGTGGAGAGGGGCTGGGGTCTGGGGCAGGGCAGGGCATTCAAGAAGTCAGCCAGAAGAGATTGCAGCCAGAGATGGGAAACAAATTACAAAAAAAATCAAGAGACGTAAGTTCTGAAGACCCGGGTCCACACGGGCCACGCCAGCTCACACCGGCTCACACCGGTTCACACTGGCTCACACCAAGGCCGGGCTAGAGCCCTGGGCAAGAGTGCATGAGAGCAGGGGAGGGCTTGGAGCCCATGCAGGCTACTCGCACTGGGCCAGGACCCAGACCTGGAGCCACCAAGGCCAGCCTCTGGGGACAGCCCTTCAGGACAAGCTGTAGTCTTGCCTTTCTGTATTTTCATTCTTCTACCAAAAAAAAAAAAAATTGTTATTCGTATTATTTTAAATATACAAACTCATTATTTGGGCCTGCTGTGCCCAAAACAGCAAGCTGGTTTCTCTACTACTTCAAGTGTTTGTTTTATCCCAGGCTTTCATTGTTACTAAATGTCTATTAAATATATTGAGCCAAATTATCCACATTGGCTGTTGCTAAGACAACATGTTCTAGGCTTCATTTCTGACACGCATGCGTGATGAGAGCTCAGGGGCGCGCCCCCAGGGGAAAGTTCCAGTCCTGCCCTCACACGGGGAGCCTTGGCCTGGCTTGCCAGCTGTCTTGGCTCAGGGAACTTGCAAATAGTGATGGGAGAGCAGGGCCCGGGCTCTGCCGCCTCCCCCACCCTCATCGGGAAACTTCTCTCTTCAGAGTTGTTGGCCTATGCTCCTCACCGCGCCCCAGCCCCCCAAGACATGTGGCACGTTGTCATTTGCATTTGCTCTAAAGAGGGCTCTTTGGATACTTAGCTCTGTGGGTTGCTAGACCTAGTTTCTGCGTGGGTGAGGCGGGGGCTTCCCGACACCCACGGGCAGCCCGGACACCAGCAGGTTGACGTCTCCGTCTTAGGAGCCTGCCTCCGTCCTGCACACCTGCCGGCCCCAGAGGCCAGGTGCACGCCCAGACTGCAGCCTGTGTCTCTACCTGCTGCAGATCAGAGGCTCCAACACCCCAGCCTCGGGTTTCCGACACCAGCTGCAAGTCTCAGTCGCCACAGGGGCTTCTGACTAACTGGGTATAAATCAGCGGTTCCCACAACCTGGTCCTCTGGTTGCATTAAATTTGCTGGAGTGGTTCCCAGAACTGACTCGATCACCAGTTTATTATAAAAGGATATAACTCGGGGCAACTGGGTGGCTCAGTCGTAGCTGAGCTCAGTGGTGGCTCAGTCAACTGGTTTCGGCTCAGGTCATGATCTCATGGGTCATGAGATGGAGTCCCAGCTCTGGGCTTCGCACTCAGCAGTCTGCTTGCAGATTCTCAACCTCTGCCCCTCCCCCCATGCGCTCTCTGTCTCTCAAATAAATACATCTTTATCTAACTCAGGAGCAGCCCAGATGGAGGAGATGCACAAGGCGAGTCCCAGGAAAGGGCATGAAGGTTCCTTGCTCCCAGCACCTCCGTGTTCGTCAACCCAGAAGCTCTCCGAATCCCATCCTTTTGTTTTTATGGACACGTCATTATATAGGATTGATTAAATCACTAGCCATTGGCGATTGACTGGACCTCCAGCCCCTCTCCTCCTCAGAGGTCAGGGCCTGGGATTGAAAGTTCCAGCCTTCCGGAACTGCCTGATTGGTCCTTCTGCCAACCAGCCCCCACTCTTAGGCGCTTTCCAAAAGACATTTCACTAACATGGCAAAAGTCACCTTGATGCTCCTGTCACTTGGGAAATCCCGAGGGTTTCAGGAGCTCTGTGCCAGGAATAGGGACGAAGATCAAATACATATTTGTCATCAATTACAATTTCACATGGTCAAATACAGTCCGTGTTAAAGGCAACACATGCAAATCAGGAAAAGACACCACCTTTTGGGTTTGGGCAAACATTAATGCGTCTGGCAATGCTTGGCTGGAAACGTGCTCATTATGGGGTAGTCCACCTATGCTCAAGGTGGGGCCGTCCCTCCCCAGCACAGGAAACCACAGTGCCCACTGTCCCTCTGCAGACCCAGCACCTTCAGGGCCCGTGCACCTTGCCCAGATGCTCCCAAGGCCCCTTCGAGCCTCGACCTCAGGGGTTCTCGGAGGGAGGTGGGACATGGCTGTGCTGGCTGCCAAGGAGGGCTTGTTAGAGACCGGGCGTCTCAGGTCCCATCTCAGCCCTACAGGTCAGAGTTTACAGCTTCACCCCGAAACCTGAGAAAGGTCAATGTTTGCCAGTGGTTGCAGACTATGGCCGGGGGGCTAAATCGGGCAACCCCACAAGCTAAGAATGGCCTTTATGTTTTTAAATGGTTGGTGCTCTAGACTGAATGTTCGTGTCCCCCCACCCAAATTTGTATGTGGAACCTATTCCCTGATGTGATGGTACTTGGGGGCGGGGCCTTTGGGAAGTGATTAGGTTATGGAGGTGGAGCCTCATGAACAGCATTAGTGCCCCTTATAAGAGAGCCCCCTCATGATGGAATATTAAGCAGTCATGAAGAAGGCAATCCTGTCCTTAGTGACAATATGGCTGAATCCAGAAGGCATCCTGCTAAGTGAGGTAAGTCAGACAGAAGTAGATAAATACCATACGATCTCATTTATATGTGAATCTAAAAGAAAAACCCAATCTCATAGAAATAGACTAGAATGGTGGTCACTAGTGGTGGCAGATGGGGTCGGTGGGATGGACAAAGGTGTTCAAAAGACACAAAATTCCAGTTATAAACAAGTCCTGGGGATGTAATGTACAGCGTAGTGACTGTAGTTACAATTTTTATTGTCTAGTGGAAGGTTCCTAAGAGAGTGAATCTTGAAAGTTCTCAGCACAAGAAAAAAAATGGTAACTAGGTGAAGTAATAGATGTTAACTAAACTTACTATTTAGTAAAGTTTAGTAAAAAGTAAAGTAAAGTAACCACTTTGCAATATTCATCTATGTCAATTGTTTACCTGAAACTTATACAAAGTTATATGTCAATTACATTTTAACAAGACTGAGAGGAAGAAAAAGAAAGAGCCCAGAGAGCCTTGTGAGGACACAGTGAGAAGACAGCCATCTATGAGCGAAGTGGGGTCTCACCAGACGCAGAATGCGCACAGGAGCCTGGTGAGACCCTAGGTACCTGCACCCTGTGCGTGTCTCAGAAGAGGGAGTAAGTCATCCCAACCCAATGGTGCTCTGTTAAAGCAGCCCCAACCTACTAAAAGAGCTGGAAAATAAAACAAAAGAAGAAAATATTCCATGACGTGAGAATTATGCAAAATCAAACTTCAACATCTCTAAATAAAGTTTTATTGGAACACAACCACGCTCACTTTTTATGTATTTCTATGACTCTTCTCATCCCGCAACAGCAGAGCTGAGTAGTTGGGACAGGGACCACATGTGGCCCACAAAGCCCAAAATATTTACTGTGTCGTCCTTTGTGGGAAGGGTTTCCCCAGCCCTGATCTGTAGAATCAGATGCCACTGACTCTTCTCCTATTTCCTGTGATTTTTCAATATTTGTTCCCTGGAAAATGCAAACATGGCCTCCTTCTTTGACCTCACCACCCCATCCCATAACTTGTGTGACTCCCATCCCGTTTCCCGTGCCCCCATCCCACACCCCTCCTTGGACAGGTGCAGAACACAGGGCTCTCCTTTCCTGAGGGCTTGGTGGGTTTCAGTCACAGCCTCAGTTTCTCCTTGGCTGATCTCGCCACCTGGCCTCTGGGACCACACAGGTCAGCATGGGACTGAATGCCCCATTCCAGTTTTATTGGGGATTTTTTTCAAGATGGCTAATCTGAGGGCCATCTTCATAACCTGAGCATCCACGGAGCTCTTGGCAGAGAGAAAGCACTCAATAAATTGTTTACTGAGCCAATGACTGAATTAATGGGCCATGTCATCTATTTCTGGGTGCTCTTCACAGCACCCAGCACAGCTCTGGGTAGACAGTGTCTAATAGAACGATTAGTTGATCAATTGATTTTCCTTTGAGAGGTTTGAAATGCCTTGTCTCATCCGTTCACCCAGTCATTCTCCACAAATATATTAAGCTTTGATGCTGGGCTGGTTTCTAGGATTACAAAGATGAATTAAGATAGAAAACACGTTTCTTATCTTGCAAATCGGTAAGAGAGGGAGGCGTGTGCTGTAGGTATCCCGTGGTTGGCTCCTCTCTGCTCATGCAAAGATCTTTCCACCTGCCGGACAGCTCCAGAAGCCCTAGTATGTGCGAAACACTTCGGCTTCCGGGCTGAGGGATGTGGTGGGTGTGGTCTTGCTGTCACCCTGCTTTCCCTGTAGTTCCTGGCACCAAGTTCCCTGCATGGCTCAGGACCCGTCGGAGCCACTTAGAGGACATGACAGGTGCTTCCTGCTCCGTGCTGGCCTCTGAGTTTCACAGGGTACAGAGGTCTCTCCTGATGGTTTCCGGAACTCCCGGGACGCTGGAGGCTCTAGAGGCTGGAGGGGAGTGATATGCATCCTTTTCCAGTGAGGAGTGAGGCCACACTACGTTGTGCCAGAGTCCCCGGGTATTACTGGGTGCTTCCATTGAAGTCCTAACCTCCAAGACCTCAGAATGTGACCTTCCTTAGGGACAGGGTCATCGCAAAGGTAATTAGTTAAGCTGAGGTCATACAGGAGTATGGGGCTCCTAATCCAATATGTCCACTGTCCTTATAAAAAAAAAGGAAATTTGGACCCAGAGATATACATGCAGAGGGAAGTTGATATGAGGACAGACGCCTACAAGTCAAGGGGGAAGCTTGGAACAGCTTCTCGCTCACAGCCTATGGAAGGAACCAACCCCACCACCACCATGATTCTGGACTTCTAGAATGGCAGCTTGTGAAACATACTATTTCTGTTGTTTAAGCCAAGGATGCTGTCTTCAGAATCCCTACTCGTCCTGACCTGCAAGATTTGGTTACCTGACCCAGCTCATCCTTCATGGTTCTTTCCCTCTTGCAAGGAAGCCTCTTCCCGCAGGCTCTTTGGGCCCCTCCCACCCCTAGGTACCTGTAGGGAAGCCCACCCATCTGCCCTACTGGTGGAGGCTAGTCCGGTCCCTGGCGGAGGGCACCCTGCAAGCCTTTCCCCAGAATGGCCCTCAGCCCCCATGCGAAGTCCACCGCACGCTGACCAGCTTGCTCCCATAGGTCAGACCCGGGAAGTGGGCGGTGGAAGGGGAGGTTCTTGACTGAGCAACTATCCCACATTGCCCTGGAGACCACAGCCAGGAGGAGACTGGTAGGTAAATGGGAAAGAGCAGCTCCATTCCCTGGATATTTGTGTCCACCAGGGCACGGAGGCCCCACGGCTCATAGACCCTCCGTCTTTGATAGGGGCTTGCACATGGTACTTGAAGGAAGAGTACGCACTATCTCGGCCTCATCCACCTCCTTACCCCTTGTGCTTCTGCAGGAAGTCCTAGACTGGGTGGGCTCAAGGGAGCCCCATCGGCCCTGGTGGGCGAGGCCAAGTTTGGCTACTTCTTACAGCTCCGCGTGACCGTCCATGGCCTGCTCCTGAGCAGGAAAGTCCAGTTAGCCGAGGGAAATGGAAAGTAAAAAGTGGTGAGCAGTCCCCTGACTTAGTCATATCCTTTGAACTCTGTCCTAGAAATCGGAGCCTTAGGCCTCTTAAGGCAGATTCTCAAGGCCTTGGGGCCTTATTCAGCAGCCTGATTTCCCCAAGGGCATTGGCTCATTTAAAGGTCATCCCTTGTAGCCTGAGTACTTCCCGTTCATTGGAACAATAGCGAACCTCTGCCGTATTCCACGTAATCTGATTTCTAAGACAGGTTCAGTCAAGGAGAATCACAAACAGATGCCCCACGGCCTGGCGTGAGCCGTTAGGGCAAGCCAGCATCTCGCAGAGATGACAGGTGGGACGGGAGGAAGTTTGCTCTTCCGTTTGAACTAGCTCTCCCCACTGGGGCAGGAGACTCCAGCAACGGATAGAAATCTCGTCCTAAGACAAGCCCTCAGGGCGTCGTGTCCAAAATCACTTCCCACCCGTGCAGAGCGAAGCCCAGTCAACAGCATTTACTGCTAAGAATGTTATTAAAAGTCGAACCAGGCAACGTCCACCAGACCCCAGGGGGAGAGTGCCAGGGAATGAATAATTCCGAAAAGATCCTGGGTGTCCCTGTGCATGAACCACAGACAGCCCTCAAAATTGGAGCGATGAGGGAAAGGACCCCTATGAGAGGTCGGCTTCCTCCCGTCAGCCCGTGTGGGGTGCCGACGCCTGGGTCCCCGCCTACAGCCTCAGCCTGTGGGCTGCCCTGTCCCTCTTTTGATCACTGTAAAGGAACAAGTAGATTCCTTCTCAGCCATACAGGGGAGGTTGTTCTGTCCTTGACTCAGGTTACTTACAAGGCTACCCCAGTGCCCCGAGGGGCTGAGGCATTGCCCCCCTGAGGCAGCCGGGATAGCGACCCGCCTCCTGCTTCTTGGCCTCAGGTGCAGAACACAATTCACCAGGAAAGCTCGGTACCCTCTTCCCTATTTGGCCTCTCCTTTTGTGCTCCCCACCAAAGACCAGTGTTCCAGATGTTGCTGTCTGGACGATGCTGTGTTTGGGCGTCAGTCTCCCTTCAGGATGTTGGGCCCATCCCTGAACCGATCTGAAGCTCCGTTTTCTCATCTGTCAAATGGGAATGATTTCCTTCTGGCTGCAATACAGAGCCTCTTCTAGGTCACACCGGAAGAGGGAAGGGGAGCCTTGGAAGTAAGAATGGCAGGTTCTGGAGCACGGGGCCATCTTGCCAAGATGCGGGAATGTGTTAGGCTCCAGCAACAGCTCTAAGGGTCCCACAGCTGAACTGAACGCCAACCGAGAGCCCAGGGGAGGTTTCCTCACGAGGGGGGTAAACCCAACCCTGTATCATCACCACAACTCAGCTCATTCCTCTGCGTGTGTCTTTCTCTATCCACATTTCTGGAAAAGCATCCTGTTGGGTTGGGAACCCACCATTTCCCCTGTTTGGTCCTTCACGTGTGAAGCTACTTTGTGGGGTAAGGGCCAGATGACAGGTTGCCCGACCTTGCCATGGGTCTGTCCCTGGTCTATTCAGACTGTAGAGGTCAGGGTCAGTACAAACAGGCAGGAGGTAATTCACGCTACGCCCGCGGCAGGGGAGCAGGCACCGGCAGAGGGATGCTGGCAGGGCATCCCAAATACACCTGTCATGAGAATTCTCGAGATCCTGTCCAGGTCTAGCTGGTCAGACAAATCCAAATGTTTAGCAAGTAACTCCACGAGATTCTTACAGTCCTCCCTCCCCCCTCCCAGGGGTGGCTGCATTGGTCTGTGATGAGCACACCATTTGGAAGGGCCCCACACCTGGGTTTTCATACTCTGGGTTGCTGTCTTCCACTCCTTAATCATCTTCTCTCTGAATTTATGTCATGTAAGTAAAACCTGAGGGGATCAAGGAGTATGGCCCCAGTATTTCCCTGCTTCCCCAGAATGGGTTGTGGGCCCCCAGCTCATGGCTCCGGGTGCCCCAGGCCCTGCCTGGCCCCCTGTCTGCCCTAAACCGTGGCAGCCTTCTGCCCGGGACAGAAATGGCCCTGCTTCATTTGCCTTGTTGGGGAAAACCATTTGCTCTGCTGTCCCCTTCTGCCCTTGGTGGAGGCCTGGGCTCGACCCAAGAGGGGCCGGGATGGGCACCTGAGTCTATCAATGTCGCAGGAGAGAACGCGATGGTGGTTATCTCTCTCCCGGGGGGACGGCGCCACATCACAGCAAACAGGTGACTTAGAGAAGGCTCCGTCTCAGGTACAGAGAGTACTCCAACCCAGGGTCCACCGTGGGCTGGGGCGAAGGCGCATCGGGAAGGGAAGAGTCCTTGCTTCTGGCTGGAGAAATCTTGGCTCTGCCCCAAGTTTGGGAAAAAGGATCCTAGACCAGAGGTTCCCGAAAGCTTCTACCCATGAGTAACACCTGGAGAACTTCTCTGCTAGAAATCCCAGCTCCCACTCTGCCGTCTGATTTAGTTGTCTCGGAGGGACTGGGCATCAGGCTGGGCTTTAAGCCCTCAGAGGATTTGAAAAGGCAGCCCAATTTTCCGAGCTGCCTGTTGGTGACCCTCCACTTCTGTGTGCACACAAGTCACCGGAGAAAGAGGTCCTCATTGGGTGGGGCTGGGACAGGGCCACCGAGCCCCGTTTCTCACAAGTCCCGGTGCCTCAAGGGGTTGCAGGTGTGGGACCAGGCTTCGCAGGAGCCAAGTTCGGGACTTCAGGCTCCCAGACAGCGGTTATTAACTCCGGAGGCCCATCACCGTCACTGGGGGTGGCTGTAAGCATTCTGTCGCCCAGACTGCCCCCAGGCCAATTAAAGGAGAACGCAGAACCTGTGTCCTCAGGATATTTAGACTCCGTGGAGGTTCCACACGCACCCAAGACGGAGCCCCATCAGGAGGCCGAGTGCCCCGAGTGACTTTGCTCTAGTCTAACCCCGGGCGTTATCTCCAAGCCCTCACGGTTTGGTCCCACCTGTAACTGCCCTGCTTGCTTAGCAGATTATAGATGAGCTCGTGCACTGTGCTGCTGACCGCCAGCTCCCTGGGGCAGAGCTTCTCCAGCCGGGGTCCTTCCTGAACAGGTGCATAAGACAGTGTTCGGCTCTCCCTTGAAGTGCCACGAGGATCACCTGGACAGTCTTTGAACCTGTGGATGCGAGAGACCACGCCCACGTCCAGGAGGCCAGGGATCCATCCAGGTGGCCTGTGCATCACTCTGGGAATCCAAAGCAGGGGCGAATTCTGGCTACTTAGGTCCCCCCTTACAACGAGATCATGCATCATTTGTCTTTTTGTGACTTAGCTTAATGTCCCCAAGCTTCATCCGTGTGGCAGCGTGTGACAGGATTTCCTTCCTTTTTAAGGCTGAGTAATATTCCATTGTGCACACAGAACACATTTTGTGTATCCGTTCATCTGTCAACGGCTGTTTGGGCTGCTTCCCCCCTTGGTTACCGTGAATTCTGCTGTGGTGACGATTGGTGTGCAAATATCTCTTGGAGGCCCTTCTTTCAATGCTTTGGAATATGTGCCCAGAAGTGAGATTGCCGGGTCATACGGTAGTTTTGTTTCTAACCTGGAGGGACCACCAGGCAATTTTCTGAGGTGGCTGCACCACTTTCCATGCCCGTCAGCAAACAGTGCCCATTCCTCCACATCCTCCCCAACACTGATTTCCTGCTGTTCTGTTAGTAGCTGTCCTATGCATCCCACTGTGGTTTGATTTGCATTTCTCTGATGATGAGGGATGTTGAGCATCTTTTCATGGACCGATGGCCATCTGTGTGCCACCTTTAGACAAGAACCGTTTCAAGTGCAGGGAGGCAGCCCAGGCAGAATGAACTCCCGTCTTCCCTGGGCATCCATCCTACGAGGCAAAAACGAACAAACCAGGAGTACAACCACATGCGTGCGTTCTGTGATCACAGAGGCTACAGTGGACTCCCCGTTAGGGTTGGTGATGGAAGCGAGGCTGGGGCAGGAGGTGTTTTTCAGCACAGGGGCCAGAGAAGACTGTGGAGTAAGTAAGCATCCCTGAGGATACCTGGAAGGGGAGGTCTGGGCATGGAAAGTGTGGGAGGAGCCATCCAGGTAGGGTGCACGCAGGTGCACAGGAGGAGCGGCCGATGGGTCAGAGGACCCAGGAGATTAGGCGCTGGAGAGGAAGGCCAGGGGCCAGGAACGCTGGGGGACCTCAGTGGGGGCAGTTATGTGAGGTCTTCATGTCCAGTGGAAGTCTCTGGCTCTTACTCTGAGCAAGATGGGGGCATAAACGTGTCTAACACTGTCTAGTAGGTAGAGAGTGCCTAATATCAGTACATGTTATTAACGTCAGCCTATTTTATTTATTTAAGAGAAAACACCTTGGCTGATTTAATTTCGTGGTCAAATGAAGGAGGGAGTCTGAGAAGAAAGCACATAATGAAACCCCTTCTTCCCTCTGGGAGCCGGGCGTTCAGGGGTTCTGGGACTGGCTCCCTAGTTTTTCTGAAGTTGCTGATCTAGGGTTTATCCTGCTTCTCAGTCATTTGGCTGCTTTCTGGAATTCTCAAAACCCTTCAGAAATTCTAGGGGCCTGGTCATTGTTATGCAAGAAAACATTCCAGGGAGGAGAGAGAGAGAGAGAGAGAGAGAGCGAGCGCTGCACACAGCCTTCGAGATTCCACGAGCCCCTTCAGCCTCTGTTGACATCCACAGCCCAGAAGGGAGAACTCAGGCTCGGCTTGGGTCCTCAGCGGAAATCTTTGACTGTTTCCATGCTTTCAAAAGAGTATAGACCGGTTGCTGTTCTTCACAGCACAGAGATGACCGTCAGACGTCAGGGCAATCGCACAGAGCAGGTTGGCCCCAGTGCAGACGTGAGGTCTTTCCACAGGAGGGAGCGTAGTTCTTTCTTCAGAGATGGGTCAGTCTGCACATCGAGGTCCCAGCCAGCCTCCCTGACCACTGGGGTAGCTGTTTCCATGTCACCCAATGGCACTGGGCCCATCGAAAGAAAGAGCCAGATTGGAATGGGAAAGATTCTCCATGCACATTGGGGAAGCGAGGGGGAAGAGGAAAAGGGTGAGTACACCCACAGCAGAGCCTTCTTAGGAGCAGAGATGCACCCTGGAAAGCTCATCCATTTCCAGCCCTTTCCTCTAGGGAAACAGCTGCCCAGAACACCTTGCTCCTTTCTAGTAGCGATCTACTTAGACTTCTTTTTTTTTTTTTTTAAGATTTTATTATTTATTTGAAAGAGAGAGCAGAGCTAGAGAGAGAGAGAGCGAGCGCGAGCTGGGGTGAAGGTCAGAGGGAGAAGGAGAAGCAGACTCCCCACTGAGCAGGGAGCCCATACATGGGGCTCCATCCCAGGACCCTGGGGTCATGACCTAAGCCAAAGGCAGACACCCCACCCACTGAGCCACCCAGGAACACCTATTGTAGACTCTTGATGTGAAAGGTTTTTCTTCCGGGTATGTCCTAAAATATTCCCCCAGGAATCCAAGCTGTCAACAAATGCCATGTGATCAAATGGATTTTCCTGTTTCTGTCAAGAAAAGATAAGCTGCAAGGCTTTGTGCTAAAGGTCAGTAACTGTGTCCTCCTCTGTGTCCCCCCGGGAGATGTGAGCAGGCAGGCAGGGGTTCTGGGGGGAAACTGTGATTGCCCAAGATGAGGGGGAATGCGGAGGAGGGAAGGGGCAAGAAAAACAGAACAAAATCCCAAACAATCCAAACCGGCTCTGCTGGGATATGGCAGGAAGTGGGAGATGATGTAGAGCACCGGATGTCTTTGGCTATAAATAAATTGGAAAGGCTCCTTCGGGCTTCACCATTCAAGACGTCTGGGAGACAGAACACCAGCTTGAAGAACTTAAAATTGTTGTGATGGACGTGGCCCAGCGTGGAAGGACATGTGACCTCACCATGATCAGCCCTCAGCGCTCTTCCTAGGGTCCAACCACTGCCTCATGGGGCTGCTACAGAGATTAGGTGAGGGGAAGCCTGAGAACCCTCATGACACGTAGCGTGCTGTTCAGTTTTAGGGATTGTTCTTGTCAGAGGATCAAAATCCTATTTGCATAAGAAGTTTTTATCGAGGTGCAACTAACACACTCTAAATGCATGATTTATTGTCATCTTTCCAGTGATACTGCAAGGCAGGTATGGGTCCCATTGCTTTTTAACGGAAGATAACTTACATACAATTCGTCTCCAAGAGATGTTTCTAAGGGCTTAGAGTTTGGGAGAAATTTC
>CM053605.1:2878232-2920103 GCA_028646535.1 Procyon lotor | reverse complement strand
CCCCCCCGCAAGCCCTCAGTTTGTTTCCTGAGATTAAGAGTCTCTTATGGTTTGTCTACCTCCCTGGTCCCCAAATAAATAAATAAATCTTAAAAAGAAAAAGATCTATGACTTTTTAAGAAAAATCCTTGAGAATTTCCCAAGACATATTTAGAAAATGAATTGTAAACACACATATTACAAATATTTCTATTACTGAATATTTATTTAAAAATACAAATATGCTCTAAGCATAAAACAAAAACAGTCATATCTTTGATTCTAACTTATGGTTAATATTTTTCAGTATTCAAGAAATCCTCCTTTTTAAGGTTTGTGTTTCAATATTCTCCATATAATTATTGTCTACTCTGATCAACAAGGTCAATGAAGAATTACTATTTTTTTAATGTAGAAACCAATACCACATGCATTTTGTTGTTGTTCTGACTGCTGTGTCTATAAAATTGAAAATTATTTGTGGTCTTGTCCTCATTCACTATAAAGATGCTCCTCACAGAGGTTCCAAGTTACACAGTGGGAAAGAGCCTCCTACTTCAGCCTTGGCAGAAATCTTTATCGCTTCCAATTAAGTGACCAACTCATAGATTTTGTTACAGAGTCACTGTTTTATTTAACACCTTCCCAAAAGACACAGTGTTAGCACAGAAATACAGGACCACTATAATGCTTAATTTTCCCTTTGATACTCATTCCCTTGCTTTGCTCACATTTATTACAATAGCCAACTTTTCTTGAAATTGATGTGAGTGAGGAAGCCCTGAAAAGCCTTAAAACCTTCCCAACAGATTGGGGGAGGTTGTGCACATGTTGGGGAGAGATTCTATACTGCAAAGTTATCACATCATGTATCTTGCTTGATTCAGATGTAACTATAGCAACTTCCTATAACTGAATATCAGTGAAGAGTGATGTCCCATGAAAATCAACTTTGCCTTCAGCCATTTTAATTAAAGCATAAATATTTTGAAGACAGAACAAGTTAGATGTTTTTAAAGTAGAAAAAGAAGTAAGGAGGAAAACACGGACGTGTGTGGGTATGTGTGTGGATAACTTCTTTAATTCTTTTGTTTTCTTTCCTGGGCCATAAAACTAGGAAAACTATTAACGTAAAAGAAAAACATATTTGAAAAAGACACATTTGGTTACATTCACTTTTTAACTGCATTGTCTGGAGACATAATCCATTTGTTCTTATTCCTATGCATGAACTCTATAACGTGCTTTACTTTGGAGAATGAGACAGAGTTCCCATTACTGCTGAGGGTTGGCTGATGCACCGAGCCCCTGGGGAGTGCAGTGGGGATGGGGGGGGTGGGACTGGGTCATGGACACAGGCAGCGTTCTGGGCAGGACCACTGGGTTCCAAGTCTACAGCACCATGTGCTAGCTGCAAGTTTAGATAAACTTCCAAACTCTCTGAACCTGGGTCTCCTCATCAATAAAAGGGTAATAATAATACCAACTCCATAGGGTTGTTGGCAGAATTAATGAGGATGATGAGTGAAAATCACCTGGCACAGGATAAACAGTGACAAAGTCAGCTCTTAACAATTGTCATTCGAGTCTCATTAATGAGGCAGAGAGTGATGGAAGACTCAAGAACAGAAGTTTGAAGACATGAATCCTAAGTCTTACTCTTCCAGAAACAGCTAGGAAAGTTCTTGCCATATCTGGGGTTTAGCCCCCTCACCTACAACCTCAGGAGCTTGGACTTTATGATGTTCGAGGCTCATCCAATTGCCAAATCCTAGGCTTGTGACTCAGCCTTCCACCACATATCTTCCAGATGCCACTGCCTCGTTTACCCTCTGAAGGACCCACCAAGTGGGTGCTCTCGAGTCAGGCAAGGACTTCCGGCAGGCTGGGTGGGAGAGCAGGGCAGGAGGAGCTGGGTGCTGGCCTCATTACATCACAGAGCTTCCTCATCCTCCTTTCATTCAGAGGTCCGTAGAGAGAGATTCGATTAAGGGAAACCTATCCATCATCCAGCTAAAGCCATGTCACAAAGTTTGCATTGATTTCTGCCTTCATGCTTGATCAATGTGATCCTCCCTCCAGACATTTTCTGCCCTGTTGTTCACACACTGGGAATCCAAGTGTCCTTCCCAGCGTTTGGCTGTGTTAATTAGCCTGGAAATGACAGCCCGGACACTGACGCGTGGTTGTGATCCCACACTTCCCTTGAGCTGTGCATGATGACCTCATGAATGTAATTACCCGTATTTATATGAGGGAATTCTGATTCATGTCAGATTTTTTTTTAAAATCAATGTACTGTGTAAAAGAAAACGCATTCTCACCCCACCCCACCCCCAGCATAATGGAGAATTTAAAGAATGTGGAGGGTTCCATTTATTACAGTCACATGGGGAAATGTATTGATTGATACATTTATTATTCTATTAAATGGATAATTCTGTTTTTAAAGGAGGAGGGAAATTTATCGCACGAAACTTCTCATCTAAATTCAACAATTCCATCACTGTTGCTGGGGATGTAGGGTACTTGGGGAAAAAGTAAGGCAAATGATTGCCACAGAATTTACAGCACAGCAATGGGCAGGTGTCCCCATGGCCCATGACAGTCCCAGGTTTTGCTTGTCACCCCAAGCAACCCTAGGAGGGCTTGGAGGAAGGTGGCTGTCCGAGGTCTCAGGGAAGACTTCAGTAAGACATATTTCTCCTGAAGGTTGAGTAGGACTTGTAGGGAAAGCAATGAGGGAGTGGTCTCCAAGGCTGTGGCTCAAGCATACACATCAAACCTTTGAATTTTGGACTTTATGTTGCAACCATGAGGGGGTCTGGTTAAGTGAACTGGTAAGCCCATAGGTGGGGTTCTTCCAGAAGCAGATGCTGAGGTAAGAGTTAGGAGGACAGGGTTAAGAGGTTTGTTGAGGAGAGACATCTGTGAACAGAAAAGAGAGGACAAAGAACTGGGTGGGGAAACTCTTTGTGGTACAGAATAGACCTGACCTCTGCTGCCCATGAAAGGAGGCCCATGGGGACAGACATGACCAGTCATTGTCCAGGACCACCCTGAGAAGAGTGGGACTGCACTCAGAAGCTGAGGTGCCCGCCGAAGGAGCCAACAGGGGGAGGCCGTTAGCATCCCACACCGTTCTAGAAGGGGAGGCTGGGCGGTGCACCTCCTTGTCTGCCACAGTAAGTAAGAGTCAAGTGCACCAGAAGTAAGAGTTAACATTTATTGGGTGCATGATATACTCTCTTGCAAGCACATTACCTTGATTATGTCATCCAACCCCCAGAGCAGAGTGGGATGATGGTACTATTATAATCAGTCCCATTATCTGGATGAAGAATGGGGGCCCAGAAAGGTAATACTGACTCAGAGGCAGAATGGCAACTCTGATTTCTCGGCGTCTAGAGCCATTGGTCTTAGCAATGACACCAAACCATGACGAGGGTGAGCCTGTGGGAAGCTCAGTGGGAAGCCTGGGCAGAGGGCTCTTCTGAAGAGTTCTGTGCCACAGCCCAGAGCAGTGGCAGGGGGTAAAAATGAAGGGAAGGGTTTGGAAACAGCTTCCAAAAGAGAACTTGCATAGCACTGTCTATAAGTAGATGCAGGGGGTAAAAAAAAAAAACATAACTAGATATGGTTGAGATGTCAGCCTATTTGGGTTTGATACCTCTTCTCTGATCAATTTTGGCAACTTATAAATATATTGGAAAGACATGGACCGCATCCAGATTCCTAAATATATTAGCTTCAATTATACTCGCGTTATTATTTGTTTAATTTGCTGAATAGGTAGTACATTCGCAGGTTTTGAAGAGCTAAACATATCGAAGTGTATATGACAAAGGTCTCCATCCTTCTGTCTCCATATGATTAGCCCTCACCGTGCAGGACAGACATCCAACATACATCCCGTTCATCAGTTTCTCATGATTCTCCCAGAGCCTTTCATACCTATGGGAGCAAAAACAAAGTGTATCCACCCTTTTTTATGCCAATCAAAGCATTCTATATACATACAGTTTTTCCATATGAGGACATTAAATCTTGCCTCATTTTTTTTTTCATGGCAGCACAGCAGTATGTGGAGTGGATATACCACATTTGATGGATCCTATCAACAGATATTTACTTATTTGTCACTATTAAGAACATTTCTTCTATGGGGACAAAAATCATGTTATTTGTCTTAAAAGTTTTAGTTTGTTTTATCTCTGCAGGTATATTCTCTTTTTTGAAATCCAAAGGCTGTAGGTTTTTCATTTCTTTCTTTTTTCCCCCATTATCACACTTCTTGAAAGCTTCTATTTTGCTTGTCTTTTCAAAGAACCTAATCTTGGCTTTATTTAGTATGTCTACACATTTTATTTCTACCTTATCATGTTCCTTTGTCATGATGAATACCTGATTTGGGGGGGGGGCTTTTTTTCTGTAACTTCTTGAATTGAATACTTAGTTAATTCTTTAATCTTTCTTCTCAAGTAGTAAAGGACTATAGAACTATGACTTTAAATTGATAACATACAGGTTTAATCTGAATTTTATCGTCATTATTAGTTCTAATTCTTTTGTAAATCCACTTTGACATTTATTAATTTGCTCTTTTTTCTAATTAATTTTATTTTATTTTTTCAGTGTCCCAAGATTCATTGTTCATGCACCACATTCAGTGCTCCATGTAATACGTGCCTTCCTCAATACCCACCACGAGGTTCACCCAACCCCCTACCCACTCCCCTCCAAAACCCTCATTTGTTCTTTGACTCAAAACTATTTGAAAGAGTTCTTTCAGAATGTTCTAGTGCTTAAATTTCATTTTTCTTTTTTTATTTGCAATCTGTTTCTAGATTTAATGTTTTTTGGCTAAATAATGTGACCTATGTAATTTTGACATTGGAATATGTAACCAAGTTTTCCTTTAGCCTGCATATAACCAACTTTTGTAAATATTCCATGGTTAATTGGGGGAAGAAAAACTTTGTATCTATTTGCAGGGTACAAAATTCAATATGTGTCTATTAAAATAAACATGTTAGCTGTAATGTGCGATCCTCTTCCTTCCCTGTTTTAATTCTTGTCTCCACCTGGCCAATTCTGAGTTGGTGCCTTCATCTCTTCCATGATTATTGCATCTTGATAATTTCTTTTAGCAGTTCTAGGGATTTGCACATTTACACATTTCAGTGCAATGCTGTTTGTGCGTCAAACACATTCATGACTTTATACATCCCAAAGCATCTTTATAGAGTAGAAAATAAGCACCAAGAGCTGCTTTACTTCTTCCTCATTTATAGAGCGGGCTACAGAACCACTTTCCTGCCTCTTGTGGAATCTCTTTAACCACCAAATTTGGCCAAACCATGGAGTGCAGAGAAATCTGTTTGCTCAGTAATTTTACTGATATTCTCAGAAACTCAGCCAGTATCTTTTCCCTGAATGTAATTCAGCCATTTCATGGAGCTCATTAGTTCTCCCAAGGTACGAGTTTATGATTTCTTAAATCATGGGGTCACCATAACAAAATGAGCAGGGGCTAATTTGTACCCAGACACAAGTTTCTACTCTTGGCAAAACTTGCTCTATTACATCCCAAAAAATTTACTGTAAAGATGAAAAACTCTACCACAGTTTGTGGGATTTTCAAAGTGAAGTCAAGTTAAGCTATAATTCACATTTTGCCTTGCTAAATAAAGTTTACTTTATTGTAATAGGGAAGAAATTTAAACACATTTCCCAGTCCTGAGTTCATGTGTATCCATATTTGGGGGTTGATATCTCACGGAATTTGGAGAAGAAATACGAGGGATTTTTTTTTTTTTTTTTGCCCTCTTGACATCTTTCTGGCAAAATCTTATTTTAAATATCTATCTATCTATCCCTTAATGCACTTATGCTACCATTCCTTAACATTAATTCCTGTAAGTGAAACTCTCAGATCAAAGGATGAGAAACTTAAGATTTTAATATGCAATCTGGTATTGCTCTTTGCAAAGCTGGTCCTGATCCACACAATTTGGTGTGGAGCAATGCCTGTTTGTCGACTGCCCTCGCCACACTGGAGAGTATCAGTCTCGGATCTTTCCAATCTGGCAGAGCAAATGGTTCCACCCTGTAATTTGCATTTCTTTAGTCGCTAGCAAGTTTTACAATTTTCCTAAACTTGTTTACTTATTTTTCCAGTTTTATGGAGATATAATTGACATATAATATTGTCTAACTTTAAGGTGTACAGCATAATGATCTGATATACATAGGTATTACAAAGCAATCACCACAATAAAATCAGTTAGTGCTCATCACCTCACACAATTATGATTGGTTTTCTCCTTGTGAGGAGAACCTTTAAGATCTACTCTCTTAGCAACTTGCAAACAAACAACACAGTTTTGTTGACAACACTCAGCAGACTGTACACATCTACCTCAATTGAAAGGCCGTTTGTATTTCTTCTGTTAGTTGCCTGTTCCTATTTTTGCCCATTTTTCTATTGGGTTATTTGTTGTTGTTTTTTTCTTTATCTTTCAGAGCTGTGTGGAGAGGTCTGCATCTTCTGCCAACTTGCTGAGATTTTTAAAGCATTCTAGATTCATACTTTTACACATCTGACACAGCTGAGTTATTCTTATCAATCATTTCTCATATAAAAAGGCCCCACAAAGTAGATTGCTATTGTTATTCCAATTCTACAAGTGTGAAGAATGGAACTCAGAGGTTCATGCTGGGGAACTGACTAAATACCAGGATGGGGACCTGAAGTTCCACCCATGTCTTGTCTTCAATTCCTGAAGGCTCATCCTGTAACTTTGTTACCAGACCTGCCACCGGCTTTCTGCTACCATGCCACAGGACTGCAGACAGTGTGACCAGCTTCCATTTATTTGACCCAGAAAGATGCCATCTCAGCCTGAACAACCCCTAACACCCTTTTCTCCACCCCCAAAATCCTAACCTAGGAACAGCTTGGTGCAAAGTCCTGCCTCCTTAAATTCACTGAGTTCCAGTTTTCAAGCATCTCTGTGTTCAGTCCAAGGGGAAAGTATGCTTGGGCTTGGATTTGTCTTGGGTTCAGACACCAGACAGCAGTGCTGTGGATGGAGCCTGTCCCGAGGCAAATCCGCCTCCCTTTTGGTATTTGCCACAAACCCTGGAGAGCTCTGATCCTCATCCTTCCCGGCCAATATCCCCTAGAGGCTGCGGTCCAGTGGAGATGGATCATGTTATTAGCCATCTCTAGTCGATGCCAACCAGGGCTGAACTGCTTTGAGGAGGAGCCAAGGGAAAGCTGAGACACACGAGGTGTCCTGCTTCTCTGCTACAGCACAAATCCAGCATTTCTCTGGCAGAACTACCACTGCTCTTCCGTGAGTGGACATCTGCATCCAGGGGCAAGGGGCCGAGGGGGACGGGGGGTGGAACCCGGGGAGGACCAGTGCTCCAGCTGCAGGGGACTCTCCCTGCTGCCCAGTCGAGCACGAGTGTCAGGGGCTCTCAGACCACCTTGGGTGTTATGCTTACAATCCAGTATAACACCATGTCTGTGAATTTAAATGATGCAAATTTGAAATAGCATGATATTTTTAAATCGGTGCATTTTAACTAGATGCAAGCAATATGAAACAGTTCAATTCCTTAAAGTCAAAACATCGGGAATCACATCATTTTTAAGGTAGGCGAGCTGGAAGACTTTGAAAACGTGTTCCTGCCTTTGTCACCTGGTGTTGCTCTGTCCACAGGTGGGCTGGCATGCCTGAATTCCCTGGGGGGGGGGGGGGGGCAGAGCAGGTCCTCCTCTGGCATTATGCAAACCCTAAGGATGCCACAGCTTCAGGACTGTGAGCTTTTTTCCCAAAGGCTTCCACCCTATCCCTCCGGCCGCTCTCCCGGTTACTGAGGCTTCATACAATTCAACAAACTTATTGAACAGTTACTTTGCACCAGGCTGGTTGCTGGAGAGGCAAGAAAGAAATAGGACATAATTCCTTGAAGAACTTGCACTCAAAGGTCAAGATCATCCCCTAAGTAGTCGCCAAGGTAATATGATGAGTGTAAGCAGGAAGCCTGCTTGTGTGTGAGCAGAGGTTTACTCAGGGGCTGCCAAGACTTCCTGGGAGGACAACCTGAGACGTGAAGGATCAGGGAGCATTAGACAGGTGAAAGTTGGTGGGGAGGAGGACAGCTGAGGGAAAACATCAAGGCAGGTAATAGTAGGAGCAGGGGCACAGAGCAGCAAAGAGGGGAGTATCAGCAGCCCCCTCACCTTGCACTGGGCTCTCCAACTTTTGAGTTTGTCCACTGGGCTTTGCTGTGTGTTCAGAGTCAAAGGGACTTTGTCCTTGCTCAACTAGAGATTCCCAAAGAACAAACCTTAAGTCTGTGGCTCCAGACCTAATGAACCCATTGGCCAAAGTAATTAAGCAGACCCTGTTCTCAGAGATCCAGGAGAACATGACCTCCTATGAGCAGCAAGCTCTTCAGGTACCCTTGAAAACACAGACCCTGAACTTCACAGCCCAGGGGTTTCTTGTCTCCGGGCTGATGGGTCTCAGTGAAGTCCCCTCTCCACTCAGAGCGTGCCAGAAAGGACCATCAGTCCCATCTCTGAGCAAATGTCCAGTTCTTGGCATGAGCAAAGCCATCCTTCCAGAAACCCATGCTGACCTCTGCTGTCCTTTTGGTTTCCTTTTTGCAAACTCAGTAAATCAGGGATGTTTCCAGCTCCCATTTCATAGCAAATGTTCCCTTCCAAGGTCAGAATATTTTTAAAAGACTTCAGCCCTGTCTTGCTGTTACGTGTAGGTTCATCCTAAGAAAACGTTCTTAGAAGCACAGATTGTCCAGCGTTTGGGAGCACTGATTCCTGCCTGTGTGCTTTTATTTAATTTTTTAAAAAGATTTTATTTATTTATTGAACAGAGAGAGAGCACAAGCAGGGGAGCAGGAGAGGGAGGAGCATGGATCCCTGCTGAGCGAGGAGCCTGCCACGGGGCTCGATCCCAGGACTCTGGGATCATGACCTGAGCTGAAGGCAGTCATTCAGCCCACTGAGTCACCCAGGCGCCCCATGCCTGTGTCCCTTCAAACAGCTGTTATACTTGATCCAATGGTGAGCGCCCAGTGTGCGTTTTCACCTGCTTCCCCTGAGATCCGTGATCTGTGGATTTCCTTGACTGCAAAATCAAGATGGCATTGATTATGTCTCAAGTTCTTTTGAGAATTAAATTCAGGATAGCATAAGAAAAACACATAGCTAGTACTTGGCGCATAGCATAGTACTTGGCTGAGATGATTATAAATATTATCATATCTTTGAAAAAAGATCATAAACATTTATTACAGCTTTTTTATATGCTGTAAAGATATTTTTTTTAACCAGGATTTCAAGAGTCCTTATATTCTGGTCTCTATGGAGCTCAGTTTTCTGTCTATGAGAAGTTCAGTTTGGTTGTCTCAATGTTACCACTCAGTGTTCACATTCTTTTAAGGAAAACTACTGTGAATTATCCCTCACATTTGTATTCAAGGTTCGTGTCCGGCCCTGAGTGTTCACTGCGCGTGACCGGCAGACTCCATTGGTTCCTGACCATATTTGATATGATGGCCAACCCCACTCTGTCCTCATGCCCCTGGCACACAGCAGCTGCCCCTGGCCATCATTTTCCTCCTTGGAAAAACACATCGATGCCTTCAGATCCGTAAAACAAAACCATCGCCTATTTGTTTTAGAGTTTTACGGATGTAATTCCCTTGAGTCTCTCTGAAATAAACAGGACAGTTTCGATCTCATGGACCCACAAAGAAAGGAAGGGAGAAGGGCCACACACTGGAAAGGGGAGGATTCTGTTGGGCCGTTTCTACACCACTGCGCTCGGTCAGGATGCCATCCACGTGATGCCGTGGCTGACTCTCTGTTAACCCGGAATCTTCCTTCCCTGCACAGCAGCCCTCACTCAGCCCTTCCTTTCCAGCATGGCACACCCTCTCTGCTCTACCCGACTCCCCCCTCCTGGCTATCCCCCGGTGCCTTCAGGGCAGGCACTGGATCTCAGCTGGGCCAGATTTTCACCTGGGAGATTTAAAGGGAAGCTCAGGGTGGTAGGTCAGGAACTGTTGGGCAAGGCACCTTGAGGGGAGCCCACACTCCATCAGGTGGGCCGGGGAGGCACAGGAGAGCAGTCAGCAAAAAGAAAGGCAGGGCCCTAAAGGGGACAGAGTACAGCACAGGACACAGTCCTACACAGCCTCCCTCTGCTCTCGAACCCATATCCTGGAGCCCACTTTCTCTTAATCCATCCAAATGTCACTTCTGCTGCTCACAACCCAAGAATCTCGCATTTTCCCCTAATCCACCTTCATTTTATGTCTGTTGCTTGCAATTTAAGAATCTGAGCAAGGACAATCTGCTAGTTCCATATGATTTGCAGGCTCAAATCTTTAGATAGTCAATGGAGATTTTTGAGATGGTATTTGGATGATAAGGAACCTCTGAGGTTGGGACAAAGAGGTGGGGTTTAGCAAATTCTGTTTCCACAGAGAATATATCCCAGCAAAGTGCTTCAAATTCATCATTCCTCATTTCTCGCTAGCACAAAATTACAGATACCTGACGCTTAAGAAATGATCCTTATGAAAGAAAAATGGGTGTTCAGGGGAACTCCTCCCTGGCAAATGCAATGAAATAAACCAAAGCAAACCCTGCTTTGTCATGTGAGTGAAGCAGTTCTAATTACCCACAACTAGATGCGCGACATCGAATGTTCTAGAATGATCTGATTTCAAACACCCTATGGCACAGACCTGAAGCTGAGCCTGGGGTAGGGGAGGCTGTCAGGGGAGGACGGGAGGAAATGCAGCGTGGGTGTGCTTAGGCCGGCAAAGAGGCCCCACTTACCCTGGAGATATCCCCGACTTTTTGTCTTTTATTTGTACAGAAGGCGCAAACAAGAACCCAAGAAGGTAAATTTTTAATCATTACCTAAGTCATTCCTATGCTATGTCTTTTTTTTTTTTTTTTGCGGAATATGCACTTTATTTTAAAATGACAATGCAACCAGGCCATGGGAATACAATCACTCTCTCCTCCTATGGCTATTCCTGCCATCTACTGTCTAGGTCAGGGTCACAGGGAGGGAGGAGCCAGGAGTCTCTTCTAGGAGGGGCAGGGCAGGCAGCAGGGCCCTGCACAGGCAGACTGTGTGGTGCAGAGAATGCTTGCCGTCCACGATGGAGATCTCTGCTTACAACGCCCGCTTTTCATAATGTGCTGATGCGGGTCCTGGATGCTGGTCCAGGTAAACTAATAAGGAACAGCCTTCTGTATCCAGCAGCATTACTAGGCACTCTGAAACGTGAGGCTGCTCCCAGTTCAGCCCAGTATCTGTCCTTCCAACAACATTAATGGGACGTAAAGATGGAAGGAAAGGAGAAATGCAAAGGAAGAAGGAGGAAGACGGAAGACTAGAGTAGGGGGAAGGGTGGGTGAGAAGTAGAAGGGGGCGCAGAGAGGAAGCATGCATTGCCCAGGAGGTCCTCAACACTTCCAGGAGGTCCCAGCTCTCCCTGGAGCCTGGAGAGCAAAACCAATTTCTCTCCCTCCTTCCCTCCTTCCTTCCTTTCCATCCTTCCTTCCTTTCCTGTGTCTTCCCTTTCCCACTCCTTCACCTTCCATCTCCCCTACTCTCTCCCTTTCCCTTCTTCCTTTCCTCCCTTCCTCTCTCCCTCTTCCCTCCCTCCCTCCCATCTTTCCTTCCATTTTTCTTTCTTCAGAGCCTAAAGGCAAAGATGGCAATTCTTCATCCTTAAGGAATTATGACAAGGTTTAGAGCTCTTGGAACGTGCAATGTCTCAGAAGCACAAAGAATTTATTATCTATTTTCCAAACAAAGCAATAATTAGATCACTCCAGATAACTAATATCATGTTTTCAGAAGCCCTGAGTAGATGATAAGCTAATATTTGTACAGTTGACCTTAAAAATGTGACAGTTAAGAAGCTCTTGGAGAGATGCCCAGAAAGACACCAATTATTATGGGATTTAGCAATGCCGTGTGAAAAGGGACTTTTCACAATTCTTTTAAAAATACATCTCCAGTTTCGTAAACCACTATGCTGGAGTAACTGTGGGATTATTCTTTGACAGCATAATTACATTTTAATTGTAGAGTAATTATGCGTTTGGTAGTAATGAAGGGGGGGCCCAGTAGCCAATGGGCTGCCACCATCGTGAAATGGAAAGACTGCGGCTCCTATGGGAGAAGAGGCGGCCACTTGCATCTTCTAGCTGTGTTCCGGCTTTTACAAAGACGTCGAGGACTCTTTCCGAGACATGTGTGCACTCACATTGCCCAAAGAAACAGCCACTGTCTGTCAAAAACCCAGCTAGAGGCTGTTTTACAAAATGTCCTAAGACATATTTAGGAAACTATTCCCCGTTGTGCAATCAGCTCCCACGGGACAATGAAGTCTACAGAGAAAACAGGGAGCCTTTTGCAGGGGCTCCACTGGGTGCAAGAGCCTCACCCAAGATTCCCCTGGGACAGTCCCATTTGGAACTGTTCTCCTTTCTTTCCGCTCTAAATGTGGAGCAATTCCAGCTAGAAAGCACAACTAGCCCTAATGAGCAGTGAAGTGGCCCTGAATCGCAAGATCTGTGTATTATTTCTCCTCTCCCCTTTTTTTTTCACTACCCATCCCCCGGGGCCCTCACTCACAGACCTGCTGTCGGGCTCCGAGGACAGGAACACTACCGGTCTCCTTCACTGTAAACTACATTCCCAAGCCCCAGCTTTCTAAAGCCCTTAACGTTTTGTCCGCAGGATAATTTCTAACCCTCTGAGTGATGCACATGGTGTCTAAGAGTAGTTGTGACCTTTGGACGAACGGGCAGCTGCTGGGAAACCTGGAGTCCGTCCTACACTGGCTCTGGGCAGGCCCATTACAAATTAAACAGTCACCCATCTATACTCCTCGAGGGCAGAGAAGCCAGTCGTGCTGCACTTGAAGGCGGCCCAAGAAACCCCGTCTGTCGCAGAGAATGCGCAGCGTCCGAGTTCACCAACCCCTGTGTCTCTTTCTCTCAACCAGTCTCTCATTTCTGGACTTGGTGTCCCTTACATATTTCAGATCACACCGGATGACATATTTAGATCATCATATCCTTTGCGGATACTCGTCAAGTGTTCTTCAGTTTTGTCAGGGAATTAAGTATTTGTCATTTGGTTTTGGTTCCTAGACTCCCAAACCCAGATCTGCCTTTCAGGAAGGACGTACCTTGACAATCTTGGTGGGAAGAAGACCGGGAAATGACTGCTCCTTCTTACCCAGCATCCCTTGCATCCTCTCTTTCCCAGCATCCCTTGCCTCCTCTCTTTCCCAGCATCCCTTGCCTCCTCTCTTTCCCAGCATCCCTTGCAATAGGGCGTGGTCATGTGACCAGGCTCCACCAATCGGCGTGTATCTCCTCCGTGGACTCGGGAGTTGGTGACCGAGGAAGCAGGGATGTGGACCCTTGTTGTGGCAATGGGCATCAGCTGCAGCGAGGTCCCGGGGTCGCCTCGGCCGCCCCAGGGTGGGGTCGTCGCCAGCCCACATGGTGTGCGGATGGTGGCTGTGGTCCCGGAGCAGCCCTGCGGCCCATTTCCCAGCCCCGTCCTGTGGGCTGCCCCCTTCCCTGTCCCTGAACTCTGCTTCCCCTCAGCCAGCCAGAGCTGCCCCCGCTGCCGCGACCCTGCGCCTGCAGAGGGCTGTTCACGCTCACCGCGCTTGGAGCAACACGGGGTCACTTATGCCCGGGATGCTTGGCCTTGGTCTCTGTGTCTCCAGAAAGGTGCGGGTGGGGACGGCCCTCCTAGGTTCGTCATGGGAGGAAGAGATGACCCCATGGCTCGTGTGCAGCGAGGCTTAGTGGCCGGGGCTCCTGTCCTGTCCCCACCGTTTACTATGCACAGTAGCCTCTCAACCATCTAACGTTGTTTGGAGAGAAACAGTATTGTTATCGTGTAACGACTGCATTTTACAAAGGTAGTTTTCAAGATTTTGCAATCTTCAAGGACCCCCCCAAAAGTCGGCTCATGTTCTCCCCCTACCTGTGGGACCTGGTGAAGAGTATCTTCTGCAAAGAGTTAACCAGATCTCTGTAGGCTAACTGTAACCAAGATATATCTTAAATCTTCCCTTCGTCTGTCCTTCCCCAGGGAGGGAAACACCCTTTTTTTTTTTTTTTTTTTTTTTGCATGGCTGTTAAATGTGCCCCTCATGAGAATGAAGCTCTGAGTAGCTGCCTTGCAGGTTTTAAGTAGCAGAATAATTAGAGTTGATCCGGGAACCTGGGCTTTCCTGGTTTGGAACTTGGCACCGTTTTGTCAATGGCAGTAAACAATTAGGACATTTTCAGACGCTGTGTGTGTGTGGGGGGGGGGGGGATGGGGATTCGGGGGAAGAGTGCTTCCTCATGCACAGAGAATGGGATCATAAAGTGGTGCATTTTTTATGAGAAGTGATTGGGTAATATGCTATGAGAGCCTTGAGAATATTCCCGATCTGCTTCCAGGAATCTGTCAGGGGGACTCAATCAGAGGTACAATAAAAGCTTCAAACTCAGGGTTGTTTATTTCAGCTTTATCTATAAAAGCAGAAATTGGAAACATAAATAAGTCAAAGGGTGGGAATGATTGAGAAATGATAATTCATCCCTTTGTGCAGTCACCAAAATCTGTTTTCAATGGCACGTGAAATTGCTCGTGAGGTAATGTTACACAGAAAAAAAAGGTAAAACTATATTCAGCATATAAATTATGTATATTTGTGGTTTCTGTATTTAATACATATTTATAATCATATACATATATGTCACTAAAACAAAAATGTTAGAATTCTATCTGGCCAGAAGATAGTGATGGTTTGTAGTGTTTTCCCAAATCTCTACAATGAGATTTTGTAAGAGGATCTACAAAATTCTGTAGGGTTCCTTTTATTTTATGTATTTATTTTATTTCTTTCCCCAGCTTTATTGAGATATATTTGACATATAATGTTCTATAAGCATAAAGTGTATAATGTGATTTGACACACATACACATATTTGAAAATGATTATCACGTAAGTCTAGTTTACAGATAAAACCCTCACATAACTTTTGTGTGTGTGTGTGTGGTGAGAACATTTAAGAGCTACTTTCATGGCAACTTTCAAGTATGTATCCAGTAGTGTTCACTGCAGTCACCATGCTGCATGTTTGATCCCAGAACTTAGTGCACCTTCTAACTGGAAGTTTATACCCTTTGATCAGCGTCTTCTGTTCCCCACCCCTGTCCCAGGCCCCGGAGATCTATATTCTGCTCAGTTCTAGAGCACATCTGTGTATTAAAATAAAAACGTGTATGGACGTGGATCTAGATCCCCATATTAAAAAAA
The DNA here is from genome assembly GCA_028646535.1 of Procyon lotor. Taxonomy (NCBI): domain Eukaryota; kingdom Metazoa; phylum Chordata; class Mammalia; order Carnivora; family Procyonidae; genus Procyon; species Procyon lotor. The sequence goes on along the minus strand of CM053605.1, from coordinate 2,904,716 downwards.
AAAATGTTGTAAGATTAGATTAAAAGCAAAAGAAACAAATAAACAAAAAAACCTGACAAACCCACAAGAAAATGACCAGAGGGAAAGAGACAACAGGAAAGCAAAGAGAAGGCAGACATCTAATATTGACATGGGACAAAGTGGAGATTTATTAAGAAAGTGCATTCTGAAAAACCTTGTCATTTTTCAAAAAGATTTTATTTATTTTAGAGAGAGAGCACATGCCATGGGGGGGGGATGGTCATGGGCAGAGGGAGAGAGAGAGAATCTCAAGCAGACTCCCTGCTGAGCACAGAGCCCAACACGGAGCTCGACCCTGAGATCATGACCTGAGCAGAAATCAAAAGTCGGATGTTTAAGCAACTGAGCCACCCAGGCGACCCCAAAACCTTATCGTGTTTAATGGATGAATTATAGGACGTCCTCAGACTTCTGCACTGACTTGCTGTCAGCCAGAGAAGCCTGGGGACACCAGTCTCTTTCTGAGCCATTTTCTTTGTACCTGATGCTGGAAACACCAGCAGCAACCTCATGGAGTAGCTGTGGAATGGGATGGGCTGAGCTGCGTGTGAAAAGCACTCACGCAGTAATGTGCCTAAGTAGTTGCTCAATACATTTCCTTTTCATTTCATGTTGCTGAACAGCATGGCAACGAAATATGCAGAGGAAAATTTATTAGACGTTCAAGGGAAGTAGACAGAAATGTAACTATCGGATGAGATTGTAACTCACTGTTGTCCAAACTCAGACAATGGCACCACCTCAAATTGTTGTCTGGGGGATCATGAGAGATACTGAAGGGTTCTGTAAACTGCAATGCAGTGTAACGGTGTGAGTTATTTTCAAGATGCAAACTAATATTTATGGGAAGTGATTACATTTTTTCCAAAGTCGTAAAGAAATTCTCAATAAATTTTAAAGAAATTTTGCAATCCATGTTTATGACCCCAATATAATATCTAATATTAGCCGTTTATATTTAAACCAGAGAAACTCTATCCCCTCCAACATTTTTAAGTGCTCTCCTGAATAATACTTACATATAACTAATGATATAAAGACTACGATAGTAACTGATTTGGAAAATAAAACATTATATATTGAAATCAAATTATAAATTATAATAATAACTCAAACCATGCCTTAAAAGATGTAATTTAATATCAGATTTTGAATGCAGGATTAGTTTATGAGCTTTGATATAATTTGGAAAAATCACAAAACAGACATTGGAAAGATTTGGTAATAGGGGCGCCTGGGTGGCTTGGCTTCGTTGGTTGAGCAGCTGATTCTTGGTTTCGGCTCAGGTCATGGTCTCAGGGTCCTGAGATCCAGCCTCACCTCAGGCTCTGCACTTATCGGGGAGCTCACTTGGGATTCTCTCTCCCTCTCCCTCTGCCCCTCCCCCCACTCACACACCTGTTCTCTCTCTCTCTCTCAAATAAAAAATAAATACATCTTAAAAAAAGATTTGGTGATAAAAGAAAGTTTAAATCACATAAATGAGGGTAGGCTGAGATAATACTCCCAGAAAATATCCAGACTCCATAAGGGGCTCATGGAAATGGGAAGAAAAAAAAAAATTAAAGGTCCAGCAAGTAAATAGACAAAGGGCTTTAACCCACAGTGCATCCTTCGTTATGAACTTGTATATAATAGATGGAAAGACAAGCAAGAATGCATAATTAAATACCCATCTAGTTTTCCTATATGCTGGGCATGTGTCTAAGCAGTGACCTATTAATCCATTTCACTTGCCTCCTCCTCGTACAGTAGATAGTGTTGTGGCTCTCAATTTACAGATGGAGAAATGAACCCCGGGGTAGGGGAATGGCTCATCCACAGGCACCCCACCAGGATGCGGCAAAGCCAAGATTCCAGCCCAAGGTTTATTCTCTCTTGGTCACTACCTCAGCAAGATCGAGGGAGCAGAAGGTGTGTGAGTGACAGTGTGGAGACAGAATGATTTACCACGGTTAGAACACAGATGCATCCAAAACGCGGCAATGCCGAAATAACTTCTGTCCACTGAAGAACTGACACTGTCATTAAATTTCTAATTAAACCAACTCTGAGCTACTCGAAAGATAGGGTAAGTGAAAAGAACATCAATTGCAGGCACACAGATGTTTGCAGTGATGGAAAACACATGTGCACATAGACTAGCATGGGAAGGGTGCCTGGAGGGTGAGGACAGCGGACATGGCTGTAAATTGTCACACAGTGTCAGGTGATGGCATTAGTCTTGCCCCAGATACAGCACCCTGGCTCCTGGCAGGGCCCACGGGGGCACAGTGGGTCTCTGCCCTTCCCTTTCTGGTGGCTCCCCATGCCTCATCCTTCAACCTCCTCACCTCCTTTGAGGGGCACTTCTCTGGGTCCCACCCAACTTGTCTTTGGGAGTACTGGGTCCCCATTACAGCCTGCTCCTCCCCACTCGGCGAGGCTGGCTCCTCTCTCTCCCTGCAGCCCTCAGACCCTGGAGGGTGCGGCCAGGTAGCCCCAGCTCCTGCCACCGACCCCGGCCTGGGCTACATCTGTTGAAGAACTCAGACATCTAGGTACTGCAGAGGAAGTTCTAATAGCTTCATCACATTCATCAGAAAATGCAAACTTTCCCTCCAAAACTGTAAATTTTGACCCAGAATTTCCCATTGTCAGTTAGGCATTCTGGAACACCATGCATGGAAAAGAATGCTAGGTAATCTTTCAAACAGAAAAGGGAATGTGGGACACTATCTGCTATTCAGCAGAGATATCAGATAAATTAATTTTTAATTTTCATTCCAAGAGCTCCACTGTAATAACAATTCTTCTAAAGCTTGCACATTTTTCCAGATAGTAAATTTCACCATAAAAAGACTGTGATGAGAACCGGCATGATCTTTGCCTTGGGCCTGGGAAGGTAGGTCTTCGTTTGCTCCATCTACGTCTGCAGCGTGGAGCTGCCGCGGTGGTGCCTTTGCCCACAGTCGTCCAACTAACAAAAGTCCACCCCTTGAGGATGCACTGAACAGCCTCCGGGGAAAACATTTCAAGTGCGTTAAGTGCACTACTGAGATTGCCCCAGCCTTCAGGCCATAGTAACGAGATCAGCGGGGACTCACATTTGCACAGCACAGTGTCATTTGCAAAGCTCTGACCGTATCAGCTCGCTTCTCTTCCCTCCCGGTGAAGTCTGGGGCTGCATGCGCTTTATTTGATGGGCCCTAATGAAACCGAGAGCTGGAGAGGTGCTCACACTAAGAGCACGGAGCCTTCCCTGGTCCCACTCTCAGCTCACCTGCGACCTCTCTTTTCTCATCTCCACAGGGTACCTTCAGAGGGGCAGGTGCCTTGGGATGCTAATTGCATCCACACAGGAAATGAAGGTGAGGAGATTGAAATACTACTACCACGATTGCATAGCCAGCGAATGGAAAACTAGGAAAAACTGGGAAACCTCAGTAGTCCTGCTCCTGAACCCACAACCAGCACCCTTAGCCCCCCCGGCAGTAGTGCTCAACGTGTGGTCCCCAGACCAGCAGCCGCAGCATTCGGGAACCTGTCAGAGAGGAAGGTTCTCCGGATTCTCGGGATTCTGGATTCTGCATTTGAGCCTCTGGGGTGGAGACCAGCAGTCGGTGTTTTTGCCAGCCCCGGATGATTTTAATGCTCTTGTCCGTCTGTGTGTGTATATGTAGACACGCACGCACACGCACACACATGGGTATGATTGTGCCCATACACACGGCTGTTAGCTGGTGGGAGGAGGACTCTAATTCAGGTGTCCCGACTCCTAATTCCATCCTCTACCAGCTGTTCTAAAGTCCCCCTGAACATTGAATCATTTGGAAAGTTTAAAAGCAACTTGTTAACAACAAAAACAAAAAAACATCATGTCGACCCTGCCTGGGACAATTCAGTCGGATTCTGGGCAATGCCAGGCTCGGCCTTTGTTAAAAAGTCCCCAAATGCCAAACAGCTGTTTCCGTAGACTATCTGATGATCTCTGGTGATAAGTTTATATTCCAGGGCCAGGCCCTAAAAAGCGGACAGGAAACAGGGTGTGTGGGGGCTGGGAGCATGTGTGAGATTACCGTAGGGGTCAGTCCCTGCTGTCGGGTGACCACCTGGGCCACGTTGTTGGGGAGACTCCATGTTCATAATCTACTGCTGGAGGCCTGAGATGAGCAGTAGGGGTCATCTCAGGCTGGTCAGAGCCCCCACTGTAATTTCCTTTGATCTCCACTAGGGAGGTGTCAGGGGTCAAGTGGGCAGTAAGCCTGGAGTGTGGATGTTCTGTATGAAAACCTCGCCATGGTGCCTCCTAGGGCAACATCATAAGTGGGATTGCTCCCCTGCTCTCCCTGGTACAGCCTCACCTGCAATTCACTCTTTATTCACACTGTGTGCTCATATCTTTCTTTAAAACTCTTTTTTTTATTGACTCAGCAGAATTTCAGGAAGAAGGGTCACTCAATGCTTGTGTTAAGCCTGTCACTTCTAACCAGAAACGTGTACAGGATTCCCTAATACGGTCCTCCTATATCCCAGATGTGTGTCCTGATGCTTTCCCCCTCTGCTCCCTAAAAAAAACAGCTACCTCTCATCCTCATATACACTCGATCCTCTTCTCCACAGGACCTTTGCACATGCTTCTCCCACTGCCAGAAACACTCTTCCCTGCAGCTCCTGGGCCTGTGTTTGCAGCATGTTGTAGTGTGGTTAATGTCTGTCTTCCCAGCTCACTGTAAGTTCCTGAGGCCCAAAAACTTGTCTAATTGTGTGCATTGTTGCATTACCTTTTCTACTCAATAAATATTTTCTCAATGAACAAATGAATGCAAGGGCACATGGGGGCTTGGAGGCATTCCACTTTTGGCAACAGCATGAGCCTGATATGAGCTGGCTAGTCAAGACTGGTCAAGCTAGAGCATCTCACAACTCCACCAGCAAGAGTGTTTGGAGCCACCCTGATCTACAGTCCAAAACCGAAGGCACACTGAGCCAGGCTGTTACTAAGAATAGCTCTAAGACCAGAAACACACAGGAAATTAACACCATCCCCTTACACACTTACTAATCTTCAGTTTCTAATGTTCAGAGTCCCGTGCAAAGCAGAGACTTTGGCCACCTGCATCCGGTCCTTTCTTGTACTTCTCACCAATGATTTTGGCTACATAACATGTTAGGATCACAGTAAAAGGAAATATAATCCGTGGAAGCATTAAGAACCTTCAGTAAAAGCCATAAAACAGACAAAGCTGCAGATATCGAAGATGGAGAAACACTGCCGCTTGCAGCGATGGGCCTTTGGGTGGTTGAACACTGTCTCTGAGCTGGATTCCCTTGAATCAGCAGCCTGTCTGGGAAACGTGGATGGGAACGATGGTGATGGCCCGTCTCATAACACATTTGTTCAGGCTTCCTTGGGCTGACATGATTAAGTGAGCACAGTGCAGGACGAGACCTATTCTGCCAGCCTTCCTCCTGATTGCTGCTCCTGCCTAAGCCCCCATGTGGGCTTTCAAATCAGGACCTTGCCCTGAAAAACCTTCCTCTTATTCTACTTAGTAGTTCAAGGCAGGCTGGACCAGAATCCAGAAACCTGGCCTCTTATACCAGCACAACCACTAGCTGGCGCGATGGGGAAAATCCATTTTCTCTGTCCGTGTCTCCTTACACAACAATGAAGTGGGGCTAGAGGAGCTTTAATTCCCTCTAATTCTGATAGGCTATGCTTCTTTCATGAGTTCTGAACTCCGGGATCTTCTTTGCACAGAGGACACCATTACGTCTTGCTTGATAATGAGTGGCGGGAAGGCAGGTTTCAGGGAGAGAAGAGAGTAATCTGAGAGCCATGCTGTGCCTTGAGTCATAGTGACATATTGGTAGAGATTAGAGAGACAGAATCCCACGGATTTTGGGGGAGGAAAGTCAATAGGATCTAAGGAGTGTGTATCAGCTACCTATTGCTGCATAACGAATTTCCCGGAAGCTTAATGGTTTGAGATGTCTCATGTCTCCTGGTTTCTGGGGGTCAGAAATCTGAGTGCAGCTCTGCTGGGTCCTTGCCTTCTGCCCAGGGCATCTAGCAGGCAAGAATCCAGGCATCAGTGAGGCATGAGCAATGGATAGCAGACTGGAGAAAGGTCAGCTTCCAAGTGTATGTGGTTGTGGGAAGGATTCATTTCCTTTCCAGCTGTCTCAGGGAGGTGGCCCTCACCTCCCGTGGGACCTCTCTGACATGACAGCACGCGGCATCAGCATGGGCAGCCTGGAAAGGGGTAGAAGGTCTGCCAGCAGAACACAAGCCACAGTTTTATGTAATCTAATTATGGAGATGACACCCCCTCCCCTTTGCCACAGCCTACTAGTCAGAAGCAAGGCTCCTTGTGCAGCCCCCAGGGGGTGGAAGACACATTCGTCCACCCTTCTGGGCTTAGAGTCTCCTGGGGAGCAGAAGATCTTAGATGGTGCCAACAGAGGCATCGAGAGGCTGCTGGTGCTGTGTTAGTGTCTGGGGTCTCCCTAAAAAAGCACCACAGCTGAGTGGCTTCCCAGCAGAAATGTCGTGTCTCACAAGTCTGAGTCCTGAAGTCCAAGATCGTGGTGTGGACAGGGCTGGTTCCTTCTGGCACTGTGAGGGGGGGACCTGATCCAGGACTCTCTCCAAGCCTCTCATGGCCTCAGGAATCCTTGGCCTTAGATACGTTCACGTCATCTACCCTTTGTACGCATCTGTCTCTGGGCCCACATTTCCCCTTTTTATAAGGACACAGCCACCAGTAGTGCCCAGTCCAATGACCTCATTGTAAATTGCTCATCTTCAAAGACCCTATTTCCAAGTAAGTTCACAGTCACAGGTGCTGGGGGTTGGGACTTCAACATCTGTTTTGGGGATGTGATTCAACCGATGACAAGTCCTAGCACAAATATTATTTTTCCGACATAACCCATATTTGGCTAGGGCTTTGGCTTTTTAAAACCAGGCTATTGTTTTGTTTTGTTTTTCCCAAAACATTGAATAGTTTTTATGGCATTGGAGTGAAATTCACAAAACATGAAATTAACCATTTAGTGTGAATAATTTGGTGACATTTTGTGCCTTCATGATATTGTGAAACCACCACCTCTGTCTAGTTACAAAACATTTTCGTCACCCCAAAAAGAAACTCTGTACCCATCAAACAGTTTCTCCCCATTCCCCCTGCCCCCAGCCCTGAGAACCACCAGCCTAGGCCTTTATCCTTTGAGGATTTTTTTAAGTACACTGAGCTTACTCTGACCCATCACTATGCTATTCATCTGAGTATACCAGATAGAGCTCACAGCCCTCTAGGAGATGAGTGATACCATTGCATTCATCAGTATTCTCCAGATAGACAGAACCAATAGGATGTGTATATAAGGGAAGAGACAGTTTTACTTTAAAGAGTTGATTCACATGGTTGTGGAGGCTTGGTGTGTCTCCAATCTGATAGGGTAGTTCCAGCAAGCTAACTCAGGGAAGAGCCTACAGAATCAGGCTCTGCTCTATGAAGCCCTTCAACTGATTGGATGAGGCCCACCTGTCTTATGGAGGGCAATCTGCTTTATTCAGAGCCCACCAACTTAAAGGTAAAGCTCACCCAAAAAAACACCCTCACAAAAACATCCAGAATAATGTTTGACCAAATATCTGAGCATGACGGCCCAGCCAGGGTGACACATAAAATTAACTATCATGACTATATGAATCATCATTTCTTCTTTTTCAGAAGATTTTATTTATTTATTTATTTTAGAGAGAAAGAGGATGGAGGGAAGGGCAGAGGGGAGGGAAACAGAGAGACAGTATCAAGCAGACTCCCTGCTGAGCACAGAGCCTGATGAGGGTCTTGATCTCACAACCCTGAGATCAAGACCTGAGCCAAAAGCAAGAGTTGGACGCTTAACCAACTGAGTCACTCAAGTGCCCTGAATCATCACTTCCTTTCTTAAAGTGAGGAAGCTGAATATCAGCCCCTGTGAGATGGGGATGCTGTTTGAGCCTGGGGCTGGCTCCGTGGTCCACACTCTACTCCATGCTCCCCCACCTGTCACACACCTGACTTAAGTACACTGCTAGCTGCATTTCTGCTGAGACCACGGCTCCCCCCTCATGCCAGCAGAGATGCACTGGTGAAGGATGACAGCCTCCCTGGGGGTCATTCCAACCTCTTGTTCTCGCCCCACTGCCCTGTCTTCCCCTCGGTCCTGCTGTTGAGCCTGCCATCAGGCTGCGGGGAGATAGGGGACTTGCAGGAACTCCTCTGGAAGTAGCTCAGCATCTCTGTCAGGCATTTCGGGGTTCTGCCTGCCCTAACAGTTACGTCTTGTGAGGACGCTGTATTGCCCCCTCCTTCCCTGCCTTTCTGGTGTCTCTCCCTGCTCCCCTCTGTCCCCCATGCTCGGCACTTCACCACAATGCCTGTGGATCACACATGCCCCTGCCTATCTCTGCATTTCTTAGCCTCAGAATTTTCCATGGCGTTTGCTAAAATAAACCAGTGCTCATCTTCCAGGCTGATGGAAATTGCTATGGATGGAATGGGTGGCAGGCCATACTTCCAAGCAGGCAGGGGCCATGCAAGGGGTCTCAGGACCGCAGCACCATGGAGGCTGAGGTCCTAGCAGTCAGCCTCACATGCCCTGTAGCTGCCCAGGCCTGAAAGGTCTTCTCTGCCCAACTCTGGCTCATCACCCGTGTGCCCTGGGTCCCCCAGTGGTCAACCCTCTGAGGTCAGTCATGTCCGCACACCTCAGCTCCTGGAATCACCTCCTGGTCCAGACAGTCCTCTCTGCACATTTCCCCAGAGGCACATGGTATGACTTCATGTGAGGATGCCTACCCCAATTTCCATGACCACCGAGATGTTTGGAAACCAGCCCCAGGACACCCAGCCCCAAACCTGGTCTGAGGCCTGCACGCTGCACAGCGGCCTTCACCTTGAATAGACAAGTGGGGAGGAATGGGGGGGGAAAGCCTCCATTGTGAATGAAAGACCCATTCACCTTGAATGGGCAAGTATGGGGGGAGGAAAGCCTCAATATTCATCTCAAAAAGTTGTTCTGCCCCATTAGAGAATGCTCTTCTGGAACTTTCTCAGGATCTCCTCAGGATGGCCTCCAGAGAGAAGGATTTAAACGGGACCCACTGCTGTGACCTAAACCCCGTTCCCCAAAGCCCCAGCATCTCCCTTTGGGGGTGACCATGAGGTGCATGTCACGGGCACTCAGTATGGACAGCCTGCCTCCTCATGAGCCAGAATGTCCCCACAGCCAACAAAGCAACAGCGGGAAGATGGAAACGGAGTTAGAAAGCTGAGAGCTGAAGGCGTCTTGGATGTCACTGAGTCCAGTCTCCTGTTATGGATGAAATCGAGGGCCTGGAAAATGAAATGATCTGTCCAGGCTGGCGGGTCCATCCCGGGGAGCTCACAGGCAACCTCAGAGCCCTCTGCACGCCCACTGGTGAGGAGCAGCAGCAAGGAACCCGTGCCAATGGAATGAACAGCAACTGTTCCCGGTGCCTGTGGCCCAAGTTACAGGAGGATCTTTCCAGAAGTGGGTATAAGCATTTCACAACGCAGAGTGCTTTTCAAAGACACATTTCACAAAATGCCAGTCCTTGAGGAGATAATAGTGGGTTTTCAGAAAAAGAGGCAAGTGGAATGGCTGAACATTTCTGCCCTCTTTGAAAACCCACAAAAACCACAGCAGGAACAAATGTGACAGAAGAAGGCTTCCCGCCAAACGTGGGGGACGAGACTCCTTCTTTCAAAACAGAGACAGTGACCAAGCCTCCAGCCGGAAGTGAAAAATGCCTCTTTGGAGAACGGGCTGTTCCCACGGTCACAAAACACACTCATTTTCCAAGAGACAAATGGGGTGACCCGCCAGCCTTCAGTCTGTGCAATAATGCAACTCTGTATTTATGAGACTTTGCAACAAAGGATGATTAAAAATGGGAACACAGTGAAATATAATGAGAATGGCACTGAGCTCTGACAGCAGACACATGACGAGAAGTGACCTGGGCACTAAAAACCAAACAGGGAGTTTGTTTCTTTTCATGACTCTTTAGATGTAAATTTAGTCTTGTAGGGGATTTAACATAGCTCCGAAGCCACGAATTTACTTCTAGCTCCGCATTGGGTTGGTTTCGGTTGCAATCACACCGAGATCTTAGCTGTTGTGAAGAAAGGATCCCCATGTTTTAGTCCCCGCGGCTCAGGAACACGAGGGAGGGTGTTTTGAAATGCTTGGTAAAGCGGGTTCAGATAAACAAGAAATAAACAGGAAGATTCACTCCAGGAACCGCATCTTTTGGAAGCAGCACCTTGACAAAGGGAGGCTAAGCGGACAGTTTGCATGGGCACTCTTAATCATTTCCCTCTTTGATTTTTTTTTTTCCTCTGCTGATCAGCAGTAAGTAGAATTACTGAAATGCTCTGTGAGATAAAGATAATGACACAGCTTTTTTAAGAAATGATCATAGTTATGAGAATTTCAAGAGCATTTTATCCGGATCGGACGGTAAACTCATCTCAGACAGCGTTCTTCTGAGCACAGACTGAATGTTGTAACCTTGGAAACGATAAAATAAAAACAGTTTAGACCGGTTCACCAAATTGCACGTCTAATTTCTTCTCTGTTGAAGGAAGAATGCTGCCAAACTCAGCCATTCAACGTAGCTGTGGATTTAGCTTCAGATGGGAACATAGAAAGATAGTAGATTAAAGAAGAAAAAGCATGTGATTATCTCAACCGATCGAGGAAAAGTATTTTGTAATACTCAACGGCTCTTAATGAAAAAAATTTCTCAGCAAACTGGGAGAAGAGGTGAACTTCCATAATGTGATAAAATTTTACACCAATCCCTTGCAGCCATTTTTCTACTCCTGATGGAGAAATCTTAGAAACATTCCTTTTGAGATTAGTTACAAGACAAGAATGCCCATTGTTACTGGGGTTATTGAATATACGGTCAGAGGTCCTGGACAGGGGTAAAAGGAAAGAAAATGAATAAAGGGTATGAGGATTAAAGAGGAAGAAATAAAAATGTCATCAGTTACAGACTGAACAGTGGTTTACCTGGAAAAGCTGATCAGCTCCATAAAGTATTGAAGCTAAAAACAATTGTTTATCAAGTCCTGGGTCACATGATCCACCTTCAATATCTCTGTTCTCCATCAGGAATAACAAAAAGTGTCATAAAAGCACCTTCTTAAGTATTTAGAAATACAGATTCTAGCTTCATTTAGAAATGAGCTTAACCAGTAACATGCAAAGGTTCTGTCGTGAAGTTTCCGAATCACGTCGAACATCCCAGATGATCTGAGTAAACAGAAATGTTACTTACTTTGGGGAGAGATGGTTGAATATTATGAAGATGGCAATGATCTCCCAGCTAGTACATAAATTTAATACAACCCAATCAAAACTCCAGTCCTTTTTTTTTAGAAACTTATTAAAAATTATGTAAAGAAATAAAAGTCCACTAACATGTAAATCAACCTTACAGAAAAAGAAACAGGATTTCCCTTACCAGGTATTAAGACATACTTCAAGGTCATAGGAATGTGGCATGGGCCCTAGAAGAGCCTTCGAATGGAGGAGTAAGGCAGAGAGAGCTCAGGAAACAGTGTGTTGTGGGAATTTATGGCACCTTATTGCACATGTCCAAGAAGAACAGGCAAATCAGTGAGCAGACGTCTTGGGAAAAAATCAGATTGGATGCCTACACCAAACCACATCTGAAAGTGGATTCTACTTAAGCTAAAAACCAACTGCGGCAGGTAAAATTGTAAAGTAACTAGAAGAAAATGTTGTAGAACATTTTGGGACCTTGAGTTAGGGAAGTATTTGTGAAACAAAACTCCAAGGGCAAAGTTGCATGGCAAAATTAATAAATTTGTGCACACTAAAATTAAGGATTTCTACTCAAAGAAGGATACATTGGATGGTGCTATTAGATCACAGAATTCCAATGTCTCAAAATGACAAGAGATGGACATGTAGAACATAAGAGGAATTCTTACAAATCTACCAGGAAGATGTGGCAAAAACCAACAGAGTGGCAAAAGGGTATGAACAAGCAAATTAGGAGAACATTCAAAACTTAACAAGCATGTATGATGATTGCTCACATTCATTAGTTCAAATCAGAAAATGCGAATTGGGGACTCCTGGGTGGCTCAGTAAATGTGAGTTAAGTTAGTTAAGTGTCTGCCTTTGGCTCAGGTCATGATCTCAGGGTCCTGGGATCGAGCCCCACGTAGAACTCCCTGCTCATTGGGGAGCCCGCTTCTTCCTGTCCCTCTGCTTACTCTGTTCCCCTTGCTTGTGCTTGCTCTCGTTCTCTCTCAAATAAATAAATAGAATCTTTTTAAAAAAATGAAAATTAAAACAAGTACAGGAAATTCTTCTACCACTGTAGATGAGCACAAACTAAACACTACAAATATGGAATCAGAGGATTCCCTTAAACACCGCTACAAAGAAGGTAGACTAGCCATTCCAAATGATGGGACATTATACAGCCCAGTTAGACAACAGCATACCCTAGGAGGCAGAAATCTTGTGCCTGTGCACTTTACCCCAAAGAAATCCATCCCTGGGTGCATGAGGAAGCACGCAGGACAATGTTCACTGTGGCATTATTTATGGGGGTAGTGAGTTGGAGGCACTCAAGGGCCCATTGTCTGCAGAGAATAGGAAAAACATGGTGTGTATGTTCTCTGGCATTTTATGCATCAAGGAGAAGAATATTTACTATTAAGGGTGCATCTTAGAAACAATGAAAAATAAGAAACACAATGTAATGTCTATGGGCGCCTGAGTGGCTCAGTTAGTTGAGCAACTGCCTTTGGCTCAGGTCATGATCCTGGAGTTCTGGGATCGAGTCCCACATTGGGCTCCCAGCTCCATGGGGAGTCTGCTTCTCCCTCTGACCTTCTCCCCTCTCATGCTCTCTCTCGCTCTCTCTTGCTCAAATAAATAAATAAATCTTTAAAAAAAAATGTAATGTCTATGAACTTCATATATTTACTCTTATATATACCAAATATATATTTCATATATATTTATGTATATATTTAAATATTTATATAAATATATTTACTTTTTTATATATATTTGCTCTTTTAATATATATGACATTTTATATATTAAGGAATATATAATATGTAGTATATATTATATGTGACATATATATGAAAACTTACATGTATTAAAGTTGCATACATTACATATCAATTTACTCTTTTTATATATATGAAACATATTTATATAAAAATATATGTAAAATTTATAAATATATATTTTTATATATGTGAAATGTATATTTTATATATTTCATATATATTTATGTATTTTATATATTTACTTTTTAATATATCTTAATGTATTTTATTTATATTTGCTTTTTATATATATGACATTTTATATATATGAAAACTTGCATGTATTAAAGTTACATACATTACATATCAATTACCTATATGTAAATAGATTAAAATATACTCGCAGAGTTCATCTTCTGTTGTATTCCAATGAGATAGTCTTAGGCCAAGCAGCCCACTTAGGAAGACTAAAAAAAGTTGGACAAAATAGAGAAAATATTTCTGTGAAGGAAGATCCAGAAGAATGAAACTGAAAGAGGTGAGCCCCGCATTCGGGGCACATTTGCTCTTTTCCAAAAAGACAGACTGAGGGACCTCCTCTTTAGTGGGAGCTTTCAACAGTCTCTCTTGCCTTTACCTGGAGGATAAAATTGGTGTTCTGGACCCAACAGCAGGGAGGACCTCAGAAACACACCAAGCTTTCAACAGGATGCTGAAGACTGCTCTCCTGCAGGGAAAGTGAGCAGGAAACGGACCAGCCCACACTGGGATGGTCGGCCAGCTAGAAGCTGTCCTCCACTGCCATCAGCAGAGGTGATATGTAGTTACTTCTAGAAGCAACAAACCAAAAACCTGTCTGTTAGGAGAGTAGACTCTTTACCTCATTAATAGTGTAAGGACACCACTTATCTCTCCGTGATTGTACAGCTGCCTACTGTCTTTTCTCTCAGATCTTGTTAATCTGAAAATATCTTTGCCTTTGCTTTGAAGGGGCATTTATCATATTCGTAGAGATTACACTTACACACGACCTTTATACTGTGTCCTTTGCGTTTCTTAGAACTTTCTTTCATGTTTTCGATCATTTACCATCTGCATGCTAATTCCTTCCGCGTGGTATCTAATCCGCCCTTAAGCCCTGTGCTTGGAATTCCAGCTTGCTAGTTACCCCATCCGAGTACGTTCAAGCTAATCCATTGTCCCCTGGATGTTATCATTCCTGCTGAGAAGCTAACAGTCTTGTTTTCTCTTTGTGCCAATTTATTTTATAGTTATGAAAGAAACTGAAATTTCTAGAGAGAAAGAAACTACCCAAATCAACAGAAGATACAGAAAATATAACTAGTTCTCTGTTTCAAGCACAAAGAAAACTTATTCTCAGATGTTGTCACCAGTGAATTCTCCCAAACATTTAAGGAAGAAATAATACTGCTGTTTTACAGAACCTTCCAGAAAATAGGAAAACTCGTTCATGGGTCCAGCCTACCCTTGATATCAAAGCCCAAAAAGGACATGATAAAGAATGAATGTCACAGGTCCATCCCACTCAAGCGCACAGATACAAAAGCACTTTAAAAATGTTTTCTTTTCATATCAGATCTAGTGGTTTTCAAAAGAATAATATGTCATAACCAAGTTAAGTTTATTCCAAGAGGGCATTTAAAAATACACTCCAAAGATACACATGTAGTGCAAAGAAGGGCCACATGTGCCCCAATGTTCATAGCAGCAATGGCCACAATCGCCAAACTGTGGAAAGAGCCAAGATGCCCTTCAACAGATGAATGGATAAGAAAGATGTGGTCTATATACACAATGGAATATTATGCCTCCATCAGAAAGGATGAATATCCAACTTTTGTATCAACATGGATGGGACTGGAAGAGATCATGCGGAGTGAAATAAGTCAAGCAAAGACAGTCAGTTATCATATGGTTTCACTTACGTGTGGAGCATAAGGAAAAACATGGAGGATATTGGGAGAAGGAAAGGAAGGGTGAATTGGGGGAAATCAGAGGGGGAGATGACCCATGAGAGACTGTGGACTCTGAGCAACAAACTGAGGGTTTTGGAGGGGAGGGGGGTGGGGGGTTGGGTGAGCCTGGTGGTGGGTATTGAGGAGGGCACGTATTGCATGGAGCACTGGGTGTGGTGCATGAACAATGAACACTGGAACACTGAAAAGATAAAATAAAATTTAAAAAATAAAATAAAATACATCCCAGCATTTTACTGCATCATCAGAAGAAAGTATCATCAGACGATCATCTCAAAAGAAGCAGCAGGAATATTTGACAAAATTCAACACTCCTGATGTTAAAGGTTGGTATCAACCTGACAATGAAGGGAACCTTCTTTATTGATAAAGATTACCCACAAGTGAGGAAAAGAAAAGGAAAAAACCCTTGTTGGCCTCATGGTTAAATGTAAATTGTTGAAAAGTTCTCCTTTGGACCAGGAACAAGATAAGGATACCAGCTGGCATCTCTTCTTCTTTTTAATTTTATTTATTTGAGAAGGAGAGAGAGCATGAGCAAGGGTAGGGACAGAGGGAGAGGGAGAGAGAAGCTCAAGAAGACTCCCTGCTGAGCATGGAACCTGACGTGGGGCTCGATCTCAGGACCCTGCGATCGTGACCTGAGTGGACACCAGGAGTCAGAAGCCTGACTGACTTTGCCACCCAGGCGCCCTGTTAGCATCTCTTCTGTTGACCATGCTGGTGGTCCCAACCGGGGCAGTTAATTAGAGAAACAAAAAGACATAAAGATTGGAAAGGAAGATAAAAACTTTCCTTGCTTGCTGAATAACACGATGTTGTTCAGAAAAAGCTAGGTTAAATGTCGCAGTTCATGAGCAAATATATCAGAGTCGCTGAGAAAAGGTCAATCTTTATCAGCCAGTTTTGTTTCTTCATATCAACAACAGTTAGAGAACTAAATTGAAAAAAACATTTTCAGTAACACCAGAAATTATCACATATCTGGGAATCGATCTTATCAAAGATGTAGAAGGTCCTTATAAAGCAAGCTGTTAATATTAATGAGAAAATGTAATAAAACCTGAATAAATGGAGAGACATACCATGTTCATTTATTAAAAGGCTCAATGTTATAATGATGTTGGTTTACTTCAAACTGATCTCTAGATTCAATGTCACCCCATGTACAGGTCTAATAAGTGCATGTGTGTGTAAATTGGCAAGTGTATTCTTAAATATATACGTAAATACGAAGGCTCGGGAATAGACAAGATAATCTTGAGGATTAAGGACAAAGTTGGAAGGCAAATATGACTAGCCAGTATGGGGTCAAAGTTACATAGGAAAATGGAATCAAATAGGGAGTCCAAAAACAAACACATGGAAAAATACTTGGTCTGTGACAAGGAGCACTACAGGGCAATAGGGAAATGATGGTCCTTCCCCGAATGTGCTGGGTCCCCATTCAGAGGGAGCAGAGTGAATCTCATTCCTCCTCCACAACTTCAGCCTCAAGGATTAAAGATGAGCAATAAAACTTCCAGAAGAAATATCTTCATGATCTTGAGACTACAAAGATGTATCAAACAAGAACCAAGAAGTATTAATCACAAAGGAAAAGGTTGATAAATTAGACTGCGTTTTAATTAGGAGATTTTATTCAACAAACAACATTGTTCTGAGGGTTAAAGAGCGAAACTCGGAGTGAAATAAAATATTTGCGAGACATATACCTGAGAAAGGCCTTGTATCTGGGAAACAGAAAGTATTCCTACAAATGAATACAAAAAAGACAGACAAACCAAAAGAAAGAGGGCAAGAATTTTAACCCTTAATAAAAGAAATTCTCCAAATGAACGATAAGCATAAGTAAATATTTATTCTCATTAGTCATCAGAGAAATGCAATGAAAACCATAGTGAGCTATCACTGGATACCCACCAGATTGGGTAAAATTAAAAAGACTGACAAAGCTGGTGACAGCAGGTTATAAAATGCTAGGAACTCTGATAAATTGCTAGAAAGAAATAGAAATTCTACAACCACTTTGAAAATCTCTTTGGCTGTATCTCGCAGTACTAAACGTATCTAGCACTTTCGCCCCTAGATTTATAACCAACACAATGCATATATATGTGCACAGACAGACATATTCAAGAATCTCCATGGCAATATTATTTATAATTGTCACAAACTGGTAACAATCCAAATGTCCATTAAATATAGAACAGATAAATAAATTACAGTATAACAATGCAATGAAATAGTACATGGTGATAAAAGCAAACTGACCTAGGTGCACTGGGATGAATGAGTCTCAGAAACATATCGTTGAGGGGCACCTGGGTGGCTCAGTCGGTTAAGTGTCTCTGTTGGGCTCAGGTCATGATCCCAGGGTCCTGGGATTGAGCCCAGCGTCAAGCTCCCTGTTCAGCGGGGAGTCTGTTTCTCACTCTCTCTCTTCACCACTCATGCTTGCTCTCTCTCTCTCTCTCTCAAATAAATGAATGAAATCTTTAAAAAAAGAAATATTATTGATTAAAAGACACCAGACACATAAGAATGCCTGTTCGTGATTTCATTTATATGAAATGCAAAAATAGGGAAACTAAACTTAGGTTTTAGAAATCAGGATAGTAGTTACCTTTGAGAACCAAGAAGGGAATAGCATTTGAAAGGGTCCGCAAGAGGACCTCTGGGGCCAAAAAATGTTTGTTTGTTTGTAAAGATTTTATTTATTTATTTATTTATTTGGCAGAGAGAGAGAGAGAGATCACAAGTAGGCAGAGAGGCAGGCAGAGAAAGGGAGGGAGGCAGGCTCCCCGCTGAGCAGAGAACCCAATGCAGGGCTCGATCCCAGGACCCTGAGATCATGACCTGAGCCAAAGGCAGAAGCTTTAACCCACTGAGCCACTCAGGCACCCCCAAGAGATGTTCTTATTGATATGGTGCTTATCATGTGTGTGTTTACTTCATAAACATTCATTCACATGAGCTCACTTATATGTGGAATCTGAAATTGTCAAACTCATACAGGCGGAGAGTAGGGTGGTGGTTTCCAGGGAGTAGAGGGTGGGTGATGGGGAGATGTTGGTCAAGGGGTACAAAGTCTCAGTTATGCAGGATGAATAAGTTCGGGAGATCTAAGGTGCAACATGGTGACAACAAGTAACAATAATGTATTGTGTCTCTGAAATTTGATAAGACAAACTAGCTCTACACACACACACAGACACACACGCATGAAACTTACATGAGGTAATAGATATGTTAATTATTCTGGAATGTTCTGGAATGTTCTGGAAGGTGATCCTGGCCAACAAATATGGTGCATTCATATGGGCACCTGGTTGGAAAGTGGGTGGGTGATGCTCGAAACAAAGCAGGGCTGCAACAGTCACGGGAGAGGTGAACACACTGGTGTCAGGGTGCTGACCTCAAGGGGAGGGCAGGACCTGTGAGCCAGGGGTCCTCTCGGGGCTCCAAACAGGTGTGTGCACAGGAGCACAAGCAGAAAGCCCACGAGAGGGGAAGGCAGGGGCTGGCAGAAGAAGCAGGAGTTGCTGACATTCTTGGAACAGATTCCAAAAAGAAAGCAAAGCATATGTATGTCTCATGTTTAAAGTAAATCTGCATATTTTACAAAAGTTTGACAATACGGAGAAATATAAATAAACGAAAGAAGCATCCTCCGAGCCACCAGCCGACAGGGCTGGCCAGATGCTCTCTCCAGCCTTGCAGTCTGCACCGTGGGCTCACAGGGGGATACTGGAGGCTCCTCCAAAAGCCTGCTCTTGGACGCTGAAAACAGCAACGTCAGCATTTTTCCAAACGCTTGTCAGTCTAAGACCACCATAGGGAAAAAACCAAGATTTATTTGCTTTGGACGAAAGAAGCTGATGAATTGAATGAGACACTAATTCCAGTGATAACCTGCAAGCGTCTTCAGCTGAAGCAGGTGCGAATCTCAAAGGACAAACACACAGCAGTCACGGTGAAGGTCGTTGGGCGCGGCACGTATGCAAACAGAAAATTGCAAATCTATCCACCAAACCACTAGATCGTGCTAAGGCCACGTAAGACCTTTCAAAATCCTACGTTTTCCACTCACAGGTACTCAAATCTCTCGGAACTCCTTGAGAAAACAAGCTCAACGAACTTTTATTTTTAAAAAACGAATCTCGAAGTTTCAAAATAAAAGCCGGTGATCTTGGGGTACAGAAAGGAGAGTTTATAAGTTACTGAAATTCGAACTCAGAGTCAGAGACTCAAAGAGCAGAGAATTCAGTAGAATGTGTGTGAAAGAAAAGTGCTTGGAACATGTAAATTACATTCCCATATTCCTCTGCTAGTATCACTCACTTATTTACACGTCAAAAGAATTCTCACAGGGAGGAGGTTTTTATGGGCAGTTTGATGTACTCCTGGGTCACATGTGGCAGAATCGGCGAAGGTGAAGTCAGTGGTTCAATCACGCCAACAGCTTGGTGAGTAAATTCAGTCTACTGTGATACGTGGAATTTACAAGTGGAAGTTAATAAATGCAGTTCTCTGCATCAGGCATTCCAGCAAATGCAGTTTCTGTACTATTCCAATCCCTGCTTGAGTTTACCAAGCGGCTTGCACTCAAGGGTAAGCGCTAATGCAAGCCTCAGAATGCCGCGGGAAAATGCCTGGCCCCTTTTATTAAGCAGACTCAGGAATGTATTTTTCTTTAAGATTTTATTTATTTATTTGACAGAGAGAGACACAGCGAGAGAGGGAACACAAGCAAGGGGGAGTGGGAGAGGGGGAAGCAGGCTTCCCGCAGAGCAGGGAGCCCGATGCGGGGCTCGATCCCAGGACCCCGGGATCATGACGTGAGCCGAAGGCGGAAGCCTGAAGACTCAGCACCCAGACACCCCCCCAGAAACTTATTTTTAAAGATAGAGAACAGCTGCAGATTTAGTTTACATTTTATGATTTGTATTTACATCCTCTTGGCCCCCTTAATTTTCTAGACCAGGCAGTGTTGCAAACCGGAGGCATCACATTCTCGAAAGCGTTTTGGAAACATCTCATAAGGAACTTGTCACTAAGTGCTATTGGGACTTGTGGCGGGCTCACACAACTTTGAGACAAGTTACGGCATTTGGGGCTAGTGAGAGTCTTGGCCCCAGACACACATCTGATGCTCATGCTCAAGGCCGTTGGAAGTGTTTGGGGCGACAGGCCCAGTGTGCCTTGGAACCTACATCTTCACCTCTCAGACAGTAACTTTGCTTGCTCAGCTTCTCTCTTTTCCAATTTTCTCATAGTTTTGCTTTATCTTCTCCTCCCCTCTGTATCTAAGCCCCCCTCCCCCATTGCATATGGCGGAACGAGAAGACAGTGGGGCAGTAGACTGGCTTATGTGGTGACTCTCCGTGGCCCGGACGGATTCCAGTCCGTTCTCATTCCTCATGGTAGATAGGGTCTACAAAGTCACCGCAGACCCAGGACCAGTGAGGACCAAATCATTGCCCCGAGGGAAATAGACGGTTAGGTTCCTGCCAGCCTCTGGTTACGTTTTCCAACATTTTTGTCAACCAGACCTTTGTCAACATGACCTTGTTTTAGGTGCATTTATGTTTAAAGGGACCTTATCCCATGTTCTCCGTGAGGAACATCACAGCCTCCTCGCACTACGGAGCACCAGGCAGCAACTCAGCTCCGCACATTGGGGTCACTTTCAACAGCAAAACCACCAACAAAAAGCACAAAACTGTGAAAAGCATGTCCCTTCACGGAGCGTGAAGAGGACACTATTCTCCAGTGTGAGTGGAAGCAGGAAGGCAGAGTGGCACCTAGGCAGCTTACCTGGGAGCAGATGGGCACGGAGCTACTCAGACTTCTCAAGGCTCTGCTAATGTCTGCACATGACCACAAAAGCACGAGGAGCACTGATCTGGGGTTTCAAATAAAATTTTCCCAGGCAGGCAAATTTGCAAATCGTCATCTTCCAATAATAAGGATCGTCTGTGTTTTGTTTCTCTTCTTTGGTCTCAGTTTTCTTATTTGCAGAATGTGTCGGGGGAGGAGGGAGCAGAGGAGCTGTTGGCTGGCTTTCAAACTGTGCTCCTCCCCGCCCCTCGCCCCTGGGGACCCTAAAGATAAGGGGTCGGGCCCCAACCTGGGGCGCTGGGAAGCTGGGGCACCATCACTCCTCCCTTCCTCCCTGTGGCAACCGCACCTTTGGTCTCCCTTATTCTGTCACATGCTTCCACTGAACAGATTTGCTGCCCACCTGCCAGCCCAGAGCGGGGCATCTGACCCACTGGGGCTCCCGCAGGCCCTGGCCTACCTCTCCTGCCTCAGTAATCAACCCAGGGGGGCAGAGTCCTCTGGGGCACAAGAGGGAGCCTGGAAAGGAGAGCCACTCTTGTTCTGTCTGGCAGTGTTATCGGCCACCTCGGCCTGGGAATGAGGCCATTGCCAAGGGAAACGGAGCCAAGAGATGGGAGAGGGAGAAGGAAGAGGAAACCAGCCCAGCCGGACAGCGGGGTTGAGCCTCTGAAGTCAGCTGACTTTCAGAGTCCCAGTAAATGCACTTACAAGAATGTTTCTTTACTTAAGTAAATTCAAGTTGGATTCCTGCCCCTTGAGTAACAACAAAGCGCCCTTATTTGCACACTGGGCTGCACAAGTGAGTTAGATAGAACTCGCTGGGTTAGAGGGTCTTTGTGACCCTCTCTCCTTCTGGTTTTCTCTTTTCCCTCCCCCGCCCCCGGGCCCCCTTGTCTCCTCGCCCGTCATAGCACCGGGCTGCGGGGTCCTAGTCACTACTTACAGGTGCTTTGTCCAACCACATTCACGTCTCTTTGTCTTATTGTGACAAGCAGAGGGACACAAGGTGTCTTTACTGCTGTCTTTACGATCATGTGCTACTGATTTCTCCTTATAAATGGTGATTGGTTTTAAAGATGATTGTCCTCTCATTTTTTTTTTTTTAACGAGGCATGCGGGTGACGTCTGGCCGAGTGTGGGCTCCAGAAGGTGGCAGGAGCGCGGTTTCGGGGCCGCGTGCACGCGCGCGCGGTGATGGTACAGACGACGGTCCACCCCGGGGACTTCTGACTCAGCTCCGGCCACTCTCACTCCCGGCTTGTGCTGCGGGGTCCTCCGGGCCTGCGGTTCTGGGAGCGGAGCCGTCAGATCCGGCTCGCAGCCCCCGCTCGTCATCACGCCCCCAGAGCCGGCACGAGGCTGGCAAGCCATCAGGGCGCAGAGCCAGCTCCCCCGCGTGGCTCCACCACGTCGAACCCCGAAACTTTCCTTGGTCCCACCAGCCTATCTGACGTCATCACCTTGACCTGGAGGATCTGTGCTTCCCGGGAGCGGCGAGCGATGGGTCCCGCTGGCATTTTTCCTTTTTTATTCTCCGATCAGCTTCTCGCTGAAGCAGACCAGCCGCCCTCGCTTGCTGGGTTTGAACCACCGTGTGGCATTTCCAATACATTCATTCAATTAATTATCCCGAAACCCATAATGAGTGGGTGTGTTTTTGTGCTTTACAGATTAAGACACCGCAACTCGGGGAAGTGACTCGCCCGGAATCACTGCGCTCAGAGATGACGGAGCAGGACTGGAACCCAGCCGCGCACTCCAGTGCCCCCTCCCCGCCTTGGAGAACAGGGAGACTTGTCCTCCTCTGTAGCGAGGGAAGATTTCTTGTTTTCCCCCTGGCTCGGCCTCTGGGATTTTGTTTCATGGAAGCCAAAGCGGCATCTTCCAAGTTTCCAAATAGGTCGCCTGTGTTCATGTTTTGCGCAGCAAGTGGGACTGGGGACTTTGGGGAAGGAGCCCAAGCAGAGACAGGATAAGGACTGGAATGTGATGGTTGGAGACAGGATAGCAGGCGGGGGGTAGACCTAGCGTGTCTATACCAAAGTGTAGACCACTGGCCGCCTGGGGCTACTGAGCACGTGGCGTGTGGTGAGCGAGCCCAGGGCGGGCTGTGCCGTCCTTGTCAGGGACACAGCAGGTTTCCAGCCCGGGATGCCACAAAGGAAATGCATGTCTCCTTGCCATTGACCATATGCCGAAATGACAATATGCAGGATACACTGGGTGAAATAGAATAGATTTTAAGAGTAATGCCACCTGTTTCTTTTACAGTTTTCGTGTGCCTACAAATACATGTTAAACTACATACGCGGGCCCCCTTTGAGGCCCACATTCCATCTCTACTGGACAGACTGGACCAGACAGATAAACGCCCTGAAGCAAGGTAGCCTAACTACCACCAGACCCTTCCGAGGCTTGGAAGGTTACATGCCATAGGAAAAGAAAATTGCAGGAGGAACCTTCAGCATGAAATAGATGCTTTTATGAAATCCTTAAATATCTAGACAGAATGTTCAATGTGTGATATTCGTAAGGCTGTGAGTAAGACTCTGTAGCCATAGGATGAAATGCATGATTAACTTCGGAAGCTAATTAAAGCCAGGAAATAGCGGGATAGATGGTGTGGCCTTGCAGCCCGCGCTGGCACTCTCTGATGGCCCCTGTGTCCGTCCTGCCCCGTGCTCCAGCGGGAGGAGCGAGCTGGGCCTCCCCGGGCGATGGGCTGGGCCCACAGCAGGCACTGGCAGGGGTTCAAAGGGCGAGGGTGGAGAGAGGCCAAGGTGTCAGCTCTCTTGACCACGCCCCGCTGGGCTGTGGGTGGGCGTGGCTGTGGCTCTCTTGCCAAGACCACAGCTCCTGCCAGATGGTCACTCCACAGTCATGGCCAATTCTTGGGACCGATCCCTCCCCAGCCCCAGGGAGCTCAGACCTTGTCGCTTTGCTGGAATGCTGCCCACTCCTTGTAAACAAGCCTTCAGCGGGCTCTCTTTGCTGGTCCCTTTTGAGTATACCACCCAGTGCCCTCCCCTCCACCACCACCCCAGCGGATGTGGAGTGCAGAATGAATGAATGACAAACTGCTCCTGAGGGTGAAGCCAGCGTGCCCCAGGCAACTGGGAGAGAAACCAGGCGAAGGCAGTGCATGGATTTCAGGGCACCGGAGAGACCCCTGTGCAGAGTCGGGAGGGGACGGGGCACAGAAGGGTGTTCAGCAGCATGAGGCCACCTGTGTGACCACCAAGCCTCAACTTCCTCATTTGTAAGGTGGGCAGTGTCCAACCAACACATGGTTGAGAGGCTCAGCTGAATGCAGGCCTGGCTGGGCGAAGAGAGGCTGCCAGTAACCAGTTCAGGGCTGGTTGGCAGGTAAGAGAGCCCCTGGGGCACATTGGCCTCACGCCAAACTTGAGTCGGAAACAGCAGCTGGGACCCGACCCCTCGTCCTCAGCGACCTCCCACCTCTGCCTCTGGTCCCTCCACACTGGAGCAGCAGGGCGAGCTGTTGGGGACCTTCCCCGGCCCTCCTTCACAGGGGCCTCGGGGAAAGGATGGGCAAGAGCATACATCATGTGCCTGAGCAAGGAGGGGGTTTGCAGCTGTTGGGACAGGTGTCCCCTCGGCCAGCCAGAGAGCTTCGGGCTAATCCGCTCTCATGGCAGCTTCTCGAGCACTCGGAGTCCCCACTTTAGTGACTATTCTGCACTTTAGGCCACGGTGTCCTGTGGTTTCTCGCCCCTCACTGGGCACCCGTTGTTTTTATCTACTCAACCTTCCCCCTGTAGCCTCTGCATCCTGGGATCCAAGACCAGCTGACGTCCGCCCTGCCCACGGGCTCATCAGCTCGTCCCCGTGTCACTTCCCTTGAGTGGCTGTCCTCTCCCGCCCGAGGTCCACGCAGCCACGCTGAGTGGTGGCGGTTAATGTCTCAGCGACCCCTTCTCTCCGGGTTGAGACCTGGGTTGAACCCTCTTCAGCTGGACCCAGCCAGCCCAGCATCTTTCCCGCCTCCGTGGGATCCGGCTGACAAGCCTCCGCCCTGTGCTAAGTAGGGAGCCGACGGTGGCACCACCAGGAATTGGGTGGAGAGTATCAGAGACCTGGCCCTCCAGTCCCTATTCACACAGACCCACCTCCAGCTCCACTGTGTCCGCTTCTGCCCTCCCTCCCCCATCTTCCCTCCTCCAACACTGCACAAAGTCCACCTTTCACTGGAGGAAATTTCCCACAACCAGGTCCTGTTGTGTTACTGGGGTGACCTTCTTCTTCCCTGTCCCTCTACCTTCCTGTGTCCTGGAGCCACTCCTCCTGCCCGTGAACCCCAGATTATTTGCACCCTTCTTTGTCCAGACCTCTCACACTGAGACTAAGCAAAGGGACCCTCACTTTTTGTGGCCATTTTGATTCTTTGCCTAAACAAAGAGCAATTTTCTGCAAAAAGGAATTCCGCGTTCTCGCTGGGTCGTAGCACTGTCATACTGCAAACAGATTTCGCAATCATCAGGGTCCCTCTGTATCCCTTGTCACGCGGTCTCCTTGGCTGTCTTGCTTTCTGCTGAAGTCCCAGCACAAACCACAGTGACTCACACAGTAGACAACCTATTCATATTTGTTAAGGGAGTAAATGGACGCTTTAAGACAAATCAGTGTAACCTGTCAGAATTATTAGAAAAGAAACCCTGAGCCCATGCCTCAGGGATGACAGCCGATGGGCCACATCCTCTTCTGGGCGAGGCGGCATGGATCTGGCAGTCTGTGCGGCTCAGTCCCACCGGCATCAATCAGTGTCATCTGCTCTCATTTCTTACAAGACTCATGGGCTCGAAACAGCCTCACTTAGTCTCATTTTAAATCAGTGTGCAGTCTTATTAAAAACAGAGAACTAACATTTATAAAGTGCGTAATTCTTCTCTGTTCTGGTCTTGGCGTAATGCCTCAGAACAGAATCCAGTCTCCAACGCTCACATTCCCATCCGCAAAACCCCGCCCTCCCTCCTCCAGAGCTGCCTGCGTTTCCCACAGCTCCGTGCTCCTCGGGGCTCGGGGTCCCTCCATGCAGCAAGGGCAGGCAAGACAGGTGTCTTCATGCTGGTTCCATCCCATTGGCAGGAAATCAGTGGCGGGAAGGCGTGAGGGCTGAAGCTCTGTCTCTTCCCAACCAGCCCCCTGCTTTGTCCCAAACTCCATACTGTCCTCAGAGCACCTTCTCCCACTTTCCACCCCTGACACTCGCTTCCTCTCACCGCCAAGACCACATGGTTACTTACCCTTCGTCATCTCCGTGTGTCCAAATACCATCGCGACGAAGACACGTGTTTGCTAATCAAGGCAGATGTGTCTTATTCTGTGGAATCGGTATATTTTATTTCGACCAACAGAACTTAATATTAAAAATATTCGCAACTTGGCATGAACACATTCCAGATCTCAGAACCTTAAGGTGACATAACTTGTTTTATAGAGCATGTTTCTCTCCTAGTTAGTGTCACCATGTAATAAGAGGCTATAGTTGA
>CM053605.1:2797710-2877732 GCA_028646535.1 Procyon lotor | reverse complement strand
AGAGGAAATGTAGTCGTTTGTGTGTGTTTCCGCTGTGAAGTGTCCCTTCATTATACAACACTCATCCTTCACCTGCATGCCAGTTTTACCCCGTGCATATTATATCGCAGACACTTTTTTCTAAAACCAAGCTTTGGTGTTCTGAGCTCACCTTTTCTCATTTTTAATTCCTGCTAAGAGTGAAGCCTTTTGAGATGACAGGTCTGATGTTGAAATCCAGTTATTTTAGGAACTGGGTTATGAAATTTTTTTTAATCTGGGATGTTTCATGAAAATTGTAGTGTTTTAATCTCTTTAAAAGATCTTTGGGTGGGCACCTGGGTGGCTCAGTCATTAAGCGTCTGCCTTCGGCTCAGGTCAGGATCCCAGAGTCCTGGGATCGAGCCCCGCATCTGGCTCCCTGCTCGGCAGGAAGCCTGCTTCTCCCACTACCATTCCCTCTGCTTCTGTTCTCACTGTGTTTCTCTCTGTCAAATAAATAAAATCTTTAAAAAAAAAAAATCTTTGGGAAGCCAGCCTTTTCTGGGGGATGTACACATTTCAGAGAAGGGATGAATGATTTTCTAGACAAAGGTGTACTTAGGATAAAACCATGGTACAGAGGGGGCCTGGGTGGCTCAGTCGGTTGAGCATCCGATGCTTGATCTCAGCTCAGGTCTTGATCTTAGATTTGTGTGTTCAAGCCCCACATTGGGCTATACACACACACACACACACACACAGCGAAAAAACAAAAAACAGAAACAAAAAACAGAGCACAGAGTTGTCCAGATGCCAGGAGCCTCTTTCCCTTGTTTGGAGATCTTAAAGAGTCTAATCCACTTTATTTCTTCAGCTTTGCTGACAAACAGGGACTGTGCTGCCTCTCTACACACTTGGCCTGTAGAGCAGGCTTTCTCCCTTAGATGAACCCATGCCAAGCTTGACTGATTAACAGCATCTTAGCAGGATTTATTCCTGGTCATATTTTGCATTTGCTCCTAGAACACCAGTATGATAACAAGGATATTTGCTCTGAATATTTACTTATATAGTCAATAATTTACTCTATGTTGCATTTAAAAAGTGCTTGCTGGAATCAGGCATGGCCTGACATTTTTAAGATGGAAGGCATCTGGTAATCTTCTCCCAATATACACAGGGAATTCAGGGTTTAGATGCTCTTGGTCAAAGGTGGACTAAACCCCTCTGTTTGTTATCCACTACTGTGTAACAAATTATCCTGCATTTATCAGCCTAAAACCATTTGCATTGACTATCTCACAGTTTCTGTGGGTCAGGATCCTGGGCATGGCTTGGCTGGGTCTTCTGCTCAGCCTAAGTCTAACGAGGTTACCATGGTGTGAGCCGGGGCTGTGGTCTCATCAGAAAGCTCCAGTAGGGAAGGATCTCCTAAGCTCATATAATTGTTGGCAGGAATCAGTTCCTTGAAGGTTGTTGGACTGAGGGGCTCAGTATCTTGAGCCCACCCCAACCCCACTGTCAACACCCTTAACAAGACAGACCCAGAGGGAGCCACATCCTCCTCACTCTGTGGTAACCTTGGACATTTCTCTGTCCCACGTACAATAACCCTGTACCAGACTCATTCATCTCATCCTCAAGTACATAATCTTCAGTGGGCTGTGAAGAGAGAAAGGGCGAGTCTGGAATAACTGGTGTCCTGGCCAGGAGTTGGGGACAACTCTGGCCAAAGGGCATATCCAAACTCCTGTTCCATTGATGCAAGTCCGGAAATACTAGACCTGACCTCAGGATGAAAAAAATCCCTTTACCAGCCCCATCAGGGACAGTAGAGCCCAGGCATGGCCCTTGGCGTTTCGCTATAAGGGTGACTTTGTACCCCAAGCTTGTGGAAACTGGACATGTTGGTTACAATGGCACTTTGGCTTTTGTCTAATAGATAGATCTTCAGGCTTCCCAACGGAGCTCAGTCTCTTATTTATATTGATCTCTGCCCCATGCTAGAAGGGCATGTCGCCAGTTTCTTCCATGCCAACTGCATGCCCTCCTCCCAAAGAAGGACTGTTTGGGTGCTTATGTAGAAGCACTTGGGATGTAGACTCCAGTTCCAACCTCTGTCCCAGCTTCAGCCCAGATGAGACTTTCAGAATAAGCATCTGCAACACCTGACTTGACCCTTTTCATAACTCTGCTGTTAAAAGTATCGTTTTCAGCCCGACCCAGAATGGAAATAAACAAGAGTTCCTAATAAATTCCATGTTTAAGCAACTTGAAAAACAAATTCTATTCACCCATTACAAAACAATAGGAGAGAAAACCCTTCTAATGGGGCTCATGAGATATCAGCCCTTCTGTGTTGATTTTACTTATAAGGAATTTTACTTATAAGAAATATTAAGTTACCTTACAAAACCCGAGCGATAATTCCCAATACATTCATGCAGTCACTCAACAAACAGTTACCAACACTATGTTCCAGTTTCCGTCCTAGGTGCTGGGGATACAATGGGAGGAAAAGAAACAAGACCAAAAGGTCCTGGAATCCTGGAATCATAAGAATTATAGGAGGGAGGGGCGCCTGGGTGGCTCAGTCATTAAGCGTCTGCCTTCGGCTCAGGTCATGATCCCAGAGTCCTGGGATTGAGTCCTGCATCGGGCTGCCTGCTCGGCAGGAAGCCTGCTTCTCCCGCTACCATTCCCTCTGCTTGTGTTCCCTCTCTCGCTGTGTTTCTCTCCGTCAAATAAATAAAATCTTAAAAAAAAAAAAAAGAATTATAGGAGGGAATTAGAAAGCTCAAGTTATTTTCAGGGACGTTGAAAAGATTGGTTAATACACATTAATATTTCCTTAAAAATCATTCCTAGATCAGCAGTAATACATTTTTAATGATAAAAGAGTCTTCCAAATGTGACATCGATAGGAAGGGTCTATTATGTTCATGCTCATATTCATAGTTCCTATTAAATATTTAGGTGAAATTACTCTTTCACCTACCTCTCCATTGTATTTACAAATAAAACAAGTAGGGCTGAAAATATCAGGATAGTGTTAAGGAATTGCTAACACTGCCTTTTCAGATACAGCCTGATGCCTTGGGCCCCTAGGATCTGTGCCCCTAGGCACGGAGTTTAAGTCTCTGTGGCCAAGGTCTTAAAATTCTTAATAGTTTTCTCTTTGAATTTGCGTTTTATGAGTGATGTGCCGTGGGACAACAGAATGTGCACTGGGGTCCTAAAGCCTCGGCTCACCTCCTACCCTCTCCTCTATCCCCCACCCATTCTCAGTCACCTCCACTGACCCAGCAACTGTAACTGGGGGCCTGGGCGTGGGGGTGGGGGGAGAGAGCAGGTGCACTGCAGGTACTGAGTTTAGGGGCGGGGCTGAGACACCCGGGGAGTGTCTAACTGCATCTCTGTCATTAAATAGCAAATAAAAAGCACCATGGCAGGTAGAGAGAAAACTCTGCAGAAGAAAGGAAAAGCTTTTCCCTTGCGCTTTGAACAGAGGTCTTGGATATTCATGTGGCGTGGGATCCTGAGAATGAAGTGGCTGGCCCTGTCCATTAGTGCCTCAAGCTCTATTCCCAGCCTCCCTCATAGCTTAGAGGTGGCCAGCCCTGCCGACCTGCCGAATGGAGCTCTCCGAGAGCTAGAAACATTTGTCTTAGTCATTGTTAATTTCCCAATATAGAGCAAAAAGCAGGTGTTCAGCAAAACCTGGTAGAAGTAACTCATTAAAGCCCATGATGTATTTGTGTGCTTGCTAATTATTGCTAATGTATTACTCAGGTCTTACATCGTTTTTCCTGTTTGAGCTGTTGAATCATGAGAACGATATGTGTCCTCCAGTATAGCTTCTGTGAAATTCTCCTTTGATCCTCAGACGCTTTCTTATTAGACAGCTGTATTCGGTACATAAAGGTACGTGACATTTGCTTTTGGATTGTACCTTTTGTTAAGGTAAACATTTCTTTCTAGGGGAGAATATCATTCAGCCTTTAAAAAGATGGAAATGGCCAGGGGCACCTGGGTGGCTCGGTTGGTTAAGTCTCTGACTCTCGGTTTTGGCTCAGGTCATGATCTCAGGGTCGTGGGATCGAGCCCCGAGTCGGGCTCAGTGCTCAGCGTAAGTCTGCTTGAGATTCTCTCTCTCTCTCTCTTGCTCCCTCTGTTCCGCCCTCTACTCTC
Source organism: Procyon lotor (assembly GCA_028646535.1). Taxonomy (NCBI): domain Eukaryota; kingdom Metazoa; phylum Chordata; class Mammalia; order Carnivora; family Procyonidae; genus Procyon; species Procyon lotor. The sequence goes on along the minus strand of CM053605.1, from coordinate 2,873,580 downwards.
GTGCTCTCTCTCTAAAATAAACAAATAAAATATTTTTTTAAAAAAAGACGAAAATCTTTGGTTCAGAGCGGTAGTTACGTAGGATGAATGGGTGTAGAGATGTAATGCAACCTACGGCCGAAGTTGCTAATCCTGTATTGAATACTGGAAATTTGCTAAGAGAGTAGATTTCAGATGATCCCACCACACATGGAAAATAAGCACTAACTCTAGGAGGGAAGGTTGTGTTAGTTAGCTTGACTCCAGCGAGTGTTTCACTATGCACAGGTCTACTGAATCACGTACACTGCAAATGCATGTGATTTCCTTTAAAAACACAAAATAAGGAAGTCCTGGCATTTGTAACAACTTGGATGAACCTAGAGGACATCATAATAATAAGTGAAATAAGCCAAATGCTTTCCAAACTGCTTTCCGGGAGGTCAGGGCAAATTGATGGATCCTGGTGCTTGAAATAAACCCATGGAACACATCGGGAAGGTAGAGATGGGTAAGTTCACCTGACTGGCACCCTCCGTTCAGCATGAACTTTCAGATGCTGATTCTTCCCGGGGTCAGCTGTAAGGAGATGGACACTCACCAGGACAGAAGATGATGATGAAACAGCCCTTGCGCCCACACAGTGTGTTTCCGAATTACTCAGAACCCTGCTTGATGACTGCCACCCCAGCTGGGAGCATCTGAGTCCCATGCCGCCAGCTGTGGCTGCCAAGCTAACTGATACTGCTTGACTTCAGCCCTTCGGGGATGCTGAGACCACAGCTACCTGACATCAAGATAACCCATCTGCTTCCAAACATAATAAGCAGAACAATTATTAACAAAACAGCAGCTTGAATGACTGTGGTTTGTTTCCCCCTTCAGCGGCTTGTTTGGTCCACTGACAGCTCTAGAAAGAGCCTTCCCAGAAAAGGACAGGTTTTTCTGTGCTCAGAATGACATCCTGGACAAGGGTGATTGACGCCTCCATGGGTCTTGGATGGGCAGGGATATAATTAAGGAGCCAGCGGATGCGGGCTGACAAATCTCCCTCTCGCTGCAGAATGCTGATGCATGGAATAAATCTCATAACCGGCGTTTCAGCCAGCCTCCCAATTAAGCCATTGCCTTCATTCGCCTTCTCTGTCAGTCTCTGCTTTCCCATTGCATTTTTTTGACCTGAGTCCCAACAAGCTGCCATTTAGGACTTGGTACGTTACCTATGACGGGTTTGTTGAGGACCGTCGGTAATCTGGAATTTATGTCATTCGTTGATTTGTTGTTGAACAAAATAAAATCCGCTCGTGGTCCAAACAAGAGAAATAATCCAGGAAGAGTGTTTGTGAAAGGCAGCCAATCCCGCTCCGCTCCTTTCTCATCAGCTCTTGCTTTGGTCACAGCAGCTTTCAACTTTGCATCCCTCTTGTGCAGTGGTTCTTCCTTGTGTCTAAATACTGCGTGTCTACCATCCAGTTCTGATGTAGCCACCCATAAACTGCTGTTGGTTATCCGTTACGACATATCTTGGTACATCGACACCCCCCCTTCCCTGTGTCTGATAGCCCTACGTCCCCGCTTTTAGTCACTCACAGACATTGTGCCCCCATGATCCTCTGGCACTCCTAAATCTGCCTTGGTGTCTGCCTCCCAAGGACCCGATTCATGCAGTCGGACCCAGGGTATCTGAGAAAGCAGGGAAAGATGGGGTTAGAGTAGGTGATTCAACCCCAAGACCTCAGTTCTCACTCCATTAATTTATGAATTCATCAAAATTCTGATACAAATATCAACAAGTAGTTTTGTGAAGCTAAAAAGTTGATGCTGATGTCCATGTGGAAAATGAAAGACAAAAAAACGTAGGGGAGACAGAGGGGGGGAAATGTAGGATGGGGTCCAGCTTTTTTAGATAAGAAAACATCCTACAAAGCCTCTGGAGGCAAAATAGTAAATTGATAGGCAGGTGGAATAGAATTAAAAAAAAAAATCCTAAAATAGACCCAAATACATATGGAAACTTAGTATATAGTAAAGATATTATTTCAAATCACCAGAGCAGAGACAAATGTCTTAATAAATGGCAGGAGGCCAACTAGGTAACCATTTGGGAAAAGATAAAATTGGATCCACACCTCCCACCATATGCAACAATTAAGTCCAAGGGCAACAGGGGTCTGAATGAGGAAACATGAAAGCATGTACACACTCTATGCAAAGGGGTGAATTCTCTTTAACCTGAGGGTAGGAAAGGCTTATGGCTATGATTCCAAAGGGAAAAACAATAAAAGTAAGGAGTGATCAACTTGACTCTATAAATATATATTTAAAAAAGCTTAATCATCATAAGGAAAGCTAAAAGTGACATTTGGGGCATTTGCTCGTAATACTTATTAGGGATAAAGGGTGAATCTCCAATATAAAGATTTCTTTAAAATGGAAAGGACGATGACCAAAAACCCTATAGAAAAATGGGCACAAGATACAAGCAATTCACAAAAAGACATAAAAATGTCCAACAAACATGACAATATTTCCCATCTCACTCCCAATAAGAGAAATGTAAATTAAAACTACAGAGAGATTCCATGTCTCGCTTATTAGATTGGCAAAAATTCAGAAGTATGACACCATGTTCTGGGTGAAGCTATGAAGAAACATGATCTCTCTTGTGTTGCTGGTGAGAACATGAATTAATAGCCTTTTAAAGAGAGGAATCGGACAACATCGGGCAGAACTACATATGTGTTTGTCGTGTGATCTGGCAATCTCACATATGAAGACAAGGTGATTCGCTGCAGTGAAAGTTATAATAAGAGGCGATCCAGTCACCTGTACCCGAGACGGTGGACGGATAACCACGATGCATCCTCATGGTGCCTAGAGTACTGTGCAGCTGTCCAAATGACCGTAAAGGTCAAGTGATATGGAGGGATTTCCAGGAGACATTAAGTTAAAAACAGAAAGGCCCAGTGCAAAAGAGGACTAAGGTATGCTACCACCTGTGTAGGAAAAAGAGAAGAATAAGAAAATATATGTGTATATTTCTGCTCATTTGTGCAAAAAGATAAGCCAGAAACTGATGGCACTGGTCACCCCAAGATAATGGGGTGAAAGGATGAAGAAGGGTAGGTACCTGTGAGTCTAGTGCTGACTTTTGGAAGGACACTAATGTCTCCTAGACATTAAAATCAGTAAGAATGAGAGCGGTACTAATGGTGAAGTGCACAGGGAACTTACCTTACAAAGGAGCTTTATGATATGATTTCAAATGAATAGCATAACCAAACTGAAGGATCAGGAGGGAGAACAAGCCCAAATAACACTTCCAAACAATATTTTGAATCTGTGCCCTTAGGCCAGAAACAGAAAGAACAGTAAATGGAAGTTGAAGTTAGTTTTCTCAGTAGCATAGGTTAGCATTTCTGAAACCATGTATTTGAGAAAATAAGTAAGTGTACTGTGGATCATGGGAGCCAGATATCTCATCCAAGAAGGAAATTAAAAATATGGAAAGAAGGGGCACCTGGGTGACTCAGCCAGTATGCACCTGACTCTTGATTTTGGCTCAGGTCATGATCTCAGGTTTGTGAGATCGAGCTCTGCATTGGGCTTGATGCTCGGCAGGGAGTCTACTTGAGGTTCTCTCTGTCTGCCTCTCCCTCCATCTTTTGCTCCTCCTGCCCTCTCTTTCTCTCTCACTCTCTCTCAAATAAATAAATAAAATATTTTAAAAATATGGAAAGAAGAAAGATTAGAGTGATCCCAGAGTGATGTATTGGAGATCATAGTATGAACACGTGGCTTTAAAGGCAGGAAGGAGGGAGAGTAAGAGTGGGGAGGGAAGGAGATAGATAGATAGATAGATGATAGATAGATAGATAGATAGATAGATAGATAGATAGATAGATAGACAAATGGATAGATACTGATATATTTCCTTTTCTCTGTCTTCTGAGAGGTCATAGAATCAATGATACCAAATGGTAATAAGCACTTATCACCTCAATCTTGGTTTCTAAAAACTATTCCCCAATAAAGAGAACTAAGGTTTCTTTAAAAAATGGTTGGTTTGGGATCTGAAGATGAAAAAGACCTTGAAGAACCTGAACCATTGTTGCATCCGAAGATAAGGCTTGCTCCAAGAATGATGGGCACACGTCAAAGGACACAGGAGCACCTTGAAGGCACACCCGCCGGCCAAATCTGGGACAATTTGAGTATTAAAACAAATAATGACAAAATACTGACAGATACCAACAAAGGGAGAAGAAACAAATCTCCTAACAGTACAATGCCAGCTAACACATGAGAAAGAAAGCATGGAATTGGAAAAAAGTCTCCATTCGGAGACCATCATAATAAGTACTGACTCGGGATGTGACCGTCGACCTTGATAACCACATGTGGGATATGGGACCAAAGCACCGCCTGAACTAAGAGAGATGATGACTGACAGAGGGGTACCGGACCAAGCAGGCTTGTCGCTTGCAAGAACGCAGATCGGGATGGAGTCTAAGCTGATCAGGGAACAAGAGATTTATTTGTTCCCGGGGCACTCTGTGTCACTTCAGCCCCATCCCTGTTAGCCACATCAAACAGGACACCGGCAGAGGTCGGAGAAAGGCAGGCATACACTTAGTAGGAGCAGTTAGACTGGCAGAATCCCTTTGCCACCGTAAGCCTCAGAAGCAAGCTGACGGGGAGAAAAGTGGTCTTCTTCTGCAAGCCAGTGGGTTGGTGGAGCTTAAGCAGTCTGCAAACTCCTTGGAGATTGCCCCTGGGATCATTAGCACCAGCAGCCTTGCTTTTTCAAGAAGCGTGCAATCACAACTCTCAGCTCGCTGGCTCCGAGCCCCTGCATGCAGAGGGTCTCCTGTGAGTTGCAGCATTTTTATTACATTGGATGTTCCTTGTCATCGTTCAGACGGAACCTATCAAGACAGTCCTGGGGTGGGCACCATATGGTTACTCTCCCTGTCTCAGAGTGACACTAAGGAGAATAACGACGTTCTTCCAGATCTGACTGGATCATTTTAATCACATACACCACACGCCACCCCGCTGCTAATCCCAGCTCTGGGCTTCCCGAGTCCTGAAGTCAGCCTAGTAGGGAATTCGATTAATGAGGCACCCTTGAGGAATAGCTCGCTCCCTTCATTACAACTGGGAAAACAGAGAAATGGAAATTGTGAGTTCTGCTCCACAACCTTTGTGTCTCACAAGCCGCAGAGCTGTCCCTGCAAGGAAGGATGGGGGTTTTGTTTGAGTTCGGCTGTCAAAACCAAAATTTCTACTTTCTGTCTGTTGGCTGGTTAACATCTGTTTAGCTATAGGGCTACGAAGATCCTAATCCCGTGTTTAGTTTTTGAAATGTTTATGTCCCTGCTTCTCCATCCAGAGTTTTCTCCGGGTCCTTTTGAGAGGGGCGGGAAACCTGGACACGATGCGTGTGTGTGACAACAGTGCTTTCTTTCTGGATGGTAGAAAGTCCTCAAAACTTACATTTTGGGCTCTTTAATTTTTTTAAAGCTTTTCTCCTTTTTGTTTTTAAATATTTTATTTATTTGAGAAAGAAAGAGAGGGCACAAGCAGGGGGAGGGGCAGAAGGAGAAGCAGGCTCCCCCTGCAGAGCTCAGAGTCCAATAGAGGCTCGATCCCAGGACCCCAAGATCATGGCCTGAGCCAAAGGCAGACACTTAACCGACTGAGCCACCCAGGCGCCCCTGTGTTCTTTAATTTAACATTAATATAGTTTAAAGGTAGTAGCCAAACTGATTTCTGAAGTCCTTGATCTCAATAGTTCTTTAAACTGCCTTATTCTGCAAGTGTTATTTATTTCAGAAAATTAAAAAAAAAGCTATGGTTTTTTTCCCTCTCTTTTTAAGACGAATATATGGACCTTTTAGAAGGGTTATATAGCCACATTGGAGAAAACACTGAAAATATAAAATATTATCCGCAGCCTCAACATGAGGAAATGAATGCTTGGTATTTGTTAGAACTTCTTGCCTCCAGCCTGCTGTTGGCCTTTTTATTTTTGCATTTTTCTTGCATTCACAATTTCTCATTTTTATTTATACACATGTGTTGATTGCTTTTATCACTTTTAAGTTTAGAAAGTTATTTCTTCTCTACAGTCATCCATTTCAGTTTCTTACAGTTTTTTTATATCAGATTTTTTTTTCAATTTTTTTTATATCAGATTTTTTTTCAAAAAAAACTCTTTAATCCATTTAGAAGTTAACTTTATCGCAAGATGAAAATTTATTTTTTCCTCCAAGGAACCACCAAAAGATGTCTCGGGGAATCACCTGCGTTCCACACATGCCCTTCCCCCGCCCACTTCCCCTGTGTGTCCAGGGTGATGGCTCCTGCCAAAATAAACCCTCCTCTTGGGGCGTCTGGGGGGGTGGGTCCGGTGGTTAAGTGTCTGACTCTTGATTTTGGCTCAGGTCCTGATCGCGGGGTCTTGCGATCAAGCTCCGCGTCGGGCTCCGTGCTAAGTGCAGAATCTGCTAGAGATTCTCTCCTTCCCTCTCCCTCTGCCCTGTGCCCCTCTTCTAGAGAGAGAAATTCTCTCTCAAATAAATAAGTTAATCTCTAAAAAAAGAGACTCCTCTTGCTTGCTGACCCGTGGACACAAGGAATTCAAAGTAGGAGGGGCACCTAGTGGTTCCGTGGGGCTCTCGCTGTGTCCCCAGGCAAGAGTGTGACCCACCTAGGGGCCAGAACAGCTTACCCTATAGAGCCCAGAATTGTGGAGACAGGGATCACCAAGTCCCCAGTGGGTCATTGGAAATCAGGGTTGGCGGAGTGCGTTCCTGCTCGGTCCTACTTCTAGGACATAGTCATCTTACTACAGGGCATGGTCGGATTCTACTGCATCCTTGGGGACGGCACCGTCTCCGCACTCGGATCTCATCCTTGCGGGCTCAGTTCCACCTTCCTTCTATCCTTCTGGGCAAATGTTTTGTTGTGCTAGATGCCAGGCTTGTGGATTAGGCACTTCTGAAGAGCTGGGTGGTGGAGATTACGGAGATGGTGGAGGGCCCCTCTCCTGACTGCTCTGAGCTGTCAGCCTTCCATGTCATCAGGCAAACAAACCAAAGCAATGTTTCTGGGTATGGAATATGGTGCCTCCAGAGCCAAAAGAAGCTTAATAGATGTGTTCTTCCTTCTTTCCTTCTTCTCTCCCTCCCTCCCTTCCTTCCTTCCTTCCTTCCTTCCTTCCTTCCTTCCTTCCTTCCTTCCTTCCTTCCTTCCTTCCTTCCTTCCTTCCTTCCTTCCTTCTTTCCTTCCTTCTTCCTCTCAGAAAAGGATACAAGACGTAACAATTTGCCTTCTATTTTGGAAGGCATTCTGACGTGTCCTTGACAACTGAGCCCCTAAACCCTGTCCTCGACCTTCACCGTGTTTACCATGCACAGCACACGCACCTTGCCAAGGGCTGCAGTGTACCGGCCACCTCTCACTCATCGTTGCACACTGTCATTGATGTAGTGGATTAATGTGATGTTGTCCAGGAGCTCAGATGAAGCTAAAGCTGTCTGACCAATAGAGCTCCTGGAAAATCTATAAATGTGTGTTATTGTCCATAAAAGGTGAATATGAATTGTTTCTGAGCCTCTTCCCTGAGTGAGCTAGAATACAGTCACCAGATCAAAGGCGTATTCCCCTACCCCAGCATCAACACCACGTTTGTTGCAGCAGTTGCCATGGGGCTACTACTTGTCTGAAACTGCAGTGGTCCAGACTTACCCTCCAGGTCCACCTGCTCTCTGCAGGAGCCAAGCTGGCAAATTAAATGTGGTTATAGTAGGGACCAAGACCCTGCATTTTAGGTCTTTGATGATACACTACCATTGCTTACTTCCCTTCATAAGCTGTAATCTTCCTTTTTTTTAATTTTTTTTAAAGATTTTGTTTATTTATTTGACAGAGAGAGAGAGATCACAAGTAGGCAGAGGCAGGCAGAGAGAGAGGGGAAAGCAGGCTCCCCGCTGAGCAGAGAGCCCGATGCGGGGCTCGATCCCAGGACCCTGAGATCATGACCTGAGCCGAAGGAAGGGGCTTTAACCCACTGAGCCACCCAGGTGCCCCACCCCTTTTTTTTAAGATTTTATTTATTTGAGAGAAAGAGAGAGAGAGCACAAACAGGGGGAGGGGCAGAGGGAGAGAGACAGGCAGGCTCCCCACTGAGCAGGGAGCCCAATGCGGGACTCATTCTCAGGATCCTGGGATCATGACCTGAGGGGAAGGCAGATGCTTAATGACTGAGCCACCCAGGTGCCCCAACCTATGAGATATATTGATCCTAGCTAAGGATCAATATCCTAAGGACATCCTAAGGACATGACCACCAGATGGATTCACCAAACCACTTGACACATTCTAAGGTATACTTTGACCAGGATACCACTTACCTGGTCTCCTAATGCCTTCACTCTAACAGGGGACCATGGGACCCTTTGGGTCTCTGAGTAACAAGGTTAACCCAGAGTCTTTTAATGCAAGTCCTCAAAAAGTCCTGGAATTCTCCTTTCCACGGTGTCTAGGCACTTGAGTAAATGGCCATAGTCCCTCTGGGGAGAGACTGAGGGTATTGTTATTGTATATAGTCAGAACAAAGTTGGGGAGCCTTCACTTCTGGGAACCTGGGGAGCTTTTCAATCAAATAGGTTTCCAGCCTGAAACCTGACTTGGGTCTAGGACCAGGGCAACAGTTTGTGACTTTATTTGGAATGACTGCCCTCAGTTTCTGGCTCATCCATTCTCACTTCCTTTTTAATTTACATATGAAATACCACTGTTGGAGGCTCATCTGTTTCCCCCCTGGAATTCCATGTTTTATTAAATTATTGTCCCAACTCATACCCCTCACTGCTAATCCAATTTAGCCAATTGTTTGATCATTGTGACCATCTGGCTTCTGGTGATCCAGTGCTGGTCCATGGTATCTGTTGCTTTAGGGTCTCCAAAGTCCCTAAACCTCACTGTCAATGAGCCCAATTCTGTGAGAGTCTCTCCTACTATCAGCCCCCACCCAGGGCAGCTCCAAGGAGAAACCAACAGACCACATGGAACAAAGATGATATGCCAGGATTGTCATGGCAGATGGTGGGATTGAAGGGATTGAAAGGCTCAGGGGAGTGGGCATACTGGAATGGGGCAAAGTGGGAGACCCTCCTTCAAACTTCTTGGTGATGCTGGTGTCCCTCTGACCAGCACATTCCGGACAGCCTTGGTGAAAAGTGTGTCCCCAGGCTTTCCTGTGGAATGTGGAAAACAATACTTGAGAGTGTTTTCTGGTCTCTGCCAACCCAGAAGGGAGCTCTGGAGTGAAGATTGCCCATTAGAAGAGTCTTATTGAGCAGGAATTACCAGGTTCTAATATTCTGATCGTGCTCTATCATTAGCAAAGGGGATACTCAAAAAGGGCATGGCCTCTTCTCCATTGCTGAGGCAGGTCTAAGGGCACAAACCACTGGAGGCCAGCAGCTAACTATGCTTCTTATAGCTGAATGACAAGTTCTTTCTTGAAGGTAAATTGAAGCAACATACGTCCATGGTTGCTACATCGCTAATGTGATAAAAGGTGACTTCAGGGGCGCCTGGGTGGCTCAGTCGTTGGGCGTCTGCCTTCGGCTCAGGTCATGATCCTGGGGTCCTGGGATCGAGCCCTGCATCAGGCTCCTTGCTCGGCAGGGAGCCTGCTTCTCTCACTACCATCCCCTCTGCTTGTGTTCCTTCTCTCACTGTGTTTCTCTCTGTCAAATAAATAAAATCTTTAAAAAAAAAAAAAAAGGTGACTTCAGGATTATCTGTATTCTTTATATATTCTTCATAAACTTTCAAAGAACTATATTATGTTTACATTCACGAAAAAACATAAATGTCTTGTGTAAAAATTAATTGATCCATTTGGCACTTTTCCCACCATACCTTGTGGTTGTTGGTGACCTTGGAAAAGGCAGAGTTGCAAGAATGGATGACAGATTAATTGATCCTAGATGTATAACAGGGAGCTAAGGGAGTAGTTGGGTACCAATTCCCTGCTCAGTAACCTGGCTGTTAAGTTATTTCATCATGAAGTCTTCGTGATGGCCCATCAGATACCCTGCATTGACGTCCCGTGCCATGAGAGTCACGTGGTAGGTTTGCGGGGGGGGGGGGGGGGGGGGGGGGGGGGGGGGGGGGGGGGGGGGGGGGGGGGGGCGTGGCATTTGAGCAACAGAACTGGGGAGACCCAGGAGTCATCTCAGTGAGGATTCATCTACCATGACAAGATATGAATCTAAAAGTGTGGGCACACCAACGGAGTTGAGTTCATGAAGAATTGAAGCTAGATGAAAGACAATTTCTGCAGGAGACTCCAAAAGATGAAAACAATATGAGGTGCTGAAAACAATCATTCCAAACCTTCTTACCTGCCCTCGCCTCTCTGGAGGGCTCATCTGCATGGTGTTGTGCTAGTGAAGGCTCCTATATTCTCATCACTGTGCATCTTGCTTTCTCTGGGAAGGGGGCATTCCCCCATTACTGCCCTGGTTCTGTAAACAGGTAAACCAAGGTGAAATGCCAAGATATTCACGTGAGAACACATGTTAAATAAACTCCTGTGTTCCTTTGATGGCAAAATAGGATCAATACTAGTTTGACTCGGGTACATGAATGAAAAATGAAAGCTATGTTTCCTTTGTGCCTTTGTGACTGGGAATCTTAATACCAAATTCAATGCTCCGTCATAGAAAATAATTCATCTAAGATCCTTTCCTCCTATTAGATAGATTTTTAAATTCATTTCTTTGTATATTTTTCTGCTTTAGGAGTTTTAACTCTTAAGTTACCTTAAATCTAATGGGAGTAGGAAACGTGTAGTTCTCGAGTAAAAAAAAAAAAAAATCTGCCTTGTGAAGCCAATATGAAGATTAATGAGTTAATATTTACACAAACCTTTGAGAACATTGGTGGGTAGTATTTTTTTTAATACAAGTCATAACCAGAAGCATTATAATAGCCTCTTATGTTCTGGAAGATGGAGAGCTCTTATTTATTCATTAATTCTCAGTTAAGGAAAGCATGGTTTACAGATGTCACATTTCCTTGAAGCAAATTAAAGCACAATAATAGGGAAGAGAGTTCTGGGACTTGGGAGGTTTCTCTGCTCATCCAGGCTTTGCTATCTCCTACCCACAGGATCATCACCAAACCCTCCACTCCCTAGGCCTCCATCTCTTCGTCTGTAATAAGTGGGTTGGATGGTGCATCTTAACCAGTTTGGGGTCAGAAGTCCTAGGACAACCTGATGAAAGCTATGAACCTTCTCCCAAGAAAAATTTAATACACAACACTTACATACAGCTTCGGGGGGATTGTGGAACAAGGGAACCCTACTCTAGAATCTTCACTGAAGAACGCTAGATGACCTCTTAGTTCTCTCCAAGCTTACAAGTTTTGTATGTCCAAGATGAAGGCGCCCTTTGGAGGAAGGGAAAAGATGGGCATGTGCAAAGCTGTCATCTTCCCCTGAAGAACAGCCTGCCCCTGTCACATCACTTCTGGGTCTCATTTAAATAAACTTGTGGGAAAGGAAGGCTATGATGCCTGTAGGAAAAAGGCCACTGGGTACGGCCAGATGCTGGACATACTTTACATTTTTTTCTGAGGCCACAAATATTTCTATGCTTTGAAACTCTTTTTCCTCTTTCCTGATGCGAGCTTGAATTTGCCCCTATAACTCATGCCCACTTCACATTCTTATCACTTCCATCTTCATAGCTAAGCCTTTCCGGTGGTCATCAGCTCTGGTCTGTTAATGAGTCATTAACTAACTCCATGAATCCAAAAGGCACTCATTGAAAAAATTTTAGCCCATGGTTTTACATCCATTCTTTATGGCTAGCAATGTGATTCCTGGTAAATAGATCACAAAAGGACGTGTTGATTCACAAAAGAAATGTGTCTAATTGGACACTCTTCTAATCAAAACAGAAACACTGGAGACTGTGGCTATGCTCTGGGCTGAAGCTCCTCTCACTGACAACACACCTGGGATAGGATTTCTAACCTCCTTTCTAAGCAAGATGGCAGACCCATTCCTTTGTGCATTCTCTGTGGGACATTTTCTCTCCAATTTTCTTGTCCCACCCTCAATGATTTGGAGGTCTGACCTCTGCCATAAGCCCTGACTGAGCAGCAGTCCCCTCACTTGGGCTGGGGTTACTCCCTGGATGGACCTGCCTCTGAATCTCTTGAGATTTCAACAGTGAGAACTCTTTGGGTTGCAAATAACAGAAACCCAACTCAAAGTAGTATAAGAAAAAAGAGGAGGTGTATTTAAAAAATCTTGGAGTGTCTCAAGACCTCAATAGTAAGAATACATCAAGACTTCAGAAGCAAATGGATTTGGAGTAGGGACAGCAGTCTTGGGGGTCTTTCATCCCCCATCTCTCTACTCAATTTCCTTTGCTTATTTAGCCCATGTGGCAGAAATCACCGCTGCAGGTCTAAACTTTGGGCCTCTGAAGGAGGCTGACTTCTTTTTTTCAATTCAAAATCCACAACCTCACAAAGCTCTCTTGCCTGTGTTGAGTCAGGTGCACACCTAAGACCCCATCCACTGCAGCCAGAGATGGGTCACACAGCACTGTCATGGTGGCTTCCATGGGGAGCAAGAAACGGAATGGAAGACAGATGAACAAAGTTACCCAAAATGGGCAGAGATCATGCCAGGTGGACAGAACTCCTGTCTCCTTTCCCTTCCCTCCTTCTCAGCTAAAACCACAAAACCTTATAAGTAGTTATATTTATATAACTACCTTAAAAGAGGCTTAGTTTCCCCAAAACTTACAGGACATCCTGTATAAACTATGACGCAGGCACTACATGGAAAAATGAGGCTTAGATACCTCTTGAAAATAATACTTTCATCGTGAATGACAACTAGAGGGCCCCAAGGAGCGGGCTCTGCCACCTGGGCCCTTTTCCCTTCACCCGACTCTTTGCAGTCACCTGGATTCACAAGTCTGGCAGAGGTCATGAACGATGGAATGAAGGAATTCACAAAATCAGTGAAAGGAACCACTTCAAAAGATATATGCAGAAATTGGCACCAGTAGGGCACGCTTGGCGCTGTTCCACATGGACCAGACCATGCAGCTCGCAATGTTCCAGTTACTGCCGAATGCGCATAACCCACAGCCATTCTGCACCTCTGGTCACCACCACCGTCTCTGGGTTGGCAGCCAAGTGGCACGTTCCCAAAGTGGAAAAACGTGCTCAATGCTGCTCCAAATTCTGCTCTAGAAAATGAAATTGTTTCAAGCTTAACACAATTTGCAATTTCTCTTTTGGGCACCCTTGGGAGGGAGCTCTGATGGAGAGGTTTCCACACAGAAGCCCATCTCCTATCTTGCTGGAAAAGACCTCCTAGGGTGGGAGTTCTCAATCTGAATCTCTGGCCCCCTGGAGACTTCAGGATGGTGATCCTCAAAACCAAGACTGTGCTAGTGTTACATGTGGGAGGTTACCGGGATTTCTCTAGGAAGTTCTTAGCTTTCATCAGATTCTCAAAGTGACCCATAAGCCGAAAGAGATTTAGATGGCTATTTTCTGGGAAGAGCTAAAACTGATCCTACTTTAGATTTCACCCCATCAGTTAAAACTTCGTTCTGCAAGCCAGGGACCCACTGAAAACAGGTTGTGGAGGCAGCCCATCCCGCATCACAACCTGAAGAGTCGTGAAGAGTGGACCAGGAGCACAAGAAACAGAGCCTTTCCCGGTCCGTGTCCTCCCTCCCCCAGCATTCTCATTAACTCCCACAGACTCAGCCACCGCCACCAGCCTTTTGGACCCGAAGCCTGGATCCCCACCCTCCACACTACCTGAACTGCTTGAACTTGGGCAGCCCTTAGCTACCCCAAACTCAGTGTGAGTTAGGTAGAGTGGAAACAAGGCCAGATTTGGAGATTGAGCCCACCCCGGGGAAGCCTGGCTGTGTCACCTACTCACCAAGAAGCTTGGGCAGCCCCGGGTCTCTCTGAGCCTCCTTTCCCCGCATAGTAGTGAGGGTGATGAGCCCTTCCTTGCTGGCTTGGGTGGGCATTGAAGGCTAAGGCCAAGGCTTTGCTCAAGATTGAAATCAGTGTCTTTCCCTTCAAACTAGATTCCACCCAGTGTCCTGCTTTCTAGAAACTCTGTCTCTCTTCAGTAATTCATTCTGTCAATAACCCTGATGCCTGCTGGGTGCTGGACGCCATGCTCGGTGCTGTGGACATGGTGGTGGACCAACGGATGTGGCCACCTTGGGAGAGAAAAGGCCCCGTGACTACAGGGAAAGTGTGGTAAGATGACGTTGGGGGCCAGGATGGACCTCAGGCAAGCTCATCCGGCTAGAGCGGTAAGCACTCTGGATGGGCAGCAACAGGGGTTCCTTGGGTTTTCCGCTCCCTCTGGGCAAGGCGTGCAAGAGGACTGCAACGGACAAGCATGGCAGCAAGGGACCAATCACAAGACGGGGCAGGGGTCTGGCAACCTCCGGGGGACAGCAGGTCTCATCCAGGGGTGAGGCTGGGTGGAAAGCCCGGCCTCTGTCCCCTCTCCTCCCTGCACCCCATCACTTTTCCTTTAAAACTTATCTCACCGTGACCTTCTCCTTGTCCCACACCTGCTGAAGGGGGGGAGAGGGTGGGCGAGAGAGAGGGAGGAGAGAGAGAAGAAAGAGAGAGAGAGGGTGAGAGCGAGAGGGGGGAGAGAAAGACAGGGAGGAGAGAGAGAGGGAGGAGGGGGAGAGGAGGGGGAGACAGATTGGGAGGAGAGAGAGGGGGGAGACAGAGAGGGAGAGGAGGGGGGGAGAGAGAGGGTGGAGAGAGAGGGAGGAGACAGAGCACCTGGGAGCAGAATCTGGTTTCAAAGAGTTATGCCGCCGTACGAGGCTGTCCTGTGTACACAGCCACCAGCAGCCCACTGCACACCACTGCCAAGCACTCTTCCTCCAAGATGCCCAGCCCACTCTACAGGGCACCCGTTTCTCGAACCTGCAGTAACTCGGTTTCTCTCATCTCCTGTCTCCGTACCCCACCCCCCAACCCCATCCTCCATCCCTCTCAATAGTCTGCTGAAAGCAAATGCACATATATTTGAGGGCAAGCTACAGAGCTTTCTAAGAGAAGATTTTAATTGTTTCGAATGGTCTACGGCACATTCCATTCGTTAGCAATAATTGATAAGGTGGACCACATAGGCAAGAGGGACAGTGTTTTTAAGGGATGCTTTACGCATTTAAAATCAACTTAAAAATTGATCAATTTAAGGGAGACCCCAAGCTAAATTTGCATAGAATGCCCTTTATCTGTGTGTCATTTGCTATTAACAGTACAGCTGTCATCTCTGGGGATTTTGTAGGATAAGTGAAGAGGATTTATTTCTTTCTCTTTGTTGTCCTGTATTATTTTGCTCCAGTCTGCAGCACTGAGATATTATAGCTTAGATAAACAAATGAACAGGGCTACTTGCTCGTTCCTGGCGTGGAAACCTGCTAATAAAACCATAATCCCTCAGCTCTGTGGTACTAAACAACCGGGGGAAAGTCTGCTTTATTGGTCAAGATCTTTCATCAGCCCAGAACTAGGAACTACTGAGCTTTTAAGAGAGCTCTGCCTGACGCTAGGGTCTCTCCGCACGCAACCGAAACACACAATACTCCGACCTGTCGGTTTAACATGAGGGAGGATTACTGTCTTGTAGAGCAAATACCTTATTTACTGCAAACAAAATGCTCCTCAATTTTAACATTTTTCTGGTTAATCTCCAATAATGATTTCTCTAAATCTGGGTATTTTTTAAAATCTCCGAATTCAATGTTCCCCTTCAACTTTCATTTTCCTAGAGTTCTAGGAAAACATCAATGCAGACAGTCAACTAATTTAAAGGTAATTACTCAACCCACTTAACTAAAACCCTGTGGTTAAATTTAGGTCTGAGGGGACGTTTTCCAGAATTTGATTCTCCCGTTTTTCTGGGTTGCAGAAGCCCACCCTCATTTGCGGACGGACACTTGTCTTTAATTCTGCGAGCTGTCCCCCAAATGCTGGGCTCCCAGAAATGCTCCAGAAGCCCACCTGGCTTCTATTGAGCAAAAGGTGACCCGTGGAAAGGGCACATTCGATTGTGACACTCAGAGGAAGCAGTAAATCGAGGCTCAGTCACCTCTGTGCACAGGACCGTCACCCCCAGGGATAAATGCAGAACAGTCCACATTAGTGGGCTAATGAGTCAAGTTTTCAGAATTTTGCAAGCCTGTTGTTTAAGCAGTGGTGGCTTGAAATCAGTCCGCTGCAGTAGGACCACGGACACCCCAGAAATGGGCACACGGTAAAAATCTAGGCTCTGGCTCCTTCCCCGCTTAGAGCCAGTGGTTAAACATTCATCGGCTACTGTGGGGCCAGGTTATCCCTTGGCTACCAGGAGACCAGACGTACACTTCCTAGTGGCTCTCTCAGGCTGCGAGAAAGCCCGGGAAGGTGCTGCTCCCGGGAGATCAGACTTCCCAGAAATAAGTGTGGTTGAGGCCAGAGGTTAGAGCAGAGTTGTTCCCCAGTTTAGCCTTGAGAGTATGAGTCACTCCTGTTGCCTTTCACTGAGCCAGATTGCATAATGGAAGCCTGGGGCGGCTCAGAAGACGGCATCGTATTTTTCTTCCGTTTTCGATATTGCTTCTCTGGGAACCTAGGGGATGCCCTTGAAAAGAGAGGTGAGGTTGGAGGGAGTGGTTACTCACACCAGGAGATTCCGTCTCCCCCAGGGAAAGAGGCAAAGGTCTGCGTGAACACTGCAAGGACACGCAGGGTCCTTTGTGGTCCCGGAGGGTGGTGGGAACGCATGACAGCTAAGGGTACCACGTGATGCGTGCGGCCCTGAGGCCGATGTGGTCTGGGCCCCCCTCCCCAGCCCTCAGGCCTCCCGCTGGCCTCCCACCCAGCAGCTGCACCTGAATTCAAGCCCCCAGGGGGCAACTCTCAACAAAAGACTGACAGCCAGGCGGGTAAACACCCTAGCTCCCCAGGATGCTGAGTCCTTGTCTCAGGATGGTGAGTCAAGTCCCTGGGTCGCCCAGAGCTCCCCAGCATTTTATGGGCCAGGGTTCCACAGGGTAAGAATAATGCATTCTTCCTTGGGTCTCCTTCTGTCCCTGGCTCATTTTTCCATTTTCCACCAGTGGACGCTAGGATTAGCTCCCAAGGAAACGCCTGGGGCTGGAATCCTCCCCCCACCTGGAGCCTGCAGCCCGGGAAGGTGGAGGAAGGCAACCATCAGTTTCACTGAAACTGAGCTCACCCAGCGACCGCTCATGTGTGCACCTTCTCTGGTGAGGGAGCCAGACTGGTACCCAGACTCCGTGCCTGCAGACCGCAGCCAGGATGCTCCTCCTGCTCCTGAGCCTGGAACCGGATAGTGTGACCTCACGTTGCCGGGAATTAAACCCAGTGGAGCTTCTATCCCATGCTGGAGCCCTTACCAGTTATCGTTAGGCTGCTGAGACCTGAGGATGTCTGGGGGAGTTTTGTTTTGTTTTGTTTTGTTTTTTTAAGCCTTATTGTGAAAGTCCTTAAGCATACATAAAGCACAAAACTGATGGATGCCACTGTGTCACTGTATTGTCAGGAGACAGAGGTCACCTTCTGGGTGATGGGCCCACGTGGGTCCAGTGTGGCTGGGACACAGGACAGAGACGATAGACAATGTGGTACAGCCAACGGGGTTCCTACCATGCCCTGTGTTAACAGAACACAGTGACCCCGTGAAAACTGGTCACGCGTGGCTAGACTGGGCCTCGCAGTGTGGGCGAGCACCCTTCATTGTCAGGTTGATAACAACCTTCAACATGAGGAGCGTTGAATTTTGTCAAATGCTCCTGCTACCTCTTTCGAGATGATTGTCTCATGATGCTCCTTTCTTCTGATGATGCAGTAAAATGCTGTGATGTATGTTATCTTATTTTTTACATTTTATTTTTTGTTTTCAGTGTTGCAAGATTCATTGTTCATGCACCACACCCAGTGCTCCATGCAACACGTGCCCTCAATACCCACCACCACGCTCGCCCAACCCCCCCCAAAACCCTCAGTTTGTTGTTTGGTAACTACAGGCATCTCCAATTTCTGAAGTCAGTGGAAAAAACAAAAACATTGAGGAGGGGGCAGTAACACAGTTGAGGCGCTGGTGAGTTAAACAGAAAATCCCTGGGATTCCATGGGGGGTGGGAGGACACTGAAAATGAGCTTGACATCCAAAAACTAACAGAGCAATCGGCCATAAGGGAAACCTAGCAGATGGGCATCCGACTGTAGACGCTACAACACCAAGACGGATGGAGATTGCAAGAAAAGAGCAAGAGTCAATACAGAAGGACAGCTTTGAAGAAAATAAATTGGCTAGTATGGTTTTAAAGTCATAGTTACAAAAATCGAAACTCCACAGAAGGGTCATAAAAAGAGATTCAGTCCAGCAGAGGAGTTTTGCTTTGGAGCCAAGTATAACAAGTCAGTCCCACCGAAATAATCTTACAACATCCAGAGGATTCCTTCCTGTGGGACCAAGGACAACTATGCAGAAGTCAAGCCTTATTCTACACTTGAGGAACTGTGCATTGCATGCTGCCCCTGCGCAGGAGAAGACCTTCTCTGGAGGAATATGGATTGCTTAATTCACACAGTAGGGCAACCAGTCATATAAAGCGGTGTATGCTGTGATTTCTTATCAAGGTTCCTCTACAGACTTATTTCCTGGCATTCCTGGCATTCCTGTCCCACTTCCTTCTGGAGTCAGCCACGCCTTTGTGGGACCAGACAGGTGGTGAGGGTTTCATTGTCTTTTGATCAACATCACTTGATGGTTTCCTAAAAAACTCACCCACCAACATGGATTCATTCTGCAAGTATTTATTGAGTATCTGCCATATAGCATCTATTCTTTCAAGTCCTTAGGATAAACTCATGGGAAATATCCTGGCCTTCAGAGCTTGCATTTATGAGAAGGAAGAGGAGGCGGGGAAGAGGGAGGGAGGGAGGGGAAGAAAAAGAAGATGGAGAGGAAGGGGGACAAGGGGGAAGGGGGAAGAGGGGAAGTAGGAGAAGACAGAGAAGAGACATCAGGGTGGCTCAGTCAGTTGAGCATCTGCCTTCAGCGCAGGTTGTGATCCCAGGGTCTTGGGATTGAGCCCCTCGTTGGGCTCCCAGCTCAGGAGGGAACCTGCTTCTCCCTCTCCCTCTGCCTGCTGCTCTCCCTGCTCGTGCACTCTCTCTCATTCTCTCTCTGTCAAATAAATAAAATCTTAAAAAAAAAAGAAGGAGGAGGAGAAGGAGAAAGAAGAGAAGGAGGAAGAGAAGTAAAGGACTTCGTAAGTTGAAAGTGGTAAGGATTATGAAGAAAAGACATAGATGCTCTTCACCCTGCCCTACTTGTTAGCAAAGGCAGCCATGATCTACCCTCGCCTATTACAGATTTCCCTGAAACAAGCATACATATTCTCACTGTTTTTATTGTTGGGTTTCATGTCCACAGACTGATAGATTTTGTTATTTGTAATACAAACAGTAATCTAAGCATAAGGTAATGTCTCTTGTCGCTGTTTTTATTACACATACAGAGAAGATCCGGAGGTGAGCAGCTCAGCCTCCGCCGGCTCCCCTCAGGCTGACCAGGTGATCCTACTGCTTGGTCTTCCCTGAGCCCCCTGCAGATCAACCATCCTGAGAACCACTGGCAGTAACATAGCCTGAAAATGGATTGAAAGCCCAGATGCAGCTCCACAGTTGAGTGAGCTCCTGGATCCCTGGAAAGCAAAACCCACAACAGACTAGCTTCTGGGGAAAAAGGATTTGGCATCATAGGAAGCCAGGGGATGGAACAGAGTAAGCCTCTGGGGAAAGTGGAAAGAGACCACAGACATCCCTGTGCAATAATGCAGCGTCTGTTCCCTCCCACCACCAGGAAAAGTCTGATTGGGATGGGAGGTGGAGAAAGGAAGGAGATGGGGGTGACAGAACTGATCATACCATGTGAGGGAATTTTAGGGTGACAGCAGAAGCCGAGGTCTGATGTTTGATGATGCTGCTGCTAGAAGGGGGCCACAAGCAGGAAAAGGCAAAGAGAGGCTTCCATCCTGCAGAATCACAAGAAATATGGCAGAGGGGCAGAGGGAAAGCCCCTAGAAAGCCTAAGGAATGTGCCAAGTAGGTGTGTCGTGAGGGCCAGAGAGACATGGAAGTGCTCAGTGGGGTCCAGGCAGCTGGAAGGCTGCCACGCAGAGCCCGAACCCCAGCTGTGCTTGGGGCCTGGAGGAAGGGAGCCCACGTGTGGCCCGGAGAAGGCAGCTGCCTCTCACTGGGAATCACAGTGCACTTCCGTTTCGTTGATAGTGATGAATAGATTTTTCTATGTACATCAAGGCACCAATTCTGTTGGACTCAAACACCCACACGCTTGATCAGTTTGAACTTTATCTCAACTTCATTGTGCATTAAAAAAGCGTGCTCCCAAAATTCCACTTCTAGGAATTTTGTGTAAGTGGTAGGCACCTACCCACCACCTATAAAGATATTCGTTATATCATTTTTACAGTGTCAAAGACATAAAAGCACAAAATTCACAGCTGGGTAAAATAATTTCTAGAACATTCATGTCATGAGTTATTAGGCAATCGTTAAAATGTGTGTTAAAGGAAAAATTGTAATAGTTTGAATTTATTAAGCACTGTCTTGAAATTTCCTTATAAAAGCACCCAGCATGTTGTATCGGCCCATCGAATTCCCACAACCTTGTGAGGTACATATTGGTGCTCTTCTTTTCTTTTCAGATGACAGAATAAGACACGGAGATGTCAAGGAACTTCCTTAAGGACACATTGCTAGTAGTTCTGAGAGGCGGTAAGCAAACGAGAAATTAACTAGTAATTTTTAAAATGGGTCCAATATCTACAAATTAACCATCCCCCAAAGCATTGGGAAGACCATTATTACTTTTGTTTTTTTTTTTACAGTTGCTTTTGAAAAGGAAAATACCATGAGTCACAAGGGCAGCTCTGTCCACAGAGGACAATTTGAGGGCCAGCATTCACCCAGTGTATCTGCACCTCTCTGAAGTGTTATAGTCCCCAACACAGGTGTCGTGTTGCTTAGAGTACTGTCCTTGGCATCAAATTCCAGACGGGCAACTCTAGACAAAAGTGCTTAACTGGTGTGAAGGGAGAGAGGAGGAAGTGTATCCTTCTTAGGGACAAACCTCAATGTCTTGCCTTCAGGGAACCCCGCAGCCCTCTGATGTTTAACTGAGTCACTGTGACTTCCTCCCTGGTCTGTTCATTGAAATTTCCATCTGAGAATGTCAGCACTGGAAAAAGGTCCTACAGGGCATCTCGTCCAGCCCACACATCCTGCAGAGATTCTAGAATTAGGCCTCTTTTTCCATGATGGAATTTTCCATCCCTGGGAAGAGATATGCCTCAGACCCAGCAAATTATATCTATCAAGTACTGACATTCATAGACATGAAAACAAAGTCTGCCTCAGTTGGCTATCTGTGGTAGATCAAAGATGACCACAAATTCCTGATATGTATCCCATTGAGAAGGGGCTCTAGGTGGAGATCTGCATCCCTTCCCTTGAATCTAGGCAGCTCTGTGACTGCTTGACCAATAGATCATGACAGAAATGATGTTGTGTTGTTTTCTGGGTTCAGATCTTAAGAGACTGGCAGCCTCCACTTCCTGCCTGTTACAGCACTTGCTGTCGGATTCCAGCCACCTGGCTATAAAAAGCCTGAGTTGTAGGGAGAGGCCACGTAGGGACACCCTGGTGGAGAGCCCCAGCTGAGCCTGATGCTAACAATCAGCAGCAAGACCAGCCATGTGAGTGCGCCATCTTGGATTTCCAGTAGAGCTGAGCCTTTAAAGGATTCCAACTCCAGCCATGCAGCCTGCAAGTGCATGAAAGAGCCATTTGAGAACTGCCCAGCTTAGCCCAGTCAACACACAGAACCCCAGTAAATAATAATGAGTTGGTGTTTAAACCACTAAGTGTTGGTGTGGTTTGCTAAGAAGCAACCAGAACAAGGAGAGTTTGCACATTCTCCATCTTAGAATGTCAGTACTCAAAAAAGTCTTAGAAGTCATTACTTCATTCAACAAATATTTATTGAATATTTTCTGTGATCTAAGAAGCATTCCAGTCACTCAAGATCAGCAATGAACAGAACAAACAAGGTCCCTGTTCTCATGGGATTGGTAGTCTAGCATGGGACAGAAGGGGAGAGAAAATACCAGGTAATGACAAATGTTAATTAAGAGAATTAAAATAGAGAAATCAGTGTAACCTTAAACTGTATATATACATTTTATATTAATATTGCTACTTTCTAGGTATAAGCACCAGTTTTCCTTCCATTAATATTTCTCCAGTATATCTTTCTACCTCTTTAATTTCAATCTTTTTGTGTCAGCCCATGTTTTACCTTTGTAAACAACATATATTTGAATTATACGTGTTTTAATGGTTGTACTCATGCATTCATGTTTGTGGTAATTATTGTTACTTTTGGACTTACGTCTTCCATATCGTTTCCTACTTTTTTAAACTATGACTTTTCTTTCACTCTCAATAATTGAATCCCCTCTATGATGCCTCTTCAAAATCTCTCTCTAAGCCCAGTCTCTGCTTAACCATCTACAACCTGATGTATCTCTTAGATACTACATTGGAGAACACAAAATTCCTTAATTTCCACCCAGCAGTGCTCATGTTGTATCCACATGGAAGGAGTCCCATCTATGTCCAACCAGCCAGAACTGCAGATCTCTGATGTGCATGGCACGCTCTTCCCTTCCTGAGTCTTCTCTCTGTAACACTCTCATTCCTTCAGCCTTATCCCCAGGACACAGTTTCAAGAAGCATTATTCCATTTTGCTATCACCCCTTTATAGTGTGGTACCCACGTTGGAAAGAGTGAGCCTGAAAGTAATCTGATCAGTCGTGAGAAAAATGAGACTGTCTCCTCCCTCTCTCAGACAAAGCACTAACCCCTTGGGCTCTGCTTGCACTTTCTCTCAGGAACTGGCCCCCAGTTGGCTCATGGCAAACTCACTGCCAACCAAAGTCTATGTGTCACCTCCCTGCTGTGAAGCCACGGCTCCTCTTTGTAGTTTTACCACAGAATCGTCCTAATGCAAGTTCCAGGCTGCTCAGTTATCCGCAATCAGACTTCATCTTAGAGTCAGGCCACCACTCCAAGCTCTCAAAGGTATTTTTGGATTTCTCCCAGTACTATCACCCACAAAAGTGGATGTTTTCTTTGTTCAGATTTTTCTCTCTGTAACTCTCATGGCCCTAGCCCAATAACTCTTTATGTTTTGTCTTATTTTCTGGAAATATAGTCGTATCTGTTGGCAGTTTGGGGAGGGTGGTTGAGGGAGAGGACAGAAACCCCAAAGAACTTGGACATAAACCCTCTCTCAAAGCTCAGGTAGTAAAATTCTCATATGGTGGGTGTGATTAGCCATCTGTAGGAAGGAATTGAGAGGTTACTAGTGTGTGACCGCAAAGTTTGAACACATCCAAGAGACCAACCAAGAGAAAACTCAGGAAGGAGAAGGCAGAATTGGGTCATGACTGGCATGTAACAAGCAGAAATACACCAATTTGTATCATAGCCTGTTTACATAAAGAAAGGGTGGTGGGTATCAAGGAGGGCACATATTGCATGGAGCACTGGGTGTGATGCGTAAACAATGAATCTTGGAACACTGAAAAAATAAAATAAAATTTTAAAAAGAAAAGAAAAGAAAGGGTGGGCCAGCAGTGGCAATATTAAAAAACAAAAAAATAAGACACGTACGTGGCTCAGTTGGTTAATGGTCTGACTCTCGATTTCAGCTCAGCTCATGATCTCATTGCTGTGAGATCAAGCCCTGCATTGGGCTCTGTGCTGGACGTGGAACCTGCTTAAGATTCTCTCTCTCCTTCTCCCTCTAACCCTCCCTACCTCCCCCAAAAAATCAGTGGATCAATAACAAAAAAGCAAAAAACAGAGACTCTTAGAAGCAAACATTATTGGCTTCCTAGATTTGACCATTGGGCAGGCTAAACTTTGTCCCTTCAAAATTCATATGCTGAAGTGCTAACTCCCAGTATCTCAGAATGTGACTATCATGGAAACAGGGTCTTTAACGAGGTGATGAAATTCAAATAAAGTCATTTGGGTGGGTCCCAATCCCACAGGACTGCTGTCCTTAGGAGGAGAGGAGAACAGGACACAGACAACACAGAGGGACGACCACACGAAGACACAGGGAGAAGATGTCCATCTACATGCCAAGGAGAGGGGCCTCAGAAGGAATTGACCCTGCAGACACCTTGATCTCAGACTTCTGGCTTCCAGACAGTGAGAAAATAAATTTCTGTTGTGTAAGCCATTCGATCTATCGTCCTTTCTTATGGCAGCTGGAGCAAAACACTATCCCTGCTAAGCCTAAGCTTGCACTAGATTAGACCATAACGACTTGTCTGGCAGGCCACCCCTGAGTGACAGTGACTCAGGCCACCTTCCTAAGATCAACCAGCTTCCTTTGTGTTGACTCTGCATTTCCAAGAAACCACCTTCCCTCGAGGTCAGGTTTCTCAAGCATTTACTCCACGGGCACGTTTCTCCTGAAAGGTGACAGACCAGAAAGTGTCTTGACACCTGTATGCAGGTGTACATATGTATTAGCATGCATACCTACTAGCATCTGCACCCCATGACCAGAGCTGCAGGTAGACACGAGCACCAGCTTCGGGGAGACAAGCAGACCTGTGGCCATGGGAAACCTCAGCTTTAGTGCACGGGCAAGATAGAATTTCTGAAGATGCAGAATTGAGAACCAGAGCCTGGACATTACTGAATGAGCCAAGAGTATGCCATCTTATGGGACTGTTCAGGTAGCCAGATGGTGATGCTCAATAAATGCTCCTCTAACTTATCCCCTCTGTTCTTGGAAATGCAACACCACCAATGCAATCTAGAGGTTCTGTTTGTTTGCTTTTCCAAAAGCAGAAAGCGGTAGCAATTTAAAGATCCAGCCAGGCCTAAAGGAAGCTGATAGAGAGGGTCTATGGTATGTGGCCTATGAGGAGTTAGGTCAGCCTTGACATCTGGATTACTACTGAGTCCTGCCTAGGACTGAGTAATATTGGCCCATTCTGAGAATATTCTAGTGTCAAGAGTTTTGGGGATGGGGCAGAAAGAGTCTCAGACATGTGGTAGTCTTTGTTTTATACAATGGTTCACTGACATATTTGAGACCAGAATGAAGGGTCAGTACCATGTCACTGGCTTCTCTTGGCCTCTGAGTGCTGACAAGGAAGGTCAGGTGACTAGAGGCTATCTCCAGCATAGGCCATGGGATCTCAGGGCCTTCAAGGAATTGAAGGAACTCTTTAAAACATCAGGGGCCCTACCTGGGCTCCTTCCTCCCTCTGACCCTTCCTGGAAAAATGCAAATGGAATCCTATCAATCTCACTGCCCACCATTCCTGGGGAGACTCTGCCAAGACCACCAAAACCATTCTCCATGGTCTATAGGACCCTCCACAATATGGCCCTGGTAAGGCCCCCACCTGAGCTCATATCACAGTGCTCTCCCCCAAACCCAGCCTCATGGTCTCCACTCCACCAAGACCCCTTCTCTGAGAGAGCCTTGCACGCAGTTCCCACGGCCACACCAACCTTCTCTTCAGGTCAATTCCTTCTTCCCATGGAAGCCCTCCAAGTAGGGTCAGGCTCTTTGATTACATGCTCAGGGCAGACTCCATGATGTCAGAACCTGCTCCAGAGTCTGGATCAAACACCCAGGCAACAGGTAAATAACGGGCCCCCCACCAGGCAGTGAGAACAGGGATAAAAGCAGAGTGTCCTTCTATCAGTGCTGGCCATATGGGAGAATGGGCACATCAGCCCTCACTGTGGGCTCTGGGAAAAGGAGCTAGAAGCAGCCCTTACTTCACACACAATCCCCACAGGATTTTCTTTTTCTTAAAAGATAAATCAGCCCTCTAACAGAAAGATTAGGACATTTAGAGGCAAGTATAAGGGACAGCAGCAAGAATCAATGTTAATAGCCTGACAGTCAGAAGAAAAAAAAAAAAAAAGATTATTAAAACAAGGAAAAAAGAAAAGACAGCTTTTTTTTTCCTTGATTTTTTTGGTGGCTTAATATGATCATTGGAAACACCGCATGCATGATGCCCTCAGGGCTCTGGGTGGGGTGAAGATGTTCATCCTTCCAGGGAAAGGCCAGTAGCTGCTATTTTTCTTGAAAGTCAAATTATTGTCCATGCATTCTCATCTTAAAGACAAAGACAACATATACATTGCATTCTTGGTGGGTCTGTACCTCAAAACATCGCAATGTGTTCGTGCCTCAGTCATCTAGGATAGGAATCGGCAGACTTTTCCTTTGTGTGCTACATAATCTCTCTAACAATAATAATCTCTATCAACAACACTAAGCAAAAGGGCATGGCTATGTTCCAATAAAACTTTATTTATAAAACCTGGTAACAGGCCAGATTCGGCCTCTGGCATAGTTTTACAACCACCATCTAAAACATTCATACTGTAGGGCTTCTCACTTCCCACCTGTGTCAGTTGAGAGAATAGAGGGACCTCTGAGTCTTAAATGGCTTGGCTGTCATCTTATCAACTCTGCAGGCTGGCTCCTTTCCCTCCACACTCTGCTGGAGCTAGGGGTGAGATCACATTCCCCTTTGTGCACTGGATCATATCCCTGGTCTATCACTACCAGGCCATTGTGGGGTCTCCATGAGCCATGCAGATGAGAATGCATGCACTGAAAAGTCCATCCCCCTCTCTCTCCCCACAGAGGAAGCCCTAGAACAATGAATGGTGTTATTAGTGGTTCTTGCTGCCTAATGAAGAACACTGCTTGGCTCTAATAATACTGCTAATTAAAGCCAATACCCTTAGTCAAACAAAAGAAGCTTATTTTGCCACTTTATTCTAACTCTGGGCATTAACTTCAATGAAGCATTCTGGCACAGAAATAGTGGTATAAAATACTCCTGCATAAATTCTTCATATTTGTCTTTGTGAGTTTTCCAGTTATGTTTTTGTCATTTGCCTGAGTAAACCCTCCTCCTTTTCCTTTTTCCCCCCTCTTTAAACTTCAAGTGTCATTGCCAAGACTAAGCTTAACACCAAAGTTAATTAACCATAAATTAATTGCCACCCCAAATAGTCAGTTCTGGAAATGACTCCCATGGCTATTAAATTCAGAATTCAGTGAGGCTCATCAAAGTCTGTGTCTAGGAGAGGATCAGAGGATATGAGACTGCCTTGAGCCCACACGAGTGCTTGGGCAGTGCTCTCCTCTTGTACTCCCAGCTGCAAGATGCAGTGAGGTAATCTGCACTATTAACAACAGAGAAAACATCACACAGAGAAAATTGCAGGGAGAAGCAGTTTTCTCTTAAAGAACATGAACCATAGGTTTGAAATTCTAGAATACCTGGATCAATGAGGCCTCACTGGATTGTGATTTCTGGGTACTTAATTTTGGACTAGGTTTCCCTGAATATCTATATTTCCAGGACATATTTAGAAAAGAAAAGTAGGACTATTTATATGATATGGGGAATGGCAGGAAGGAAGATAATTTCAGATATTTGATAATCATATCTTGTCACAATGAGGCAATAAAATGGGTCAGGACTATGCATGTAAAGGAAATTTAAGGTTATCCTAAGGCCTTTAATTATAAGGTTAAATGTGCTATAAATTCAAATTTTTAAATTAAATTCAATCATTGAGGCTTCTCTTCACAGAGACTCAGAGGACCTGCAAAACTAAAGCTGCTTCTGGAAGCTCCATTAGCCCTAAGCATCAAATTTGGGAAGAAATAAAGATTTTCTTCAGAAATATTTAGAGGGAAATCCCAAAAGAAGACTGAAGTTGGATAGAGAAAAATGAGCTAGTGTTCTGCTTCCATCTGGGATGTAGAAAGCTGGAAAAAGCATCATTCCTACCCTAAGGATGAGAGAAAGTAAGATAAATTGCAAAATCATAACACGCTTTGACCTATCAGAGATCTGAAGTTGCAGGGCAACCAAGTGTCCTAAAATCCAAAGAAATGAAGGTAGCTTCAACATAGGGTGCAATCATCTGCTCTTCTATGAAGCACAGCAGGAGAGGAGGAGATGCTGAGTCCTATAAACAGCCAAGACAAATGCAGCTACAGTTATAAGGAAGCACAAAAGGTTGAACATGGGCTGGGATGAGAGTGTAGGACTTCAACAGGCACATGGGGAATTTGCACCTACTGGTAGGCTGTTTTCCACAGACATGCAGGAAATGTTTACAAAAAATGATCATGGATTGAGAAATAGTTGGGAAATAGCTTCCATAGTGACACAGACCTGGAGGAATGGAGCAGTCACAGATGCAGGTAAGACCTCTAGCCCTACCTGAACCTTATTCTACTGGAGACAAAATTCGTAAGCCTCTGGGAGAGGGACAGCAAACCCTATGTCCTATAGAGCATAAGAGAAGACCCACTTGGATGGAACTAGAGGGTATTATGAAAGCAAAATAAGTCAGTCAGAGAGGGACAATTATATGATCTCACTGATATGAGGAATTTGAGAAACAAGACAGAGGATCATAGGGGAAGGGAGGGAAAAATGAATCAAGATGAAACTAGAGAGGGAGACAAACTTTAAGAAGCTCTTGGTCTCAGGAAACAAACTGAAGGTTGCTGGAGTGGAGGGGAGTGGGAGAGATGGGGTGGTGCAGTGATGGATATTGGAGAAGGTATGTGCTATGGTGAGTGCTGTGAATTGTGTAAGACTGATGAATCACAGAACTGTATCCTGAAA
The DNA here is from genome assembly GCA_028646535.1 of Procyon lotor. NCBI lineage: Eukaryota > Metazoa > Chordata > Mammalia > Carnivora > Procyonidae > Procyon > Procyon lotor. The sequence continues at coordinate 2,844,681 of CM053605.1, read as the reverse complement.
CAAATAATATGCTGTATGTTAATTTAAAAAATAAAATAGGAGAAAAAAAAAAAGAAGACCCACTGGGTGTTAAGAGAGGGTAAAAATAAAAACTCTATACTTCCAGGCTGGGGAAGCAAACTGTGCTGGGCCCAGGGTCCTATACAAATACCACTGAAGGCCTTTCCTATCAAAGACGCAAGGCAGAGAGTGACTACCACAGGGATGAGGGACAACATCACTTAGAAAGCACCAGACTAAAGACACTGGCACAAGGCTATCCTCAGCCTATGACTTGATCAGGTCAACAGAGAACCCAATCATCCCAATCACCAAGCTACCAACACCAAGAAATAAGAACAAGAGTCTACAGCTGGGAATGGAGCAGGAGTATGAACAGAGACCCCTGATGTGATATGTAATCACATCACACACAGATAAAACCTAAAGCTAAATAAGGAGCTGAGAAATTAAGAAAAACCCTCCAACACCCCAGGTCCCTCCATAAGCACAAGGTAACACTAGAGGAATTCAATGAGGATACTAGTGCAGTGGATGTAGTCCCAACAACAGGAAAACCCAAACCCAGCTCAATTCTTGATAAGAGTAACTCACACTGACAGTGTAGAAGAAAAGGTGTGTCCGCTTCAGACAGAGTACCATTTACTTCAATCTCTACTCTTTTAAACATGATGTCCAGCATTAACACAAAAATCCTGAGACCAAAAAAAAAAAATTAAAAAAAGAAGAAGAAGAAGCAAGAAGAAATAAGCTTATTCCAAAAGACAAAGAAATCAACAAAACCAGACTCAAAGATGATCAGTACTATCGGACAGAAAATTTAAAATAAATACGATTAATAAGTCAAAACTCTAGCAGAAACAAACAAACAAACAAACAAAACTCTAGCAGAAAAGGTGGATGACATGTATGAACAATTTCAATAGAAAAATGAAAACTATAAAAGCCAAACTAAAATATTAGAAACAGGAGAGAAAAAGCCATGGTAACAGAAATGAAAAAATTGTCTTCATCGAGCTAATCAGTAGACCTGACTTGGCTAAGGTCTACCAACACTTTATTAATAATAAGGCTGAGGAAAGAATCAGTAAATTTGAAGGCAGGTCAAAAGAAAATACCCAACTGACACACAGAGAGGAAAAAGCAAGAAAATAAAAACAACAGAGCATTGAAGAATTGTGGGGTGATATTAGGTGGCCTTATACACATATAATTGCTATCCTTGAAGGGTTAAAAAAAAGAAAAACAAGGCAAAAACAATATTTGAGGAGAAAATAGCTGAGAATTTTCCAAAAACAATGAAATATTCTAAACTACAGATCAAAGAATATTACAGAACCTCAAGCAGTCCCACTGCATCTCACATAAACCACCGGGTCCTATCTATGGAGTAATGCAGAAAGGATATCTATTGACGTCCAAACTGTGCAGTGTATGGACGAAGACCAGGCTCAAAAACATGTATCCTGCAGATCTACAACTGTTACTAGGAATGCTGGAGTATTAAATAAGCCTTTTGATGAAACATGTAAAATCATGGGAAAATCAAGTATCAAAAGCACTGTACTTTATACCAGTAAGGGCTAGGTCAAAACTCTAGAATAAATAAATTTTGATGTATTTACATTATTATTCTTTTGAAAATAAATTTATGTTTTTAATTTCCATGATGTTTTGTTTTTTAACCCATGGATTATAATAGCATATTTATGAATTTCCAAATATTTAGGAGAATCTTAGTTATTTTTATTATTAATAACTAGTTAAAATCCATTTTTATCAGATAGACAGAACACATTCTGTCCTACTTCAATCCTTAAATATTTATGGAAATCTACTTTGTGGTTTAAGCATACAGTTTATTTTGGTGAGTAATGCATCTGAATTTGAAAAGAACAAACTCACCGAAGTTAAGTTAGAAAATATATTTGGTATGATTTCTGTCCTTTAAAATATGTTAAGCCTGGGGCACCTGGTTGGCTCAGTGGGTTAAAGCCTCTGCCTTGGGTTCAGGTCATGATCTCAAGGTCCTGGGATCGAGCCCCGCATCGGGCTCTCTGCTCAGCAGGGAGCCTGCTTCCCCCTCTCTTTCTGCCTGCCTCTCTGCCTACTTGTGATCTCTCTCCCTCTGTCAAATAAATAAATAAAATCTTTTAAAAAAAAAAAAGAAAGAAAGAGAAGAAATCATGTTAAAAAATTACTTACTTCTAGCACAAATCAGGTTCATTAGATCCATAAAAATTGTCCTGGAAAGTAGCAGTTCTTCCTACTGTTTTCAGCTGTTCTGGAAACACTAGTGTGGTATCTGATGTTCTGGTCTAGAGTGCTGAACTGTATCCTGAGCAATGGGCAGAGGGTCTGGTACAGGATAATTTACCACCATATGTTTGTTAAGTGGGAGTTCCTTTTCCAGCTTAACATGCGAAGATCACACAGGACAACGCTTGTACCATAAAAACTAGAAAAAACTAAATGAAATAAAAAATAGCATATTTTTAAAAACCATCAAAGATCTGTGATGCAAACCCACTGAGCCACCCAGGAGCCCTTTAACATGATTTCAATGCCATTTTTAATGTTTCTTTTCTAACCATCTATTTTTTCTACAACCTTAATCTTTCCACCTGTGTAAAACTTTGCATACTTCTTCCCTTTATTTTCCCTATACCTCCTTTGCCCTTAAAAAGCACAATTAAAGCAGGAGCACCTGGGTGGCTCAGTTCGTTGAGCATTTGACTCTTGATTTTGGCTCAGGTCATGATCTCAGGGTCATGTGATTGAGTCCTGCATAGGACTCTGTGTTCAGCAAGGGAGAGGTTGTCTGCTGGAGTTTCTACCTCTCCCTCTCCCCCTTCTCCCACTCATGCACATATGCTCGCTCTCTCTCTCTCTCTAAAATAAATAAAATAATTTTTTGAAACAAAAGCACAAAGAAACCCAACAATCTCACTCTACATAAATACAGACAGCTACTGAAAAGAACAAATGTTATATATGTAAAAATATTAACAAGAAGCCCCCGTTTCTAGATAACTTCGCCCCTGTAAACTTATCATTCAATTGATTTTTGCATCTCTTCACTGTTAAATAGAACAGATCAACTAACAGTTAATATTTACATCACTGCCACTAAGTAATTTGTGGGAATATACAAATGCCAGGTGGCTGCATGTTATGTAAAACTCATCAAGGCAGTGCCTACAGGATGCCAAGCAAGCAGCCACAAACTGAAATTTTCAGTCTGTTTGCTTTGTTGGATCTAACTATGCAAATGCTTTCACTGGTTCTTCAGGATCAACTGAATGTTCTGTCATGATCAATTAACCAGGAAATCCTCCTAGGCCGGTGGTACTCAGTACCACCTTCGTGGCTCCTACAGAACAAGGAGGAAAACAAAGCACTCCATTTGGAATTAGAAATCTAGTTTCCATCTAGGTCTGCCATTAATGAGCCATATGTCCTAGGCAAGTTACTTCCCCTTGCTCAGGCTCCAATTCCTCATCTGTAAAATGAGGAGGTTGGACCAAACATCCCGGTACCTGCCATCTGTCACATCCTACATTCTTGGTAACTGGCCATTAGTTCATTTGGAAATATGCATGTTGATTCTGAGTTAGCTCAAGAACAGATAAGGAAACAGGAGAGCTTGTTTTTGGCTTTGAGCTTTGTCTGTGCTTCAGTGACTCCCCTGGTCTCCCCTTAGAACTTGTTCCTCCCTCTTTCCCACCATAACCTCTGCCAGATCATATGCCCCAAGATTAAAGCACTCGCAGCAAATGAAAGCTTTACTCAACCTCAAGCTTGAAAAAGAAAGGAGACTATTGGTGTGCATGGGGCTTGGAAAGTTGGGTTCATGCTTCTTCCCGTGGTGTGTCACAGGCAAGCCACACACGCATTGTGATTACTTCCCAGGATTTTTATGAGGATTTGACCCTTAATAAGGACTCAAAAAATGTTAGATGTTGTTACTGTTATCCCTACTCAGCAGGAAATTATCAAAATCTTTTTTTTTTTTATTTGAAAGAGAGAGCGAATAAGAGAGAACATGAGAGGGGAGAAGGTCAGAGGGAGAAGCAGACTCCCGGTGGCGCTGGGAGCCCAATGAGGGACTCAATCCCGGGACTCTGGGATCATGACCTGAGCTGAAGGCAGTCACTTAACTAACTGAGCTATCCAGGTGCCCCAGGAAATCATCAAAATCTTAGGATAGCAAAAATTAAGTTATTTTTGTATAAGTTATACAAAACTTATTTTGTATAAGTTATAATTAAGTATTCCATTACTCGGGAAATGTTCATTCTTTCCCTTCACACTGTAGATGGAATATACTGCCCTACTTCACTGAGATTGGATTAGACCAATGGAATTTAAGGGTACATGATGCAAGCAGAGGCTTTAGATGTTCTTTCCTAGACTGGAAAGCTTCTGATCTCTACCAGGGGGGAGAACGCCCCAGTAGCCAATACCCATTCAGCTGGGGAGCCAGAATGGGACACGTAGAACTGACTTGAGTCTGAGACCCAGCCACACTGCAGTGAACCCATGAGCATAGGAGTAAATGATTGTTGTTTGCTTTCTTACACAGCATTATCATAGAAAGAGCTGACTGATATACATCACAGTGATGTTGCTGTGGCTCAAAGCCTGGATATAAAGGAAGCCTTTCAGGTATCAATCATGTTTCCTGTCCTGCTTGGTTTCCTTGTATCTACTTCCTTTCTAGTGCTTTGTGCTTGGGGGTAGAGGGGGTTTCCTGCCAGAAAACTCATCATTGAATACCACTCTGCCAAGTTCTAGGGATGTAACACAAACAAAACATTATCCTTGCCCTCTTATTATCTAATGAAAACCATTGATAAGTTAACAATAAATAATAACTCTGTAGGTTAGAGATTATGATAGGAAAAACAACAGGCTGCTATGAGACCGAACAGAAGGGACAACTGACCCAGGTAATGGGGTGAGAGAAAGCATAAAGTGGGACCAAAATAATGAATAGGCATAATGAGGCAAAGAGTGGGAGGAAGCATCTCGCACCAAGAGCAAAGAAACAGGACACAAACCAATAAAATCCCATCTTTCAAGATGGTGTTTCTGCCACAAATCCCTGCTTCCCTCCCCCAGTGAGCTGGGTTAAATCCAGCAAAACCTCAAGACAGCTTAATGTTCGTCTCACTCTCCCTTGGGGAACTGCTTGGAAATACCCGTGCTGGGGTCCACTTCTGGAAAGTCTGAATTAGCACATCTTGGAAATGGCTCAGGCAATCTGCTTGGTAAAAAGCTCATCCAGCCTGCCCCCTCCCTCCTCCCTTTCTCCTGACTACTACCCTGCTCTCTTGACTCAGAATGCCTGGAGGAGACTTCCCTTAAGCCTGTCACACCCGCCCAGCTCAAGGGGCAGAAAAAGTCATGGGTGTGTAGGTGGTGACCCCTCTGCTCTTCCCCCCAAAACTTCCAGCAGCAGCCACTGGAAATTCCTACAGTTGCCAGATGCCCGCGGCCAAAAGAGCGATTTGTAGCTGGGGCTTTGCGGCTCCCACGCACAACAGAGCTGCAAAGAGTGGCAACAGGAGAGACCCTGGTTTGGGCTGGAGGGTGCGGGGGGATTCTGTGTGTGGAAATTTGATATCAGGCTGCTTCTTAGCCTTTAAACCCAGATGTTCAAAAGGAACGTGGTTGCAGCAATTTACTCAAACACATCCCTGGATAGCAGAATTTAACTAGATCATTTATGACACTGGCTCTACCCAGCTCCCTCCCACACGTGTGATTCCTGCTTCTCCCCACCCCCCACTGGGCTACACATTCCCTCACAAACGTACATGTGTACGCACTCTCACTCACACGCTCACACACAACCCCACACAAACACATATGTGTACGCACTCTCACTTGCATGCTCACATGCGTTCCCACACAAAACCACATGTGCACACACCCTCACTTGCACTCTTACATGTGTCCCCACACAAACATACACGTGCCTACACTCACACATGTTCCCACACAAACACATGTGTACACACTCGCTCACACTCACATGCGTCCCCACACAAACGTACATGTGTACACACTCTCGCTCTCATGCTCACTCACAAACACACATGTGTGCACACCCTCACTCTCATACATGTCCCCACATAAACATGCATTGCTCACACTCACACATGTACACCCACAAACACACATGTGTACCTACCCTCACTTGCACTCTCACATGCATCCCCACACAAACACACATGTGTGCACACCCTCACTCACACACATGCAACCCCACACACATGTGCACACTCACTTGCACGCTCACACGTGTTCCCACCAAACACACACTCACAGCTGCAGAACCTGAGGACAAGGGAAGGGCGAAGCCGTCCCCGAGCTCAGCAGGTGCAGCATCAGCTCACACCTTCGTCCTGTCACAGCGGATCATCTCGTCAGGGCGTGGGGTCAGCTGCGAGGGCCCGATCTGCAGCCAGCTCCTCCAGCCCCCTCCGTGATCATCTTCGCTCTACAAGAGAAAACCAACCCCCTCTCGGTTGAAAAGCTTATTTCCTGTCAGGCAGTCTGACTTAAGGGATGAGGGGGAGGTGGCTGTTCACGTGCCGCACCAGGCGGTGTGCAGGTTGTGTGTGTCCGGATTGCGGAGTGTGTGTGCATGTGGCTTGGTGTGTGTGTGTGTGTGCAGTGGGGGAGTGTGGTGTGTGCAGCCCAGTCTGGGTGTGCGCCACTGTGTGTGGACACGTGCAGACACAGCATCCTGAGAAGCAGTTCAAGGACAGAGAAGCAAATTTCTCCCTAAAGCCCTATTTCCCAGGTTTTCCGATTTTTTTTCAAGTTTTCAAGTTTTCTTTCTGAATGTCTATTTTTCCCAGGTAAGGCCTGACTCGAAGGTGAATTTCTTCTCTGAAAATAGAAATTATCTAACCAATGCACTTCTGAGCTACGTCAGCAAATGCAACTTAAGGGAAGATTAAAGTTCAAATTTTTTCATTAATTTTCTAGGAACACATTAGATTTTGAAATATCAGGGGCGCCTGGGTGGCTCTGACGGTTAAGCGTCTGCCTTCGGCTCGGGTCAAGATCCCAGAGTCGGGAGGTCGAGCCCCACATCTGGCTCCTCGCTCAGTGCTTCTCCCTCTCCCTCTGCTCCCCCTGCTTGTGCTCTCTCTCTCTCACTCTCTGACAAATAAATAAAAAAAATCTTTTTTAAAAAGAATGATACGTCACTTTCAAAAAGAAAAAGAAAGAAATACCAGAATCCCTCCCTCCCCCGTAGGAAGCCCTGCTCCTTTCCTGGAGGGGAGGAATTCCGGAATCGGGCCGGCGAGGCACGCGGTGAACATCGGCACTCTGCTCCCCCAGCCCTTCCTGCTCGCGGGTCACGCAGCCCACGTGGACTGTCCTTCTCCCAAACAAACTTTGGTTTTGCTGTCAGTCACATCTTCCGAGGCTCACAATCCCATTTTCCTTTGCAAAGGGAAGTCCAGAACTGGGGCCGAGAAACGAATGTGTTTGGTATTCTGGGGCCATGAGGCCCTTCACCAGCTCAGCAGCTCAGAGGATGGAAGGCCAGGCCGCAGGACTGTGGGACTTCCCACGCTGCCCTCCTGAGGGTCACCTGCCACCAGCTCCCCTCTGGGCAGAGCCCTTTACCAAACTCCCCTTGCACCACCCAACCTGCCAGGACGCCCCCCCCCCCCCCAATAACACCCAGGTCATACAAACCTCCTCTCTCCTTTCTCCACATTTCAATTCCCATCCCATCCAAGCCCCGGGGAAAGCAGGCTGAGCAAGCCACTGTGCCTGTACCCCTACTATCCCTCCAGGAGGCTTGCGTGCCACACCTCCCAGCCTGGGCGCCACCGCCCCACGCCGACGTCTCCAGCCAGCTCGGCCCCAAGCCCCGTTCCCTTTCCGCACCGTCCTTGCTCCTTCAACCTTCCTCCTCCTTCAGGACCTTTCTGTTCTGCCTTCTGGAACGTTCCTTCTTTTGAAAACACACACCCCAACCTCCCCACACCCTCACAGAAGGCTCCTGCCACCTCCGGGCTCCCCCTCAAGGGCACTGCTTTGGTGGTAACCCTCTCCGGAGTGTTCCTCGCCCTCCGGAGCCCACAGATAGGGCGGGAGAGTGGGTCCCCCAGATGCCCCCCGAGGCTTCTGGAGCCGCATCTCCACGCAGGGACAGAAGCAACTCCCACCCCGACCTGCACACAGCGACCCAAGTGCAACTGTGGTGCACTTAAGGGCTGCCCCCACCTTCTAGCATTTTCCCTAATCCTAGTCTTGATCACCAAGCTTCAACCTTCCTCCAACAAACTGTCACTCTTCCCTTCATCTGTTAGGAAACCGATCAAGCTGTGTTCTCGAAGATGGTGAGTCACTGATCCTTCAAACCTCACCAAGTTCTGTGACTCAGAAACCCCAGGCAGGCAGCTCCCAAGCAACGGGCGTCCAGCTTCCAAAGGGCCAATGGAGACCCCGCGTGAAGCCCAGACAAGAGAAACTCTCATGTCTGCGGGTTCTGGGCGAGAGTGGGGGGCTTGCCCCAGAGCAGGAAATGAGACCCGCCCTTCAGTTTGGGAACCACACTGTCACTCCAGCCCTGAGCCCTTTACCCATTCCAAGAAGTCCTTATGAGTTTGATTGCAAGTAAATGCCTTTCTTTTTATTAGGGGTGGTGCTGCGTTTAAGAACATCTAAAAATAAGATAAAAAGAACAATAGTTTTTAGCCTCGTTACCATGACCACAGTCTGCTTTGATTTATTGTAATATTATTGGTAAATCAATGCCTTATCTTAGGAGAGCAAACTTGCTTCTTTAAGGGGACCTCTGGGAAGGCAGCGCTGTACTGTAGATGAACACAGAGGGGACGGAAGTCTCCCGAGCTGGCCTGGGCTCCTAGCTACGTGGAGTAGGTCATCAGGAGACCCCCGGACAAATGAGAGCAGACACGGAGCTTCCCGGCCCATCCCATGCAGCAGCGGCTGCTGGGCCAGAGAGCCAGGGCCTCAGAGAGCAGAATGGGGGAGGGGCTGGCCTGCTCCCTAGCGAGGCACCTGCATGAGTGCCCAGCCAGGCCGGGGTTACCCTCCTCAGTTTCAGATGCTCCTGAGGGGCTCCAGGGGTCCAGGCCTGGTGAAGAAGTGGTCATCCGGGCAAGGATGGGGCACCGTGCAGAGCCGGGGCAGGGAGGTCCCTGGGCCAGTAAGGAAATCTGGCGGGCGGCCTAGTGTATGCCTCTCGGCTGCACTTCATCCCCTGCTCCCCATGGATGCAGCAGGTCTCAGGGGTCAATTGGCTTGGACCGTTTTTGTGTTTAGAGGGAAGGGCAATGTTGTAACATTAGTACTTAACCGTCGCAGAGCACTTGCTGCGTGTCAAGTGCTAAGCTAAGGACCTTCCTGCCTCCCAAGAACTCTGGGAGGCCGTGGTTGTTTTTAGGCAGCTGATGCTCAGAGAGTTTAAGTAACTCTTAGAAGATCACACAGCTCGTGACACCGCTGGTACCCCGGTCTGTCTAACTGTAAAAGTCACACTCGTAACCACAGCTCTGAGCCACTCCTGGGTCTGAAGATGCAGTCCCCGTGGGCGTCAAGTGTCCTATGGTGGTACTATGAGCGTCACTCATTTGACAAATCTGTCTTTGAGCCCTGGGCTGTGCAGCGCGCCATGCTCGTGAAGACAGTAAGCTAAGAAGCAGTCTTGGGTCAAAAAGGCGCGTGCATAAACACCTGAACAGAGGGAGTGTGTTAAGTGTGCAGGTTAGGAAATCACGGGTGAACTGAGAAGGTGAGCAGAGGACAGGGTGGACGCACATGGCGTTAGGACACCAGGCACCCCAGACAGAGGGGGCAGGGAGCAACAGTGGGGACGTGCAGGGGGATCCCCTGAGCTCCCAGCTTGGCAGGAGTCAGCATGTACAGAGCAGGACACCCCAAAAGGACTTTGAAGGAGCAAACCCCCATTGGGTGCCCACCAAACTGGGGAATGTGAGTGTCATTTTACTGCCAAGAAAGTTTTGAGTGGAGAAAGAACATGATCTGGGCTATGATTTGGGGAGGTCAAACAGAAGCCTTGGTGCCTGCAGAGGTTGGAGGGAGGTCAGAGCTGGAGCAAGGAGGCCACGTAGAAGACACGACTACCCAGGAGAGAAGCACTGAAGATCTAAACCGCAGCCTCGGCAAGGGGGTGGAGAAGGAGGGCAGAACTCCGGCACCACTGGGACAGGTTGGAGAAAACGGGAGGCTGAACAGATTTGCCAGTTCCAAAGGGACGAGTAAGTCAATCAGACTTATGCCCAGGGCAAGACTTCCTGCGGGTAGAAGAACACACATTTTTAAACTCGTCCGTGTTCTCAGTATGATCCAAAAGGACTTTGCATCCTTAAAATCAAAGCAGGCTATCTTGGAAAAAAAAAAGAAAAAAGAACCATCTCAAATCAAGAAGAGACCTAGGTGGAGAATACGATGACTGGATGTTTTCACTTCGCAGGGATGGGAAACAGTAGATTGTATGTTGCAGAAAGCGAACAGATGGGGAAATGCTTCCGGATCTAGAAGGGAAAAGAAAAGATGGGAACTGAGAAAGGAGAAAGATTCAATCGCGTCCATTCGTGGAACGAGCACTTTCTGGCACTTGCTGTGTGCCAGCCTGGGCTGGTGCTGAGAACCTCCAGGGAGCAGAAGTGGGGGGATCCCCGCCATGGAGGGGCTCACATTATGGGGGACAGACGGACCCTGAACAGAAGCCGCAAGCATGGTACAAGACACCGGATGCCGCAGAACAGGGAGAAGCAGCCCAGATATGGGGACCGGCAGTCCCGGGGGTGAGAAGCAGGTTTGGGCATCAATAGGGTGGCTCTGTGGGCCATACTGGGAAAAGGCTGTCTGAGCAAAGACTGGCGGGGCTGGTCCCAGGGCGGGGTCATCGGGGAAGGAGCATCTCGGGCAGGGGAAGGAGTTCAGAGGCCCCAGGCGCCACCAAGGCACCCAGGGAGGCTGTGAGTGATGGGACCGTGGGGAGGATGGGGCCAACGGGGCCGATGGGGCCTATGGGGCCAGGCAGTAATGGGCAGGTCTCGGAGGCCACTGTGAGGGTTGGGGTCCTATTCTGATCAGATGGGAAACCATCCCAAGGAGACTGCTTTTGAGCAGAGTGGCCTGATCATATTTAATTTTAAAGGGATCACTCTGCCTACTGCATTGAAAAGATTAGGTGTTGATTGTGGCCATTGCTGCTATGAACAATGGGGTACATGTGGCCCTTCTTTGTACTGCATCTGTATCTTTGGGGTAAATACCCAGTGCAATGGCAGGGTCATAGGGTAGCTCTATTTTTAATTTCTTGAGGAATCTCCACACTGTTTTCCAAAGTGGCTGCACCAGCTTGCATTCCCACCAACAGTGGAAGAGGGTTCCCCTTTCTCCACACCCTGTCCAACATTGGTTGTTTCCTGTCCTGTTGATTTTGGCCATTCTAACTGGTGTAAGGTGGTATCTCAGTGTGGTTTTGATTTGAATCTCCCTGATGGTTAATGACAATGAACATTTCTTCATGTGTCTGTTAGCCATTTGTATGTCTTCTTTGGAGAAGTGTCTGTTCATGTCTTTCGCCCATTCCAAACTATGGAAAGAGCCAAGATGCCTTTCACCAGATGAAGGATAAAGAAGATATGGTCCATATATACAATGGAATATTATGCCTCCATCAGAAAAGATGAATACCCAACTTTTGTATCAACATGGATAGGACTGGAAGAGATTATGCTGAGTGAAATAAGTCAAGCGAAGAGAGCCAATTATCTTATGGTTTCATTTACATGTGGAGCATAAGGGAAAACATGGAGGACATTGGGAGACGGAAAGGAAAAGTGAATTGGGATAAATTGGAGGGGGAGACAACCATGAGAGACTGTGTACTCTGAGCAACAAACTGAAGGTTTTGGGGGGGAAATGGAGGCTTGGGTGTGCCTGGTGGTGGGTATTGAGGAGGGTACATATTACATGCAGCACTGGGTGTGATGCATGAGCAATGAATCTTGGAACACTGAAAAAATAAAATAATTAAAAAGAAAAGAAAAGATTAGGGACACAGCAATGGGAACAGGGAGACTAGTCCAGTAAGAGAGGAGAAAGACAGCAACAGTGTAAAACAGGGGAATAGTAGAGGGGAGCTGAGAGGGGGTCGGGTTCTGTAGAAATCCTGAAGCCAACCCAGTGCTGATAGGATTTCTCATGCCTGGATGTGGGAACAATAGAGAGGAGGGAGGCTTTCCCAGTCTTCCCGCAAGGAAGCTGGGAGCTGAAGCTGCCATGGGCTGAGATAGGAGGAAGTTGGAGGAGTGCATCCGGAAGTCAGTTGTAAACATAGGAGGTTGGAAATGTCTGTTGGACATTCTGGTATCAAGTTTGAAGGCTGGAGCTTGGAAAGAGGTCAACACCAGAGACATACACGCATAGTCTCCGTCTAATGTCAGCAGACACACACCTGGCCCAGATCAAGAATGTGCATTTTGCAGTGTTGTGTGACTGTGTTCTCTTAATCACAACATAGTATATACTTAGTATGCACAAACATAGTAGACACAAAGGAGTCATTTGCAATCTCTTTTGAATTGGATAATTACCACATATTCACAAAAAATAATTCTGTGCTAAGTATAATACTTTAAATGCCACAGCATCACCTCACTGCAGGAGGGACCGTGGCAACCCACCCACCTGCACTGCGCCCCTGATTAACTCTCAGAGCTGCGGTGCCATGAGGAAGAGAGCCTGGTCAGTCTCAGCAACGTCCTGGGAATGACTGAGTGGGTTTCAGTGAGCCGGCTAACCTCCGAACCCAACCATCAGGCAATCAGTGATTATTAACAAAGAGAATGATGGAAACATCTATAAGTGAGAAAGAAGTTAGCGAGAATGGAATATTTTTATCAAGTTATATCAAAGACATGATACCTACTGGGTGATTTCAACTGAAGGTCTCTAGTCCCCTCTGCTCACAATGAGGATGGACGCCATGGTGAGGGGTCAGGAGGGATGCCATTGCTGCTGCATAGGAAAGGCCTCTAGATGAAACTTACACAACTTCCCCTCAAGCTCGTTGGATGGACCAATCACTGACCCCCCACCATGTGCTAGAAACTGTGGGTGCTACAGACATGAAACAAAACATGTCTCCCTTTCTCCTCTTTCTACCCCCTACCTCTCCAACCCTGACTTCACCTTGACCTTTCAGTCCTGGAAGACAGAGAGGAGCTTCGCCCAAGAAGGGTCTTGATGTGACCCTTCCAACTAGGGAGCAAAGGGGAAAGGAGAATTATACCACCCTTCTTCTACCCTTGGTCCTGCCCCATTTCTCCCATGAAAATCCTGCAAAAAGGGAGCCATTGAATTGATCCTACTGACCTTGAAACCTACTTTCTCTCAGGGGAGGGTACCGGAAGGTGCCTTCCAAGAGCAGGCAAGCCATGACAGTCTAAAGCAGTGGGTCATGACTCCTCTCCCCTGGCTGGGGACATCTGGCAACATCTGGGACGTTTTTGGTTATCTCCGCGGGGGTAGGGAGGTGCTAACCGGTGCATCTGGGGGTAGAGGCTGGGGATTCTGCTAACCCTCCTATCGTGCACTGGACCACCTCACCACACGGAATGACTCAGCCCAAAATGTCAACAGTGCCAAAGGAGAGAAACTTTGGTCCAAAGAGAAGAAGCCAGATAATGGGGAGAGATCAAAGCCAACCCATCAGTCTCCTGAGAAAACATTCCAATGAGTGATGCATTTACCAATGGTAGAGTCGGCAGCATGATTTACACACCTCTTATTCTTTTCTACTTCGACGCCATCATATTGGCAAAGCAGAGGTTCTTGTGAGGAGAAAAATGAGAAGCTGGGAAACCTTGGATTTTTTTTAAGCTCGTCACACGACGGCACAGAATTTTTACACAGACCTTCTGCGTCTTTAGCATGCACATCATCTCTTCTCGCGCTGAAAGCAGAGACGATTCCGTCCCCCGAACGCAAACATTTCCCCAAGACTGGTATCTTGAGAGTATTGGAAGGAAAAAGGCAGTGGGAGCCGGCCAATGGAGTTCTCTGGAGCATTAGTGAAGATGTAAGCTCGTGTTGTACATAGAGTAATGGGTACAGAAACTGATTGGACGTCTTAATCAGATGCCAAGCTTGATTTTTTCAGAGTGTTTTATTACTTCCATAATAAATGGAAAGCTAAATTCAAGGAGATATGAAGTCAGGGTTGATTTTTACATTACGGTCGCCTTGTACGTTGAAAGGGAGCTCTCTGTGAAGGCTCCTGCCTCCCGAAACTACAAATAATGTAGCAACACATTAAGAGAGTCTTCGGCCATACAAATTCCTCCTCTTTGCCCATCTTGCCACCAGAATGGCAGCTAAGGCCCATTGTCTAGACGCTGAGGGTTATACCCCAACATCTGGTGGTTTGAGGATTTTTTCTTAGGTTTGTGGGTTGTGTTTGGTTTTTGTCTCTTGATGCTGTTGACAGTAGAAAATAACAGGAACAGAGACAGAAAGCAATCATTTCCTTTGGCATCGTTGGGACGAGTACCACATCTCCAGTAAGCTTGATTTAGTGGCTTATGTTCTGTGGCCTCGGTTTCACCAAAGGTGGGCTCTCTCTCACAAGGAGCTGTAATGAGGTCCCACGAGGAGTCCCCTTAAACAGCACCCAGGTGGGCAGAACACCAGCCAAGACAGAGAGTGGGAGAGCGTTTGCTGGAGAGAAACCTCCCCCTGAGGTGATGCACGCGGGCACCCAAGCTTCGTGGTTCCTCACTGAGACTCAGGGACTGCTGAGTCGCTGGCTGACCGACTCCTTTCCACTTCACCTTACCTCAGGGACGTGTGATGTGCTGGAGAAGAGAGCAGGATGCACCACGACGCCATCACTGGTCACGGGGGACGTAGACAAATCTTAAAAGACCAAAGTTCTGCTAGTGAGAGTCCTAATTTTCAAATGCATGAAACCAGTTTATGTTTTTTTTTTAAGATTTTATGTATTTATTTGACACAGAGAGAGATCACAAGGAGGCAGAGAGGCAGGCAGAGAGAGAGGGGGAAGCAGGCTCCCTGCTGAGCAGAGAGCCCAATGTGGGGCTCGATCCCAGGACTCTGAGATCATGACCTGAGCCGAAGGCAGAGGCTTTAACCCACTGAGCCACCCAGGCGCCCCAGTTTACTTTAATTTAATACTTTTCTATGGCTCTGCCTTCAAGGGCTAAGAGCATGTGGGGAAGGGAAAGGTCCAAAGGGCTCAGCACTCCCTGCGCAGGAGGACAGGAATCCCCGAGGGAAGGAGGAGGGGGAAGAGCTATGATGTGTCCATCCCACAAAGACTCTATAGAGGGGGCCTCACAGGTGTCTCCCGCCAACGATCCCAGGGGGTGGGCGCTCTCAGCAAATTGTGCTCATGGGGCTCAGAGAAGTTGGCCCCCTGCCCAGATCGAGCAGGCGCGTGGTGGTGAAGGGAGCTGGCCCCATGCCAAGGCATTTCCAGAGCCCATTCCATGTTATAGGCGACTTTCTAGCTGCAAGTTCCTGTCCCACTTGGGGAGGGGACGAAAGCATGCCTCCTGGCCCCATCTCCCATTGGTGGGACTTGCCTGAGGGGCATTGCTGTCCCTGCTCGGCCCTCAGAGGCCCGTGGCATGACACCCCCCAGCCACCATTGGGAAGTAAGGAGAGAGGGGCGCACGTGGGGTCTTGCATGCCAGTGGCACATGGGACCCAGAGCAGCCACCAGCAGCCTGCCACGGTGGTGGTGAGGCTCTGCAGCAGGACCCAAACCCCGGCCCGGCCCCGTGCGCGCGGCGGGGTCCCTTCTACCGTCCTCCGGGCACGTCTCCACTCAGCGATGAGACAGCTCCCATGCCTGTCTCTCCCACGTCTGGATTAGGGGACGGAGAAGTAACAGCTGGGTGCTTTGCACACCCACCCACCCACTGTGAGTGCACTTGGATTTGGAAACTGCCCTCCCTGCCCCGTGAAGCCGCGGACAGTTGTTGTTGGCTACCAGCTCTTGACTTGGCTTCAGCTCCCCTCAGGAGCCACAAACTGGGTGGCTTGCAGCCCAGGAGTCTCTTCTCTCCCAGTTCTGCAGGCTGGAAGCCCCAAGTCAAGGTGTTGGAGGGGCCGTGCTCCCTCGGAAGGTTCTGGAGGGAATCCTCCTTTACCTCTTCTGGTTCCTGGTGGTTATCGGCAGCCCTTGGCAGCTAATGGCATCCCTCCAGTCTCTGCCTTGGTCATTACGTGGCCTCCTTCCCTGGGAGTGTATCTCCCCCGTGTCTCTGTGTCCGAATCGCTACCTCTTAGAAGGACACCAGGCATTGGATTTTACCTACAAAGACTCTATTTCCAAATAAGGTGACATTCGCAGGTGACCATACAGGGAGTCGGGCCTTCTACACATCTTTCTGGGGGGGGCACAAGTGGACCCCCAGTGTCTTATCATAGAAATCAAGCACCTAGTAGGCTGCCCATCTCATTCTCTCGTAAGAAAACCATCATCCATCGAAGCATCATGGGCACGGATTCCCCCACAGACAATACCTCCTGCTTGTCACAGTTGCCTTGGGACCTGTCACTGACTTTATTTCCACCTGACTCTGCCGGTTAAGTGCCCAGGACCCCATCCCACTCTGCTCACCCCACTTCTACGGGAGCCTCTCTGGGTGAACCCCACCTCCAAAGTCCTAGAGATGCTGGGAGATCCTTCCTTGTGCGTTTCCTCTCTACTGAATAAAGGGAGCACCCTCTTGGCCTCCGAACCCTCAGGTCCCGCACGGCAAATCCATCCTTGTATGTCGGCCTCCGAGAGCCGTCTGACCCCTCAACACTGAGCCTCTACCGGGCTGGACACACACAGGTACCTAGTGGGTCCAGTTGGGTCTTTCCCTGCAGGGGCAATAGAAAAACCAGGGCTGAGACTCAGGACCCGAGGGCAGGAGCAGCGAGGCTACGGCTGCCGCCGCCCAAAGGACCAGGGGGAGATGTGACTGTGGGTGTTTCTTACCACCTGACTCCCGACCACAGCCGGTGCTGGGCCCTCGGGCCAGGAGGCAGGACAATGGCAGGAACACGAGGGGCTCCCACAGTGAGCGGGGTTGGAAGGCACGGACTCCTGCCAACCCAGTCCTCTGAAGGGATAGGTTTTTGTGTGAGGAGAGCGAGGCACAGCGAGGTTTGGTAACTGGCCCAGGATCACCGGGTGCTGGCCCCAGAGGAAGCGGCTTGCCAGTTCTAGAAGCTTCTCGCCCCATTGTGCAGGATGGCCCGCTGGCCCCGACGGGCAGGGCAACAGAGGAAGACATGGAAGCTTGAAGCAAAGTTCAAGTAGAGAAATGCTTACAATTGAAAAAGTAGCATCCAAGGACGTCATGCTTTCTGGAAAGTGGGAGAAGGCTCCCACTGTTTCCTTCTGCAACAGAAGCCCCCAGCCCAGCTTGGAAGCAAAGCTGGGGACCCCCTTCTGCTGGCACTCCATATTTGTCAGGAGAGCTGGGTCGCCGGAGGCATCCTCCCCACGCAGACAGAGCACGAGCCGTGGGAGGTCAAGCTGCAGGCCCTTTGTCCAAGACTTCCCAGTCCCCTTCCCTCCAACACAGGGGACTAAACCAGACACTGCACAGAAAGCCCCTCTCGTGTTACACCAGCTCGTACGCAGTTGTGGTTAAGTTTCTGTGGCAACCTGGCTGGACCACCGGGCACCCGGCTACACAAACATTATCCTGGATGTTTCCATGAAGGATTTAGGGGTGGGATTTACATTTGATTGGCAGACTTTGAGCAAAGCTGACGGCCCTGCATAACCTGGGCAGGCCTCCCCCAATCTCCTGCAAGCCAGAGTGGAACAGAAAGGCAGACCTCTTGGGCACAAGAGAGAGTTCTGCACTAGCCCGCCTCTGGACCATAGTGCAGGTGAGCTCAGCGGGGAATGTCTGTCCCAGCACGGAGCTTCGTAGACGCAGAACCCAGACTTGGACAACTGGTCTACTGTGGGTCTGCTCGGCCCATCTACCGTCCTTTGACAACGTAATGTTGGCATCCAGAAGATTGTACAACATTGGGCCTAAATAGGCAGCCGTTGGGGCGTCTGGGTGGCTCAGTTGGCTGGGCGTTTGACCCTTGCTTTTGGCTCAGGTCATGATCTCCAGGTGGTGGGATCGAGCCCCTCGTGGGACTCCAAGCTCTGGGCTCTGTGCTCGGTGCAGAGCCTGCTTTCTCCCTTTCTCTCTGCTCCTCCCCCTGCTCATGTGTGCACTCTCACTCGCTCTCTCTTGCTCAGGTAAATAAATAAATAAAATCTTATATAAATAAGTAAGTAAATAAGTTGCCCTGGGCTGGCCTGTCCTCTGCATCTCCATCTGGGATTGCGGCAGATGTACGCCGAGCGCGTTCACGGCTACGGAAGTCTGGGTTTCTTTCTTCCAAAGCTTGAGGGACTTGCTCTTGAAATTCCTGCCTACGACAGAGAGAACCCTGTAGAGGCAAAAAGACTGTCTCAAGTGTTCACTGCTTCCTCCGGCATCTGATCCCATCTGTCCATTTCTTATTAACTCACCCTTGACGGCGATTTCCGCCCTTAGCCGTGCATGCCTTCCGCTGACCATCCTTCTCTTTTCCTTCGCCCACAGAGGCCAGAAAGAAAAAATGAAAAAAAGCACACAACACACAAAGCTGCTCCTTTTAAACTTGGGGCTGTGATGATTGACCGGCAGGAAGGATCGGACCGCCCACTTGCCCTGCTCCCGCATAGGCACCAAAGGGATTTGTTCTGAAGCAAGAGGACCGATTTGCATGGCAGAAGCGTGACAGTGGTAGGTCAGCTACTGAGTACTTGGAACCCATAGGACGCAGAAATGAAAGCAGCTTCTTTCCTTCCTCTCTTCTTTCAGTGAAGTGTAGCAGACACCCATCCCCAGCCCTGGAATCTTCTGCTTCAGTTCTTTTTGCTCTTTTTGGCTAAGTGGATTTGGGAACTGTTTGTTGTTTGGCTGGTTTGAGGCTTTGAGGAGCGAGGGCCATTTGTTTGGTCTGGGTTTGTTTTACTTAGCTTCGCAGGACCGTAATGACAGAGCATTACGGGGTGCCAGACCCAGAGTTTCCAGTGTGGTGGGGGGCGGGGTCTGGGTCTGGGTCTGGGTGGGGCCTGAGAATCCGAGCTGCTGTCCGGGGGGGACGTTCTCAGAGCTGCTGCTTTACAGAGACGTCAGGACGACAGGTGGGAGAGACAATGACGTCAGGCCTGACCATTAGCTGTCATTATTTCTAAGTGAGACAAAGCTCCCGGGGTCGCACAGCCTCAGCCGCTCTGCTAGAGGTCAGGTGCACAGGTCTGGTGACGCGAACGTCCACGCCCAGTCCTGTCCCCCCCCAGCTGAGGACACCGGCGACCCTCCCTGGTGACCTCTGCGCTTCCTGGCTGGCATCTGGAGGTTCTCTGAGGCCTCTCGCCCCGGCTCCGGTGTGCGACTTCTTTACAGAGGCAAGAGGACCGTTGTCGGCATCTAGGGTCCGGACACACGTGCTTTGGAGAGCGACACGTCCCCCACCGCCATGTGCACCAGCCCCACCCTGTTCCTGGGCACCTGCTCTAGACACGCACGCTTCCGTGGGGGTGACACCGTGGCTGCCCTGTGGGCCAGGAGTGACCAAAGTGGCCCCCGTGCGGCAGGGATGGGAGGCTGGCCCAGCCTCAGCTCCAGGCACCGTGGTCACGGGTGTCGGTCCTAGAGAACCGACGGTGGCCGGCAGCCTGTTCTCTGGTCAGTGTCCTGTCCCCTGGTGAAGGCAGGAAGGCTACAGCGCACCAGCAAAGACGCAGGAAAGGCCTGACAGCGGGTTCCAAACACTCCAAACAGCCAGGCCCGTGTGCCCCCGGAGGCTGAGCTAGGATGACAGGAGCAGCTGGCGGGGAGAGGGCTTCAGTGCGGCGGCTGTCCAGAGTCACGTGATGGGGACTGAGCCCCCCCCCCCCCCCCCCCCCCCCCCCCCCCCCCCCCCCCCCCCCCCCCCCCCCCCCCCGCTGGCCGCTGGCCGCCTCCCTGGCCTCCAGGTCTCCGGTGACTTCATCTGAGACCCGAGAGGTGGTAGTAATTCTCATCTCAGAATCTGCTGTAGGGGAAACAGAGTTTATATATCTTTATACATGATTTCATATTCTACAACATAGAAGAGAGTAGATTACGGAAGTTAATTTCACCCATTTAGTTTTATTTTTTAACGTGACTCCTGGGAAACTAACATCACAACTGTGGCTCGCCGTGGTGGCTCGCGTTATGTTGATATTGGACAGCGCTGGCCTGGAGGGTCACTAAGAGTCGTTGCATTGACGGCAACGTTTCCCAGAATATGTACCTGAGAACGTGAGTCCCAGGGTGCGTTCTCCACCAAAAGATTTCCTTGTCTTAGGCAAGTAAGTTTGAGAAGCGCCCTCTCCGACCTCCCTCCCTCGAAGACGCACATTCACACGGAGGACCCTGCGTAGTCAGGTAATGAGAAGACCTGTCCAACCCAGGATCCCCCAGATAATCGCATGTTTCCATCCTCCCTTGCCCACCCCACAGAACCCGTGTTCCAGGGTCCGACACTGAGATTGCCTCGCCATCCCCCCACGGGGAACGCAAGCCCTTCTCAGCAAGAGAAGCTGGAGGTGCGGCATGAATGTCACATGTGGAATGTATGAGGCTCTGTGGGAAAGCAACCAAGGGGACGTGATGCCCCAGTTCCGGGTCAGTGGTGCCCCGGATCACACCTGACGGCTGTAGAAGGATCGATGGAGGGATGGACGCCCGATCTCATCAGTCACCGACCAAATCATCTTCACATCTTCATCACAGCCTGTTTTCCACGGACCAGAAAATTACTTAGGGAGGGGAGTGAGAATAACAAGCATTAAATAGTCTATGCTCTCCACCTATGTGGTTACCGGGCTTATACTTGTGCATATTTCCACTCAGTTAGCAAACTCCTGTTTGCCTTCGGAGGCCAGGGCTCTACGATTTCGGTGGTTTGTCTCTGCCCAATTGTCAACCGATGGTAGGAAGTGAGCAATATTCCTCTCTGCAGTGTCTTTTCAGTGGGGTCCTGGTCAAGGGAGGGGGCTTTAAATGACCAGCAAGGGGACTGCCATCAGCACCAACGGATGCTTCTTTGGCCTGAGGACGGCAGCCACCTTGGTCACCTGGAGTGACTTCTCTGTCCTGGGACAATCACTGGAGTGGCCTCTCCTCTGCCTTCAACTTAGCCATGGCCTTGGGGAAGGGGCAGCAGGACCCTCTGTGGTGTCTTAAAACATCCCGAGACCTAGGCTTCCTCCCGACATGGTGACCTAGTCGATCTGCTGGACCAGGTCCTGCCATCTCTCAGGAGCCCTGGTCACATCGACGGTGCTCGCTGCAGTGAGACGGACCGTCCCGGCATCACGGACAGAGACCAGTAAAAGGATTTTCTCTGCCCGCCATCCCCTGTCAAGCGCAACTTCACGCTCTGTCCCGAAGCTGCCGCACCGCCCCAACATCTGCCTGAAGTTAAGGACCCTCCGCGTGGGGAGAAGCTGAGACTCAGAGTGTCTCGGAGAGTCACAGAGGCTGGAAATGGGATGAGCCTAGGCCTCACCGGTGACCCACCCAGGAGCCCTGCAGGGACCCCAGGGCTCCCTTCCAGTACATGGGTGGGGGAGCCTCTAGGGCTTTCTACCAGACCCTGGAACAAAAGCTACAAGGCCATGGTAAAAGTCTGCTTTTAACTTCCTTCTTCCCTCATTGGGATGCAGAGGACAGGTTTCTGTATACCCTGTTCATGGAGATATCCATGTAGGAGAAAGGACGGAAGACAAGGAGGAAGAACAAGGAGGAGGGAGGGAGGACAGGCTGGAGAGAGGGCAGGAGGGAAACAGGATTTCTGGTAAGTTTTCCTGCTTGAAGCACTTCATTTCTGGGATGACCTTGTTTGACCTTGGTCAGGATCTTTAGCATCAAGCCTGAGAGAACATGGCAAGCTTGACATTACTTGCTTGAGAATGATGTTCTTGAGGTGTTAGTCTCACCTGTCTGTTTAGAAGGTGCAATCATGCTCCAGGGCTCCCCTGAGGATCTCCCTTACCACCCCCTGAGGCTTACCGGCAGGCGAGGTACCCAGGCCCAAGGAGAGGAGTCACCGTGGGGCAGGGGGTCTAGGCCAGTAAGCCCCTCACCCCGGCCCCAAGAGCAGAGCATGGAAATATACAACACAGCAAGCTAGGCCCACCCAGCAGGGTCGGGAAGCTGGGACAGCCCAGGGCCCCCTTGCAGCCGGCCAGACACAGTAGGGGAGGTCGCCCCCTCCTCCAGCTTCCCAGGGTGGCCGCAAGCACTGGCAGCCAAAGCCAGGGTCTGCTCCAAGAGCAGAGAGTCTCAGCTTCCCTCTCTAAGGAGCTTTCGAGGCAGGACTGGCCTCTCGGTGAGGGGAGCCCCAAGGCTCGTGGAGAGCATGGGGTGCGGTGGAGGCCCCCTTTTACTTGCAATAGAAGGGTTTTTCAGCTCTATCTTCAAGGCAAGTATGACCATAATTACTTGTCATTAACAATGAACCTGGGAAGATAATAATAGTAGTAAAAATTCTCCTTTGTTCAGGGAAGAGCTCTCCCAGCAGGAAAGGGAAGAATCCACTGTCTTCCACAAACGTCTCCCTCTCTTGCGGTCCGGTGGGAGCGTAAGCTCCGGGCTCACCGGAAACAGCGGCGTATTCCTCTTGAGCCACAGCCCTGGGGCCCAAGCTACAGAGAATGACGAAGTCCAGAGGGGCTTGGTGGTCCGAAGAGCAGGTGCACCCTGCCCGTCAGGGACACAGGGAAACCACCCAGAGACGTCCTTTAAAATTCTTCGCTTTAAAACCAAATAATGAATACACTAACGTTTAAAACCAGCACTTACGCTCATCCTTTGGTCTTATTAGGAAGTGTTGGCTGGGGTGGAAGTGTGAAAGCCCGGGGGAGGAGGGGAACAGGAACATGCAAAGACGCTCACACCCCAGACTTCCCCTGCAACTCCACCCCCCCAAACACACATGGAAGAAGCTTTCCAGATTTCTCATGTGCTGCAACCACGCCCCAGGCTCTAGCTCCCACAACTGCGGGCACCGGGACGGTTGAAGCTCCTTCCCGTCCCCACCCCCCTCCCCCGCAAGAAGGACAACTTCTGGACCATGCAGCCAGAAGCAGAACAGCAATGGGAGCATCAGCAGTTGGGGATGGAAGGCCAGGATCTGGCTTTGCAGACCCAGGACCCCTCCGTGTCACCAGATCTCGGGGTTTCCTCAGCTCGGTGCTTGCCTCACGAGGGAGCTATGCAAGTCCGCCATTAAGGGGCACATTAAGGATGAGCTCGTTAGCTGACAAAGCGCTGGGTAAGGGTTTTGCAGTGTTGTTATTTTTAGCCAGGGGGTTTTGAATTGTGACTCAAGGCGTCATTACAGTTGGCTGTGTCAGCTTTAATGAGGTGCCTCATTAAGTCCAAGGATGCACATTAACACCTGTCCTGGGTCGTGAGCACCAGCCATTCTGGGCCGCTGGAGGGAACAAGCAGCAGGCAGGGCAGGGTCAGGAGCTAGAAATCATCCAAACACGCCCAAAGACCTCTCAACCTCACATCTCCCCCAGCCGACCCCATTTTCCTGCTCTTTATGGCAAAGATCTTGGAAAGAGTTGTCCATCCATGTGCCCCCTGGTCTGCACCCGCCATGTTCTCCGCATCCCCTACCACCAACACCTTCCCTCCACCTCTCCACCAAATTCACCCTGGTCAAGGTCACTGATGACCTCCCATTGCCAATTCCAATGGCCAGCTGGCTCCTAAGTGTGTTTGTCCGGCCCCAGTCTTATCCCTGGGGCACAGACCTTCTACATAGACCAAACAGCCTTCTCCTCATCTCTGCGTGGACGTCTCCTAAGCACCTCAAGCTTACCTGTCCAGCAGAACTCATTTGAGGGCCTCACACCCACTACTCCCCCAGCTAGCCCACAGCCGTGAGGGCCAAACTTTCCACCAGTTGGATCAGGCCAAGGCAATGGCCTTCCCCCTTGATTGTTCTTTCCTCTCCCTCCTCTCATCCAATCCACCAGAAGATCTCATCAAACCACCTTCAAATATATCCAAAATGTGAGTAACCGTCACCCCACCACTAGTACACCAGTCGGAAATACCCTTGTCTCCTCCAGACCTGTGATGCCTCCACGCCCATGTTCTGTCCATCCAAAAGGATCAAGGGAACATGGGCAGCAGAGGACATACAGAAGGACCAACGAATGTGTAAGTCTCAGTTTAGCCTGCTGGTGATGACACCATGACAAGGCATGGACACACGTGGGTGCTTGTCCTTAAGACAGCCATTGAGGTGTCCCAGCAAAGACATGATAAGGAGGGAGACCAGCAGGCCCACCAGAGACCACCTTCCTCTTTGTGCATCTTCTGGAAAGTGAGGCGGGCCAAGAAAGCGGATGTGTTCATAACAGAATTCTTATGCGTTTACCATTTAGGAAGTGATTGAGAATAAGGAAAGCACCTAAGGAAAATGTGCTTTATCACGGGCAGAGAAAATCTAGAAACACCACAAGGAAGAGCATCTGTCAATATCCAAGGCAAGGAGCTAAAGCAGAAGCTACTGTTTCGATTTGGGAGCTCTGTAACAGACGCGTGTGTAAGGTTTCACCATCAGTTGTAGGCTTCCGTTTTTGCAAAGAAAAGGAGCAGCAAACTCAATCTGTAAGAATTTGCATGGATGCGAGAGAAAATGAATTTCACTAATGTAGGTTCTTGCTCATTTCACGAGCAAGGCAGAGAGTGTTATCACGAAGAGCTCCGGTATCACAGTTTAAACACATCCTGGGCTCAAAATGTGGGCTCCAAGCAAAGCAAATTATCACATTTTCAAGAGTCATCACCAGTGGGAAGTAGAGGGAAGCTGATAAATGTGTGAATCGTTTAGAATGAACAATTTGTTTCTCTGCTCAGAAGTTTATACATAAAAAAGGGGAAATGAGATCTAGCTGTGTCCTTCCCCGTGTAGGCGGTGCTCAGGAGACCAGTCCCCGAGGTCTCGTAACTAGCCGGGTACCAGCTGGGAAGCATTTCCAAACCTTCTAGAGTCCAGTCTTACCAAAGCCCACCCCTTCCCCATCCTGCCCATCATCCTGTGCCGCCATCTTATAAATGGCGGCTCCTTTTCCGGT
The DNA here is from genome assembly GCA_028646535.1 of Procyon lotor. NCBI lineage: Eukaryota > Metazoa > Chordata > Mammalia > Carnivora > Procyonidae > Procyon > Procyon lotor. The sequence continues at coordinate 2,819,438 of CM053605.1, read as the reverse complement.
CAAGCGTTGGGCGAGCTTCTCCAGAGCCCCTGCTGACAGAGAGCCCACCTCAGTCCTGGAGTAAAAGCAGGGCAGCCCCTGCTCCTCCTGGCAGAGCGGGATGAGAAAGAGGAACAGACAGAATTCAGTGGGGGTTTGGAGGATGAGGAGGTTGTGTTCAGCTACCGGGATTCAGGCTGATGGCTTGGAGGAGCTGACATTTGGACAGGGCCCTGAAGGGTTGGCAGTGCCAGCCTGGAGGAGGGCTTCCCCGGGAGCCGGGCCAGCATGTGCAAAGGTCAGGGGTAGAAAAGCACCCTTAGGGAACAGTGGTTGTCTGGCCTGGCTGCTGGGTAGTGTAAGGCACAGGGGATGGGGGGGAGGGGGTCTAGGGCGCGGCCAGGCCAGGGCAGAGGAGGCCCTGAGCAGCATCCTATTAGGATTTGAACTTGATTCAGAGTCTACAGGCCTCATTCTGTTGGCGACTCCTATCACAGACTGAGCATCACAGAGCTGCTCTCCCCAGGGAGTGAGACCCGGAGATTCCAGGAAACCCCATCTTCCAGCAAGGCTCTCATTGCCGCATTTCTGGGCTCTCCCTGACCCCGGCTCAGGGGCATGCCGCGGGTTCTTGGGCAAGACTCAAACCGAGCAGAAATCCTCTCTGCTCCAAAGATGCTAAGTCATCCTATTTCAAGACTTGACCGAATCACTGGACCTTTTTACGTCGAGGTGTCAGACACAAAGGAAAGCCACGGCGGGCCCTCACTCTCCCCAGGAAGGGCACACCCACACAAAAGTGTGGGCCCATCCAGGGACATCCTGTGCTGCTCCTAATATCCCAGGATGCGAGGCTGCGGCACGGCCCCTGGAATGGGAGCAGCCACAACCAGCAGTGACTTACCTTCTGCAGCAGCAAATTGGTCGATTACACTGGACTAACTCGTGATACTGGATCAAAATTTTCCAGTAAAATAAAACTAATTATTCTGAGCTTTTGTAGCAATTGCAGATCAGCTTTGCAATTGCTATATTTAAAATGGTCACTTATGTGAAACCCAAAGGCAAACCCAAGGCACGTTGGGCACGGTGGTCACAGTGAGGTGGGACGTGTGTGGAGTAAGTAAGTGCCACCGGGCAGACCTTCTGTCTACCGCCCTGACTCTGGGTCCCGCAGCTTCCAAACAAACCAGTTCCCTCTTGTCTCACTCATGCTCGTGCATGAGGCTGGATGGACAGACCCCCCCCTCTCCCCTACCTCCCATCAATGTCTCAGCTCTCGCAGAAATCCCATCTGGCTTCCACAGTCCTGCCTGCCCGGAAACCCTCCTCCTAGAGTCATGGGGCAGGCAGCCCCTGGCAGAATCTACCAGAAGCTCACCTGTACCCCTCCTGCAGACCCAAACAGCCGCCCAATGCCCCTGCGAATACTTGCTTTGCCTTCTTCCATCTCCCCCAGCTCAGCTCAGCACCTGCTCTGCCCAGAGCTTCCCCCAGGCAGCTCTTGACCCTGAACTGGTTTGACATCATCACTCACACCTGCACGAGGAGTTTAAAAATGCAGACTTCCTGGCCCCTACTTCATATGAGGTGGAGCTTGGGCATCATTTCTTTCGGAAGCATCCAGCTGATCTTGACCTCAAGTGGAGCCCGTGAACACCGGCCACCCTGTGGATCTCGGCTTCCATGTTCTGCGCTACAAAAATGCAACACGACCTCCTTCCTTTGTTCTTCAACACGTACATCTTGAGTACCTTCCTGGGACCAAGGGCTGTGCTGGGGGCAGAGGGGCTGGGGGATGGGATTTATGAGAAATCAACAAGACACGAGCTCTGGAATGAGAAAGCTCACTGTCTGCTACAAATAACAGAAATATGAATGAATCATTGCTGTCTGCCGTGAACTGGTCTCCATTAAAATGATGGTCCAAGTTCCCATCAGAGCAAAGGGGAGGCTAAACCTTCCTGAAAGTCAAAGGCGGCCGCCCAGAGCTGCATCTTGCAGGACCAGCAGACCAAACAGGTGAGACAGGGGTCGTTCATCACACCAGCCTGTTTTCTTCTAAACCACCCTTTTCCAGGATTACGAGGGTGGCCATTTTAAGGCTACCCCATAATTTATAAAATCAACCTCCCGTTATTGCACACATAGTTTACTTCCAGTTTTTTCCTATTGTAAACATACAGCAGCCTTGAAGAATTAAAAATGTTTCCCTCGGGAAAATTCCACAACAACCAATTCCCCTGTCAGAATACTGGGTTTTAACTCAAAACAAAAAACAAAACAAAACAAAAACCTTGTGTCAATTTTTAAAGGTGAAAATTTGATTACTACTTTATTTTTCTAAAAAAAAATTTATTTTTTTGATAGAGAGACAACACAAGTAGGGGGAGCAGCGGGCAGAGGGAGAAGCAGGCTCCCAACAGGGCAGAGAGCCTGATGCAGGGCTCGAACCCAGGACCCTGGGACCATGACCTGAGCCCAAGGCTGCTGCTTCACCAACTGAGCCACCCAGGCACCCCTGCTTATTACTTTAGTTTCTATTCCTAAGAATATTAATAAAGAAGTATTTTTAAAAATATTGGGTACGTGTTGGAATGAGCACTGGGTATTACGTAAGACTGATGGATCACAGACCTATACCCCTGATATAAATAATACATTATATGTTAATTGAATTTAAATTTAAAGAATAAACTTTAAAAAATAAAATCAAATGTAAAACATTTAACACAATGTAAAAATAAGACTTTATTGGCGGAGCTCCTGGGCGGCTCAGTCTGTTGAGCATCCGCCTTTTTGTTTCAGCGCAGGTCATGATCCCAGGGTCCTAAGATCGAGCCCCACATCAGGCTCCTTTCTCAGTGGTGAATCTGCTTAAGATTCGTTCTCTCCCTCTCCCTTGTCCCTACTCACTTGCACACACTCTCTCTCTCTCAAATGAATAAGTAAATAAAATCTTTATCAAAATATATTTATTGGCAATTTTTAATTCTTCCTTTGAGAATTTTACTTGTCTTTTGTCTACTGTAGTGTTTGCCTTTTTCTTACTGATTTCAAAGAATTTTTTAATCTGGTAAAAATATTGACCCTTTATTACATGTAGGAAATATATATAGTTGAAATTCTCATGATTTGTTGATCACCTTTTATTTTTGAATAGGATGTATTTGGGGATGGGATACTAAAGTCTTCTTCTGCACAGTAAAACCTACCAATATTTTGCTTTTTTAACTGCTGTGTATTTAACAGCTTCTGCTATGGTGTCCCATATTTTATGTTCTATCTGTATGTATTTTAATTAAATACTGATTGAATCTGTTCTTAAAGGGCCATTGCCAGGGCATCGATTGTGTGTGTGTGTGTGTGACGATACAAGAAGCAGTTGGTGCTCAGAGGAACCTATCATCCTACAAAATGAGAAACGGGCTCCTACTTTATAGGCAGATTCAACTCCAACGTCCCTTCCAACAGCTACCACAATTGTCATTAAAGAGCACATGCCTAAACCAGTCAGTCTAGTAGAAGCTTTGTCCTCCTCTCTTTGAAGACCCTCTTCATCCACTTTCCTTTTTCCTAAGAATTCCAAGCTCAGCTTCCTTTGCTCTCCCCCAGTTGTTCCTGAAGTGTGGCCCCTAGAGCAACAGCATCAACAGGGAGCCTGTTCAAAATGCGAGTTCTTGGGCCCTACCCCAGACCTACTGGGTCAGAATTTCTGGGGTTGGGGACCATTGCTTTGCATCATCTTGTGAAAATGTTCAAATCATTCTCTCCAGGTCAACCATTGCTTGTGAGCTCTAGACCCACACAGTGACACCCCCTCCAAGACATCCCCTTTTCTGGTGTTGAACGGGGACCTGGACTCCACACATGGAGATAATGTCATCTTTGTGTCCCCCCACCTCCATCATTACCTCTCTCCATGAATAGCACTTTGCCCCCACTTTGCCCTTCAATCCAGGCTCTGCTCACACCTCACCTTCCCGTGAGTCCTGCCCATCCTTGTTCCAGAAACTGCCACCTGTCACCCACCTCGCCCCTCCCTCGCCGATCTTTTCTCCCATAGCACCAACCACCTTCTACCTATTCACCTCCTCACTATGTTCGATGTCTCTTGTCTGTCTCGAATGGAACATCCACAAGGGAGGGGCCTCTGTCTGGTTCACTGCATACCCACAAGCATCCAGAGTAATGCCTGGCACATGGGAAGTATTGCTTAAATATTTAAATGAATGAATGAACCCATCTAAGTCAGTCTACTTCCCCTACATGCTTATCGTGTGAAGTCAGACTTAGAAAGATGACTAAGGCATGACTTCATGAGTTTCACAATCTATTGCTGAGTGGAGAAGTAGATGGTAGAACATTGTGCTTAGTAAGATCGCCTTTGTTTGCAAAGTGTGTGCGTAGACGCTATGCGTGCACGACAACATCCGGGAGGAAAGTCACCAACACATCTGAATGAGTGCCCTCTGGTGAGCTCATTCACACCGCCACCTCCCGAGTGCAGGTTTCAAGCCACCAGTCACACCCACCTGCCAAAAACAGATGAAAGCCTATGTCCAGAATCTCAGCTGCTGCTTCTTGTCACCTCCTTTTGGGAACTCGCTCTCCATACCATTGTTTCCTTCTGATTCTCTCCTTCCCTCTGGTATGTCCTCCTTGGTCTCCCCCCGCTCTCTGGCCTCATCCCCTACCTCTCACCTGCACCGGCCTCTTGAAATGCCAGCCTTTCCTGGGGCCTCAACCCGCTGCTCCTGTTCTTCCTGGGAAAACTCATTCTCACTGTTCTCTCTGATTTATTCTTCCCGGTGAACTTGATGATCAAATAGTTCAACTCCTGTAAAAGAAACAAACCAAAAACGGTGGGTATGTTTGCTGGGATTACGTGACCTGTATAACTTAATGGGTAAAATCTTCATTTTTCTGTTCAAGCACATGTGTGTCTCTCCATGTGTTTGAGTTCTGCCCCTGTTTTAGCTTTTATAGTTTTCTCCGGGCAAGTTTGAGGCATTTCTCAAGTTTATTCAAGCTGTTGTATTTTCTTCTTTGCTTTCATGTTGGATTTTCTCTCCTGTTATATTGTTTGTCTTACTTGTATATAAAAGAATTGATATATATAGAGAGATGTAGATATAGATATAAACACACTGAGAAAGCTATAATATATATTTACAACATATACATTGATATATATTTCAATATATACAGTATATATCTATATACGCATTCATTTCCTAAGCGGCTACTTTTCTAAGTTCTCTTTTTTATGGCTTTTCCATCAGCTCTTTTGTGTCTTCCAGATATATAAGCGTGTCATTTACAAATAGAGAGTGTTTCAGTTTTTCCTTCCGGTACGAATGCCTTTTATTGCTTTCCCTTGTCAAAAAGCATGGGCCAGTCACTGCGGTGTCGTTAAATAACAGTGAAAACAGAGGGCATACTTGTCTTATTGTTCCCTTTAATAGTCAGGTGTTTTCTGATTAAGTAAGGTGCTAGTCTGGGGGCTGATATACAATATTTTTATCAAGAGAGTATCCAAGAAATCCGATTTTATCAAATGGATATTGCCTTTTGTCAAACACTTTGTTTTATGGCATCTTTGGAGATGACTTTTAAACTTTTACCCTTAGTTCTATTAATGTAATGGATTATATTAACGAGTTTCCTAATACAGATTCAAACCTCACTGTATTTGTTGGATTATTATTGGTGATAACAAATCATCCCAGAACTTAATGGCTTAAAGTAACAATGAACATTTATTTTCTCATAGTTTCTCTTTTTACAGATTTATTTATTTGAGAGAGAGAGAGTGAGAGAGCAGGCATGTCAGTGGGGGGCTGGTGCAGGGAGGCGCAGAGGAAGAGATTCTCAAGAGACTCCTTGCTGAGTGTGGAGCCCAACGAGGGCTCGATCTCGGCACCATGAGATCACGACCCGAGCCGAAACCGAGCATAGGATGCTCAACCACCTGAGCACCCCTGGCATCCCTATTTTCTTCCGGTTTCTGAGGGTCAGGAACTGGGGAGCAGGTTGTCCATGTTAACTAGACATTAATCCTCAAGAGCTATTACTGTCACACACATATACACGCACATGCACACACACACACACACACACACAGAGTTGGGTATTATGCAACTCCTGATGGAAGACTATATCATCACCTGTTAAAGAATTGAACTCCAGTTTGATCGAGCCTTGACCCAACTACCAATTAATTTATAGGAAATACAGAAGACAGAAGAACATCATAGGAACATCATAGGGAAATAGTCAGCAGATTCCACCCACAGGAGACGCTATGGGATGAACAATCTAGTTTTCCAAACGTAAATTGTAAAGAAAAGAGAGACAGAGAGAGGGAGAGAGAGAGAGATGTAGGGAACAGCTATAGGTAAATACAGATGTGGAAGACACAGTATTCAACCACAACGTAAGGCTCTTATGCAGATCCTGACTCAAAGAAAACATTAAAAAAATAATAATAAGGAGCCACGCCTCAGTGGCACAGTCAGCTGAATGTCCGGTTCTTGGTTTTGGCTCAGGTCATGATCTCAGGGTCTTGAGATCGAGCCCCACATCATCAGGCTTGGTGGTCAGCATGGAGTCTGCTTGAGATTCTCTCTCCCTCTCCCTCTGCACACCCCCACTCATGCTCTTTCTCTGTCTCAAATAAATAAATATTTTAAAAATAAATAAATAACTCTTTAAAAATAAGGAAACAGAAATTTGATCAGTAGCTGACTGTGATCATATTAAGGAATCATGGTGAATTTTTGTATTGTATTATCCGTATTTTGATTTTTTTTTTTAAGTTTTCATCTTTTAGAGAAATTTCCTGAACTATTAGTGGAGGATGGGATACAATGTCTGGGATTTATTCCAAAACAACAGGCGCTCGAGAGGTGGATTGGAGTACAGGAACAGCCATGCTGGCCGTGATTGGTCCTTGTTGAATTTGGCTAATGGGCCCAGGAGTTTCATCACTCTCCTCTGACTGATTGTGTGTGTGTGTGTGACCGTTTACCATCTCAAAGCTTTTTAAACATCCTGATGCATCATTTTCTTCCATTCTGAGCTGCCCCTTTTCTCGAAAGCCTTATTTCAGGGATGGCATCCCCTTCCCCCCACAGACCAGACCCGGAAAGCTGGGAGAGAGTCAGTTTTCTCTCCTCTGCCTCGCTCTGCAGGGTCCATCGAGTTCTGTGTCCTGATGCTTTCTATCGCCCACATTTGTTTATGGAGGTGAAATTCACATGACCATTTTGATGCGTACCATTCGGGGGGCATTTAGTGTATTCACAGCCTTGTGCCACCACCCCCTCCCTCTAGGTCTGCACTTTCCATCACACCAGAAAACCCCTCTGTACCCATTAAGGACTCACTCCCCATTCCGCCCTCCTCCCAGCCCCTGGTAACGGCGAATCAGCATCCTGTCTCCATGGATTCGCCTATTCTGGACGGGCCATAGCAAAAGAATCATGCCACTGGAGCCTTTTGTGTCCGGCTCCTTTCAGTTAGCATCAGGCTTTCAAGATTCATCCTAGCCACAGCATGCATCGGTCCTACTCCTAAATTTTTATTAATCTTCCCATTTCCTTCCATCCCCCGCACCAGTGCTTGACTTCTGGGCTTCAATCTCTCTTTCCCGGGCTGTCTGAACAGCCTCTGAAGCGACCTCCCTGCCTCCCCAACCCGTTTTCCCCACCACAGGCACCGAGATCATGTATTTCACCGACACATTCCACTTTCCACCTTAGCCACCCGCCCACCCTCCAGACTTCACACCCAGGTCCCCTACACTCAGGCCCCCCCTTTCTTCTCTCGCGTTCCTTGATCACGAGGAACATTCTTTCTGGCCATCGTGACATGGAACGCATTCCTTGTCACGGTCACCGCAGCATGGCTTTCTCTAGCCGGACACCAGGAACAACCGAAAAGTCCATCCACTGGGGGACGGGGGGTGTCATGATGTGACAGCCACCAGAGCAAATGTCACTGGGCTGAAGGACCTGGTACCAGGGCTCCCTGATGTGAAGCATCCCTTAGACAGCGCTCTTGCCCCAACAAGGTGCCAGGCCCTTCCAGGGGAGGAAGCAACAGGACAAGCTCAGCCAGAGGGACGTTCTGCAGAACGCCCTGGCCTGTACCCCTCGCCATGTGTGAGTGTCGTGACACACCGGGAAAGGAAGGGGGCGGTTCCAGATTCAAGGCTTCACAAAGGCGGGACAGCCAAGTGAGATGAGAGACCCTGGACCAGACTCTAAATCAGAAAAATAAGCTGCATGGGAGGACTTCCTGGGGCAACTGGTGGACCATGCATGAGACTGCAGTGTTACATGGATATTAGGGACTGGGTTTGTAAAGGATGGTTACATTGTATCCACCGGTGTTAGGGCCTAGGGGTCTGACCACCCCCCAGTCCGTAGAGCAGGGCGCTTGGGAAGAGATTGTTAACGCCTACCTTTGATTTTAGGGAGGGCTATTGTGCACTTGACATGATCTCACCCTAGAAGCCACCTGCTTGGGGCACACTGTGGTCTCCCCTTAGGGAGGGAGTCTCTTAGAGCTTCTGGAACGAAGTCCTGCAAACTCCAGGCCCGACAGAAACCTGCCCCCACCCCTCCCTACCTTGCCAGGCCCAGCTTGCTGTTTTTTGTCTCAGCCTCTCCCCTGGGGAGCTGCAGAGGGAAACCAGCCCCCAGCCCAGCTGGGTCGGGCACACAGAGGGCATTTTTGTGCCCTGCTGAGGCTGGACATGACCAGCGTGGCAATCAGGGCTTCGACGTGCCACTGCCCCTCTCCCACCTAATTCCCTCGCCTGATCTGGTCCAGGGTCCCGCTCACACTGCTTTTCTGGTTTCCCAGCCATTGTTCCAGGCCAGGCGGAAGAGAAGGCTCCCCGAGGCTTCCCGCGGTCAGGGAATGTATAATGAAGTCACCAGCCTGCGAAAGAAAAGGCCTCTGTTTCTCGGGGTGATGGGGCTCGGTTCCGGGATGTGCGTTATGCCGCTCCATCTTCAGAAATAAAGTGGTGACTGTTAGGGGCACGTCATCTGGCCTGGCAGCTCTGAGAGGGGACATTTCATTGCATGCTCTGTGAGTTCCCTTACGCTCTCCGGTCGGCTGCGTGGCTGCGTGACCGAAGGATGGCCCATCGCTTTTCTGCCACGCTGGTGTGAGCCACCTGCGAGGAGGGGCCCCGATTGGCACTTTCCCGCAGGCCGTGCAAACCACCAAGGCCAGGGAGTCCGCTGTGGGCCGAGGGGCTCCTGGAGGCTGTGTGGGCCCGTGGAGGCTCTCACTCCAAGCGCAGATACAAGAGAGGTCACCCTGTCTGGACCCAGAGGAGGTGGCCCGGGGAGCCATGAGCGCAACGTTGGGGGCGTGGCCATAATGCAACCAGTGGGACAGGTGCCGGCGCTCCCAGGCAGAGCCAGGGCCAGGCCAGCTCTCCGACTGGTCCCAGGGGAGTGAGAGCAACTGAGAATCCCCCGGCTCAGCCCAAGCCGAACCCCGCAGCAGCTGTCAAGGAAAGGAAGGGTCCGCACCTGGGAGTCTGGAGTCGGTCTCGCTCAGTTTCTCAACTTGAGCTGGGGCCATCACGAAGTGAGTCTGTTGATTCCGAAGCCTGGTTCCCAAACCCATCAGGAAAAAAACCAAAACCCTCCCAAGCTCTAGGAGCTGCGGAGAGGCCACTGGAGCTCCTGAAATCAGAGCCCGCAGTGGCCCTTAGAACAGCTTCACCAGCTTTTTCTGGGGCGTAGGGAGAGCAGAACCTTATTAATTATTTTTAAAGTTATGTCCTTGTCTCGTTTTACTTATTTGATTTGTCCCCTTCACATTCCTGTTCCAAGCACCCCATCGAGGCAACCATGCCAATGGGTGACTACGCATCTTTTAATTTAAATGTGTCTTTGAAAAGTGCGTATTTCTTGGTGCGTACCCCTATTTTGACCTCTATAAACAAGATTGCTGGAGCAGCTGCCCTTCTGTTGTTCCTGCCGCACGGAGTGCTTGAGATACACCCATGCTGCCTAGTGAGCTTGTCTGCTGTTTTCGAGCGCTGCTCCGAGCTCCGTGGTACGCGTGTGTCCCTCACGTTGTACCTCTACCTCCGGAAGGATGGGGGCTCGAGATGCTGTCATCCACCCCACACCCAGCAGACACACACACACACACACACACACACACACATACATACACACACAGAAGTATACACGCACTTCGTGTGTGACTGTGTGTGTGTGTGTGTGTACCGAGAAGCAGGATTCCTTGGTCATATTGGGAACAACTCAGGTTCCTCAATGAACCCAGAACTGATGATGAACCTGGAGGCCATCAGCTGAACTCTGCCAGACGGCCCCCCGCTGAGGAGACCCCCACCTACACTCCCACCGTCAATGCGCAAGGGCCCCCACACCCCGTGTCCTGGGATGAGCATCATCCTGCTTCTATTGTCCCAATTTTTGCCAGTCTCATAGATTTAAAGTGAGGACTCACTGTGGTTTTAATTTGCACCTTTTTTTCAAGATTTTATTTATTTATTTATTTGACAGAGAGAGAGACAGGGATAGCCTCAGAGAGCACAAGAGGGGAGGGGAGAGAGAAGCAGGCTCCCCACCGAGCAGGCAGCCCGATGCAGGACTCGATCCCAGGACTCTGGGATCATGACCTGAGCTGAAGGCAGATGCTTAACTGACTGAGCCACCCAGGTACTCCGACATTACAAACTTCTTATCTCACTTTTATATGTTTTTCTCACTTTATGATGCGCCTATTTAATTACATATTTTTAAATGTTTCTGTTGAGATATGGTTGACCTTTAATATTAATTTCAGGTGAATAACAGTGATTCAATATTTGTGTAGGTTGTGAAGTGATCATCACAAAAAGTCCGGCTAACACCCATCACTATACATAGTTTAAAAAAAAACTCTTCTTTGTGATGGGGACTTTTAAGATCTACTCTCTGAGCAACTTTCAAAAACACAGGATAGTATCATTAACTGCAGTCACCTTGCTGTATGTTACATCTCATGACATATTTATTTCACAACTGGAAGTTTGTAAAATACTTTTTACTTTTACTGAGTAAAAGTATTACTCAGTAAAGTTGAAGGTCAACTTTTTGACCTCCTTCACCCCTTCTTTCCACCCCCACCCCTGCTTTTGGCAATCGCCAATCTGTTCTCAATGGTACACTTTTTTTTTTTAACAATTTAATTGATATACAAATCACATACTGTACAATTAAAGAGTGTAATTCAGTGGTTTTCAGTGTATTCATAGAGTTGAGCAAACATTGCCACAATCAGTTTTAATAACATTCCCATCATCCCCCGAAGAAGCCGTATATCCATTCACAGTTCTCCCCAGGAAACCCCCCCACCCACCAAGCACCTAGCCCTTAAGCAACTACTGATGTCCTTTCTGTCTCCATAAATTTGCCCATTCTGGATATTTCATACAAATGGAATCCTACAACACGTGGTCTTTTGTGTCTGGCTTCTTTCTCTTAGCATCAAGGTTCATTTGTCTTGTAATATGTGTCCATACTTTGTTCTTATTATTACCAAGCAATGTGTATGGCTAGACCACATTCTGTTTATCCATTCACCAGTTGATGGACATTTGAGGTTGTTTCCACTTAGTGGCTGTTATGAATGATGCTGTTGTGGACATTTGTGTTTACAGAAATTTGTGTGGGCATATGTATTTCCTTCTCTTGGATATATACATTAAGAGAGGAATCATATGGTGACTCTACATGTAGCATTTTCAGGAACTGCAAAACTGCTTTCCACAGTAGCTGCACCATTTTAAGTTCCCACCAGCCGTATATGATAACGTCCCCATTTCTTCACCTTCTCACCCACACTTAGGACATCTGTCTGCTGTACGACAGCCATCCTCGTGGGGGTGGAGCGCTATCTCCACTGATGGCACTGAACATCTTTTCATGTGCTCCTGGCCATGTGTATACCTTCACTGGAGAAATGTCTATTCAGATCAACTGTCCATTTGCAAGTTGGGTTATTTATCTTTTAATTATCGAGTTGTGCAAGTTCAGTGTGTACTTTTTGGACCCAAAGGATAAACTGTTAATTTGTTGTAATCACAACAGGCTTATTTTGCTTGGGTTTTGCCTTACATACGGTCTGGGATCCATTTGTGAGCCTATCCCTGGAAGTTTCTTCCCTTTTTGATCTGTGCCTCTGTAATGATTTGCTTTGGAGTTCCTGCAGCACTTGGATCATTTCGGTGCCCTTCAGTTTTCTAGGTATCCCATAATATAGCCAAGGAGAAACTGCTGTGACTTGATGGCCAGTGCTCTCCTAACAAGAACCCTTTTGACTGGGCCAGTTGTTTTAGTTGGCCAAATCTGTCTTCTAATAGCTGGGTTCCTAAGTCATGGTTTAGAGACTTGCATAAAGCATGACTTCAATGAACCAGTGCCTTGAGATGGCAGCTCCAGTTTCATTGTCACAAAGGTTCATGCCCCCCTCCAATGAGCCCGACATCACACTCTTCCTGGGGGTCCTGAGTGTCCCCATCTGGTGTGGATATCAGAGGAGCAGGGCTGCATATATACAGTGTGGATGATGATGTGTCTCTATGTGGTCCAGCATTATCTTTTATGGGCACAATATCCAGGTGCTAGGATGTACCTGGATGGGCAGTTGAGGATAACACACCACCCCAGCCTCAAGATTAGGAAAATATTTCAGTTTACAACTGTGTCACTCTGTACAATTTTATTTTATTTTGTTATGTTAATCACCATACAGGCCATCCTTAGTTTTTGATGTAGCATTCCATGACTCATTGTTCGCATATACAATCCAGTGCTCCATGCAATACAATTTTAAAAGAACATCTACTTATTGCACTAGACCCTTAGTGCCTTCTGATGAAGTGTTCAAAGTCCTATATTGTTATTCTCCCCATTTTAAAGATGGGGAAAGTGAGGTGCAGAGGTGGTATGGGAATGCCCATGACGCCACAGCTCATGAGTGATGCATAGAGCTTAGGAAAGACCTCAGCTTTTCTCACCTACACTACATAACTGTATTTGTCTGCTAGGACCACCATGACAAGACACCCAAGGGACTTGAACAACAGACATTGACTTCTCACCGCTCCAGAGGCTGGAAGTCCAAGAGTAAGGTCCAGAAGAGTTTGGTTTCAAGTCAAGCTTCCTGACTTGCAGGTGGCCACTTTGTCCTCGAGTAGCCTTTTCTCCGAAGATGCAGGGAGCGGGGAGGAGGGAGAGAGGGAAAGAGTGCTCTGGTGTCTCTTGTTATAAGAGACACATCCTGCAGCACTTGGTTATACACATCCTATCAGACCAGGGCCCCTCTACTATGATCTCATTTAACCTAAATTGCTTCCTAAAAGTTGCATCTCCAAATACAGTCACATTGGAGGTCTTACTCGTTAACATACGACTGTGGAGGAGACCCACTTCTGTCCATGGCAATACTGTAATAAATTGCTGCAAACTTGGTGGCTGAAAGCAATACAATGTACTATGTCATAGTTCTGGAGGGCCCAAGTCAAGGCTTCACCGGGTTTCAGCAGAGCTGCATTCCTTCTGGAAGCTTCTGGGAAGAAACCATCTCCTTATCTCCAGCAGCTCCTAGGGGCCGCCTGTGCTCCCTGGCTCACGGCCCTTCCTCACGTCACTCCAGCCTCATGCTCTGTCCTCACATCTCCCTCTCCTGACTCTGATCTCCTGTTTCCCTTGCATAAGGACCTCGGGATGATCTTGAGCCCCCTCTAGTACTTCAGGATACTATTACCATCCCTAGATCCTTAACTCAATCCTACCTGCATAGGGCCTTTTGCCAGGTAAGGTGGCATTCACAGGTTCCAGGGATTAAGATGTGACCTCTTTGAGAGTGTATTCAGCCCCCAATGTTCACTTAAGTTCCCTAGACTGCATCTTTCTTTCTATAAAATGAGGAAGTAGGACAAAGAGATTCCTAAGACCCTCATAGACTCTCTCCCACTGTGGCTCATGGTTAGGCTGCTCAGAAGAGCAATTTCCGGTTTGCTTCACATATACTTGTCATCCCCTGGCCATGCTCCCCTAGCTTGGAGCACAACTGAGGTCACATATCTGTTAGATCATAGCCTTTCTCCTCTTTCTTAGGACACCACTCTGTCAACACTTTGGCCCAGCAGCACTATTTTCCAGTTTTAGGAAAACCAAAATGAATTCATTTTGCTCAAATATCAGGCAACATTGCACTTTTCAGAATTTCTCACTTTTTCTGCAGACATTAATTAGATTGGGTATGCATCCATGCATTCATCCTGCAAATGTTTACTAACGTCTGTGCGCCGAGCACTGTGCTACTTGGCATGGATGCTTGTAAGTCAACACACGGAAGTAAGAAAAAAAAAAACGATGGGGATTCAGGACACCTGTTTCCTGTTGCCTGGATACCTCATCTATAAAAAGACAGATGATGATGGTGACACTAGATCATTTAAGGACTCATCGCTATTCAGCACACCTTCAATTCTGAAATTGGCAGGAAACACAGTTCGAATGAAGAGACTCCAGTGAAAAGCTCCCTGCCTTGTTCAGAGGTGTGGGCAGGACTAGGGGACCACCCGAGGGATAGTGGGGAACTCAGAGCTTTGCTACAGTGGGCAGCGTTACCATCCCCAGGGGCAAGGGACCCAGGTGAGACTTGGAACCGCAGGGGCGGGAAGTTGTCATCATGTAAGGTCAGAGCTACGGTCAGAGACGAGGTGTCAAAACAGACAATGGGTGGGTGGCAGGAAGTACCCCAGCCTGTCTCTCTTCCTGCCTGTTCATCTTATGCCAGTGATCAGCCAACCATAAGGGACCCCAGGAAATGCAGCTATGGGGGTTAGTCTCTGGGGCACAGAGATGGCAGAGAAAAGCCAAGAATGGATCTCGCTAGGGCAACTGCAAGGAGAGAACCAAGGAGGACCGGCTTTCCAGCAAGCCACCCAACAGCTCTGGGTTTTTGTTTCCCTCACCTAAAAATGAACCAGAGAACTGGAGTCTACTAGGTGAAGGGTGATCTCCCCCATTTATTTCAATTTTAATAATCTATGGTTCGCGCTACAGACATAAAGCAGAAATATAAAGACATGATCTATAGTCAACACGCCGCCAAGCCCATATGTTTGTTTTCTGTAAATATATAAAATACAGTGAAGATGTGGCTTTCCAGGCACCAGTGTATATAAATATATCAACAGGGTTTCCCTCAGTACACATAATTCATAGCTGACTTGCACAGAGTTAAGAGGAAAATCAACAAATAAGAGCATATTCTAGCATTCGGTCTGGCCCGATTGGGGGGGGGGTGGTTCTTCAAACTTCCTTGGGATTTTAATTTTTACCTGAACAGTTGTCATAAAAACAATGAAGCTTGGGGAATACAATGCACTCTCACAGAAGCCTTCTCTCCTCCCGAGCTAGAAATTCATTGAGGCGACAGACAGCTAGCACCGTGCAGGCGAGCACGTGAGGAAGACTCTGCCGAGAGCCCCGGCCTCCCCAGGGACAGGGAGGGAGATGAAGCCTCTGGGCTCGCGCCCCAGATACGGTGGTGGCGGCTGATGGTCGCTAGCAGAGCGCTCTTTCAATCTGGCTCATAGTCTAATAATTCCTTTGAACAGAAAGAGACAGCCACTGGAAGCAAATGAAAATACTGCGATGCATTCAGAGAGCAGAAGGGAAGGCAGCCTTCCACCGTGTGCAGACGCTCAGCCGTGAAGCCCACAGCCCTGGGCTCGGGGCTGCTGCCCTTGCAAGAAGTCACCTCCTTTCTCGTCCTTACAATGAGGACGCCCCCCCTCCCCAACCCCCTCCTGGTCCCATGGCCAGGTTTCAAGAGAATAGCAACAATTGTCTGGAAGGAGTTGGTTGTTCGTTCAAAAATGAATGCATGCAAGGAAATTTCTGGAAGAACACAGGCAACCGTGTACTACCCCCTGGGGAATAAGAGGGGCTCGCCCTGGGAAGGAGAATCGAGGTCTTCGGGTAGGAGGAAGAATTCTATCCTCACTCCGTATCCTTCAGGTCTGTCTAAACATTTGATTCATGCAAGTATAGCTTTTTAAATGAAAAACCGGTCTCCTAGGGCTTCCATCCATTCTACAAGCTCTGCTTCGCGATGAGAAGTTCTTTGCCACAGAATGGTTGGCAGGGTATCCCCGATATGCACATGTCACACAACCCTGGGGAAGGTATCAGGAATGGGTTTGCTTAGAATTCATAGAATCAAAGTAAATAAAACCAAAAGGCTCTAAAACTTCAGAAGGAGGGCCACCTCTGCGTGCCCTGACTGGCACTCAGCGTGCTTAACTCGCAGCTGTGACCGATGCCATCCAAACGGGTGCAGGGTCCTGCGATCAGCCGATGCAGAGAATGGATGTTTCTCTTTGCAGGAGAGGACGTTGCTGTGGACAGCGTGGCCATTGCCAGCTCGTCCTATTTACGGGAAACCTCCACTGGTGGATTCCTTTTGGTTTCCATCAGCCCCTGTCTGCCTTTTTCCCAGGAAGCGGGAAGAGAGCAGAGAAAACCTCTGGGAGTCTGCACTGGCTTGGGATTTGGAAGCGGTCAGGTGCTCTCTCTGCCACCCGATGACTCAGGGATGCTCCCCATGGAGCAGCACTTAACGTCTCCGAAAGCCATGATTTGGGAGAGACATCACCTTGACCATTTAGCCTTCAGACGCAGCCTGAGATGACCTGTGCTCCGGGGTTCTCGATCTTTCCTTTGTTCTCAACCCAGCCTGTCAACCCCGTCCTCTTTTCCGAGCTGTGGCATTTGTCTTCTCCCCAGTTCCAAATGCTAACACCCCTTGGAGCAAAAGTTCGAGATCACTAGTGGTCCCCAGCCCCAGCTAATCTGGCCGGGGAGATGTCACTGGAAGTGAATTAGACGTGTTAAGGAAATTGAATGAGGAAAGAAATCTGGAAGAAATTAACCAAAAAACTGTTGCAAAACCATCTTTGTGGTGCACAAAATTACCAACACTGAAAACATTGTGGGCTTTCATTATCAACAGACTGCTGTCTCGACCAAGGGCTGTGTTGACCCCCCATCTGCCTTCTTCCAAACTGCTTTCATGCAGATGATTTTCAGCTTTACCCCTCGCTGCCTGTCCCTCAGCCAGCCCTTCATCTGACCTGGTCGCACCACACTGCTACCCAGAACATCGCCTCCCCGCCCCCACGCCCCCACCATGAGGCATTGCCGTGAGGTCAGACCGGAAGCAGAGACTGGGGAGACTCCCTTGTCCTTGGAAGCACCTGCAGGCCACTCAACGAGGGGTCAAAGACATTCATAAACTTTCAAACACAAAATGAACACCACCAGCTGGAAGACCGTGTGAGCAAAAAACATGGACTATCTCCCCTTTTGCCCCATCTACACCCACCCTGCCTCGAGCTGGGGTAAGAAGATATCTGAGGCCCCGTGATCTCTGGCCCTGAATCCTTCTTCCAGCCCCTTGATAAAAGCTGTTTTCACTCCATTAAACTCTCCTTCAACCGACACCCATCCTACCTCGCTGTCCCATGACTTCCTCGATTTCCCTCATTGTGCAAGTTCCCAGCTCTACAATTCCGAAGATGGCCGTCAAGGCACTGCCACATCTGGGCTACGTCCTCACGTGCAGTGTCCCAAGTGGGACACCTTCGTCCTACCCAACCTTGCTCCACTTGGAGGAAGAACCCCAGTATGGGGATTTTCTGAAGTCACGTTTGGGGCAGCCCAGTGGGTCAATGCCGTCTGATACAGCTCCCTTCCCCTCTGGTTCGTAGCTGTTATCTACGTTTGGAATCATTCTTTATGGACTGAAAGCCAGGGGGTGCGAGTTGGAGAGAAAGGGAGACAGAAAATAACATTACTGGGGTCTTGCTTGGAGGATTCCAGACACACCGACGACCTGAGGCATCCCCGTCCGGCTGGTGTGGTTCTCTCTCTTGGCTGCAGCCCCAGCCTGCACCCCTTTTCTACCGCTAGTCTTTATTTCTACATATCAGTGGTATTACTGAGATTAGTGCACTTGTTAGCTAGGCACACTTACTAGCTTCGGCCAAAGGGAGAATTTGGAAGAGTGATGGTTTTGAGTCATCGGAGGAGGGGCTATTGAGCCCGAGCGTTGGAAAGTCACTGGAGCCAAGGTCCAAGGATCACATGTCTGTCATCTCAGCCTGTCTGCTGCCCAGCCTTATATCCTCTCATCCTGGGCGGCTTTCCCCCCACGGCTGGAGACACGGGGGCCAGCACCTAGCACGTTGGCTCTCTTGGGTTCCCCGCTAGCAGAGACGGACTCCTTCAGGGGCAGAGTGCAAAGTCCAGGCAGGTTGCTGGACGGACGGCCTGGCTTGGTCAGGTTCTCCCTGCAGACTGGGTCTGTGAGTCAACGTTTGTTAGCTCTTGACCGTGACGTTTCTAACTCCGAGGACTCAAGTCCACCACACACTGGAAAGGAAATGCTATCACAGGAGAGAGGTGGACAGACAGAAGAGTAGGTACCCCACCCAAAAGTGCACATTTGATGTAACAATAACAAGCATAGCTATGAGCGGAATAGGGATGTTGGCTGGCTAAGGTGGGCCAGGTTCCGAGGGGACACAGTAGTGCTTTTCACCTGAATTGTTGGCGTCTGGAATTATGCCTGGAGCCTTTTATGTACTGTGGTGGGCAGAATAACCATCCCCAAGGATGTCCACATCTTATCCCTAGCGCCCGGGGTCGCTACATTACACAGCAAAAGGGGAATTCACACTGCTCATCAGCTGACCTCAAAACGGGAAGATTTCCCTGGATTACCTGAGTACGTCCAATATAATCACCAGGATCCTTAAATGTGAAGGAGAGAGGCAGGAGAGCCCAGGCCAGGGCGATGCCACGTGAACAGTATGTGATGGGACATTGCTGGCTTTGGAGACACGTGAGGACCTCGCCCAAGACAAGGGGGCGGGGCCTCCGGGAGCTGGAAGGGGGCAAGAAGACGGATCTCCCCTGGAGCAGATGGATCACAGCCCTGCCAACACCTCGATTCTAGCCAGTGAGACCTATTTTGGATTTCTGACCTGTAGAACTGTCCGATAAGGAGCGTGTGTTGCTTCACACCACTGAGTTTGCGGTCATTAGTTACACCAGCACCAGGAAGCTAACACCCGCAATAATGGGGTCATAGGGAAGATTTTGGCTTGGAGAGAAGCAAATAAGAGAGCAGAAAGAGTAATAGGGTCCGTGCTCCTTTCTGCAGCCCGTGCCCCTTGAAGAAGATTAAGCCCCTGTGTTTGGAGGATTTGGCCCGGGAGTTGATGGAGCTACCTTTGGGAAAGAGTCCCGTGAGCCTCTGGGCATCAAGGGGCCACCTGACAAAGCTGGTGCTGAACTGTGGGGAAAGGCCCTCCTCCTCACCTTCGTTTTCTTCCCCCTTCTACCCTTGGCACATGAAGAACCATCCTCTTTGGACACATCCGAGGTGGAAGCCTGGGCATGGCTATGTCTCTTACCGTGATGGAAACCAGCAGCTAAGGGAGCTAGGAGATCCCCCTGGGGCAGCAGCCAACGGGTGGAGGCCACAGCAGAACGGGAAAAGAAAGAGGAAGGTGCATGTGCACAAAATCTTGCCAAGAAATTTAAGACATTCCCATAGAGCCTTTCCATGGAGCCAGTGGCCAAGTCCCAGTTAAGAACAGCAGAATTATACCTTCCTTGTATTTTCAGATTAAGTCTGCTCAGGTGGTATAGGACATAGACACCAGCCAAAACCAGGAAAACTGGGCGGATCCTAAGATGATCCTGACCCTCACCCTGACTTACTTTCTTGCTCGTTGTGACCCAGATCTCATGCTGAACCCCTATACTCTCGATGTCACTATCCCAAGTTCAATACTGTCTCTCAACATTTATGAATGGAGTTTAAGTCCTTGGCCATCTCGTCATCTGATTCTTTGCCTTCTCCAGTGGTGCCTCCAGTGAGAATCTCTCTGCTTCCCCAGCACGATTCCCTGTTCTCCTGGCTTCACTGGTGTCCTCCTAGTCAGGCAGGCCTGGCCCTCCTGCAAAATGAAGTAACAATGGGCTTTGGTGCAGATATTGGTCATGACCTCAGTTCCTGAAACCCTCAGAAACTTTGAAGAAAATTTCCCCCAAATTCAAAATAGTCTAGATTTTTCTCCTTCCCCAACAGTGATTGAAATTATAAAAACGTCTCATTTTAACTTGGTACATTTATCAGTGTTCCTGAACTGTTGTGAACCAATTCCAACCCTGTTATTAATCTGTATCACTGTAAAATGTATCTCTGTAATTCTGTTTCCCGAATCCAGTGCTCCAAGGCATCAGAACCGATTGATGACAAAAAGCTTGTGCTGGCTGAGTATGCATTTTTCGGTTCATTTCTGCATCCCTACCCCACCCGTCCTCACCAGAAGCCACGCTCCAAGGATTTTCCATTTGGGTGGTGAGCTGGGAGATACTTGAGTGTCTGCCTCGTGCCAAGCTCTGCCAACTGTGTTCCCAGTACCAGTTCTGGTTTATTTCCCACTCCACTGGCACTAACCCCTTTCACTGGCCTTCCAAAGGGCAAAAGTAGACATTCTCCCCTGGTACAGTAATCACGAACTTTGCCCAGGTCACTTCAATCAGAAGGAAAGAATGTTCTCCTACCCGTGAAAGGAGCATGGCATTTTCTTCTACCCATGGATCACTGCTCAGTAGATTTCTATTAGAAACTTGACATTCCTTAGCAACTCCCTAGCAACAAAAGCTCACCTGAAATTTCATAAAGCTTTCCAGAAATTGTTTTCTGAAAGGATTCGTTCCCTCCCTACATTTTTACCCTCAAGGAAATAATTTCCCTTTATTGCTTTTCCTGATCACAGAAGTAATATAGACTTGCTTTAGAAAATTCAAGCAATATACAGATATGGAAGTAAGAATTCCTGGCTGGTCCCACTCCCGTCCCTGACCCCCACCTCCCGCCAAGAACATCTCCTAACAAACATTATGAAACAAGGTTGGTTGCTTATTGTTTTTAAACAGAGTTCAAGTTACTTTCGCAGGCAGTAAGTAACAAAATTCTGTTCAGGTGAAAAATAGAAAGTGACTTTCTTTTTAAGAAAGTTACCACCAGCTCTGCCTTATTTCCCTTTCCTTCCTAAACAATAAAAGTTCCCTTTCTCCTGAATTTCAGCTTTCTAGCCACTGTATCGAATAAGGATAAACCAGGATGATATTGATGAAAGCACAGACTCTGTGGAAAGACGCTGAGTAGAAGTTCACCCAACCTGATAAACCGGGTTAGAGTGTGAGGTATAGACATTGAGATAATTAATGTGAAGGACAAAGAGGAGGGGGTCGATCGGGCCAATAAGATACGCCAGAAACTTCTGAGCCTGAAAATAACCAAGGTGCATTTTAAAGGAAAAGAGTGATCTTGACCTCATGCACATCCTGAACAGTCCAGAGCTGTTCTTTTTCTAACCACAGGAAGTCTGAGCTGGCAGGATTTTATACCAACTGGCACTGTGGAAATGTGTGTAATATATTGGGGTCCGGCCTCCGTCTTTAGAAAAGTTTAGCATCCTAATCCCAATTTTTTGCATCCAAGTAAGTCAGTATCCTAAAACAAGGTCATTTATCCTCCATGGCATAGACAAGATTAAAATAATGCTTCCGTGATGGTAGATTGCCCAAGAGAAAGGAAAAAACCTGCAT
>CM053605.1:2777022-2797210 GCA_028646535.1 Procyon lotor | reverse complement strand
TGGCCCCCTTCCCAGGCGTAGAGGGCTTTTCCCCCCATTCCTGTCCTCCAGATACAGCGGGTCTTGAATCGTGCCCTGGGGAGCCACAAGGTTTGCTACCCCCACCCAAGCATCCTGAGGCTCCTGTTTCCCATGTGAGTAGGTCCCGGGTGGGCCCCTGGGTCTCCTGCGGAGGCCGCTGCTGCTGCTCTCCCCGGGCCCACCCCCTTAGGAAGGTTTTTGTCCTATCTCGGTCTTCCCTGTGCTCCAGGCTTCGCTGAGGTCTGTGGAGCAGAGCCAGCCGAGGGTGCCGACTCCCCTGGTGTCTGCCGCTCCCCCAGCTTCTGGGCTCTCAAAAGCGCCCACATTCAGCCTCGACAATTTGTTAAAACTTCGGGTAGAATCTTCCGGCCGCTCGGACGTGGACCCCATCCTTCTCACGCTCTGCGCCCCAGATAAGCTGGACGTGGTACCCGTGGAGCTACCGGAGTCCCCCCAGATTTCAGGCCAGGGGCCGCCTGTCTTGCTCTGAGGGTGCTGCTACCTGCTTCTCTCCACCTTCCTACGTCCTAAGCAGAGTGGGAAGTCCTCCCCACCTCTTTCTGCAAAGAATCCAAGTGGTTAAAAGGGTTACGTGTGTTTTGAGTTTATTTTGTTTTGGTTTTGATAAATGTAACAACACTCCGGGGTTGAGTGGTTTGTTTTGTATATTTTTAAGTACATCAAACGAAACCCTGGCATTTCTGAGCGGTGTTTTGCAATTTACAATAGGCATTCTTTCGGGTGCATTACCTAATGACCTTCGCGGTAACTGGAGGCTCGGGCGCCGTCTCTGGACTCACACACCCGTGAGCCGCGGAGCTAAGGCATTAACCCGGCTCCCGGGGCCAAATCTGATTATTTTCTCTACGTAACAGTCCTGAGTTCTACAAACCAGATGCTGTTGCTCTTATGTCATTTTAATTAAAAAGAAGCTTTGTTTTCAAGCAGTTAGGGTCCTTGCGCAAAGAACAGAACTGAGCCTTCCCGCCTAAGTCTGGCTTTTGAACCCCACGCCCCGATCAGTAATGATGTGCTGTGTGCCCCGTGCCAGGCGTCCCATCAGATTCAGGACTAGCAGTCACGAGAGCCAGCCCTGAGTGGGGCACAGGCGGCACTCTTTCATTGCCGTCCCATTTAACTCTTAGAACAGTGCCAAGAGATAGAGCCCATTGTATCCACTTAAAACATAATCTGGGGTGGGGGACTTCAGTGGCTCCATCGGTTAAGTTGGCTCAGCCAACTCCTGGTTTAGGCTCAGGTTATGATCTCGGGGTCATGGGATCGAGCCCCGCCCACATCAGGCTCCAGGCTCTGCATGGGGTCTGTTTGGGATTAAAAATAAATAAAATATATTTTTAAAACCCCATAATTTTGTAGTTTTTTAAATTTGTAAAGTAGTACTCATGGTTTGGTTTCTAAGAATCAAACTTTTTTTTCTTTATGGTTTTATTTATTTGTGGGAGAGCAAGAGAGCACCAGCAGGAGGAGCGGCAGAGGGAGAGGGAGAAGCAGACTCCCTGCTGAGCAGGGAACCTGACCAGGGGCTCCATCCCAAGACCCCGAGATCATGACCTGAGCTGAAGGCAGACACTTAACCAGCTGACCCACCCAGGTGTCCCATAAAATCAAACTTTATGGAAGTATATGAAGTGAAAAATAAGGCTTCCGTCCTTCATTCTAACACTCACAGTCCGTTAGTAACCACAGTAGGATATGTGTCTATATAGGTTTCTTTTGTATCTTTTTTTTTTAAGAGTTTATTTATTTATTTGACAGAGAGTGAGAGAGAGAGAGAGCACAAGTAGGCAGAGAGGCAGGCAGGGGATGGGGAGCAGGCTCCCTGCTGAGCAGAGAGCCCACTGTGGGACTCGATCCTAGGACCCCAATATCGTGACCTGAGCTGAAGGCAGAGGCTTAAATTACTGAGCTGCCCAGGCGCCCCTCTTATGTGTCTTTGTAGTTAATGCCTGTACATACAGGAGCAGACTCCTACAGGATACATCTATAATATAAACTTTTTCTATCTATGTAGGTTGATACTATTTGCCACTTGATTTTTTGCACCAAATATATATATGTTCTATGTATTTACATATAGTATATACATCTATCTATATCTACCTATCTGTATCTATAGAGATGTATATATCTTAAACATCTTTCCTTATCAGTAGGTAAATAAGCATCTATGTTAATATTCCCAGCATCTGTTCAGTATTGCATTGAATGGCCGCTCTAAAATTTATTTAGCCAGTTCCCTAATCGTTAGCTATGCAAGCTGTGTCCCGATGTTGTAATTGTATGTGTGCTGCAATAAATTAGCGTTGTGTTTTGTGGGCAAGATAATTAATCTCTAGCTCAATATTCTCATCTGTGTAATGGAAATAAAAATAGTCCCTCCTAACAGGCTGTTGGGAGGGTCAAATGAGATCATAACATCTGGCGTGTTGCAAACGTTCAGCCATTGTTGAATATTATTATTATTATAAATTTCTGTGTTCTTCTGCAAGAATAAACAATACATTTCTGTAAGTAAAATTCATGTGTAAAAGAGCACAGACATCTAGAGTTTGGAGAAACACAGCCAAATTACCTTCCTGCAAGTTACCCTAAGTGTTCAATGTCACTCATAAATAAATGCTAGACACAGCAACGACGAGGTTCCATTTCTCACCCACCTAATTACCAAAGACCAAACAGCTGGAAGGTAACCAGTGCTGGTGAGCATTTGGGGGAAGGTGTTCTCAGATGGACTGGAAGCCGGTTGAAGAGGCTCTCTGGCTCATTTTGTCAAACACTCTTGGAATTTCTGCAGCTGTTTGTTGTTTGTTTGTTTGTTTGTTTGTTTGTTTGTTTGTTTTCTAACAGTTATGCAAAGACTAGTTTGGCCTTCAGTGACCTAGAAGCTGAGGGGTTGTGGGTACTGTCCCTCTGGTGAGAAAGCCCCTCCAGGTACGGCGAGTCCACTCCTGGGCCCCATTGGTTCCCAGTCAGAGGCTCCTGCTGGATTTCAGCTCCTTGAAGTCATGAGGTTAGCTCTCCAGCTGCTCCTAGGTCCATGAGCAGCAACCCAAAGGGATCGAATAAAGAACCCAACAGGAGGATGAGGACCCTTCATTTAGAGTCTCTGGGGCCAGTGGGCAAGAGATTAGGCAGACTCCTGCCTCCACCTCCTACCATCATGTGAGCCAGAATGAGTTACTTGACCCCTCTCAACCTCTCTCAACTCAGTAAAAGAATGCCAATATCAGCTCTTATCTCCAGGGCTGGTATCTCCGTGGCTATTGGCACAAGGAAGGCCATAAAGTGCTGAACCGCTCCTGTTCCCGTGGGGGAGTAGCCGCTGTCCTCATCAATGTGCCTGAACTCTGCATGTCAGCTCTTCCTGCCCACCCCCCCAGACCCTCCCCTGTCCTCCCACAACTCAAGGGTTCATGCCTGGCTCATCGGAGGGCCTCCCTGCTTTATCACCAGAGCCCAGTTCATTTTTGATCGGCCGTCGCTCATGCCCTAACAAAGTGGAATAATTTCAACAGCACTCTTCCCTGTCTCCCGGAGTCACTGGGGATATTTGGGACCACGCACAGGAATCCCCCGGCACCCAGTACAAGCTAACCATCAGTAATAACTTAAGACCATAATGAACACTAAACTACCAGTGTCGAATGGAGAGGAGCAATCCTACTGCAGGGTCACCCTTGGTCTCCTCCCTGCTCTGGCTCCCGTGGGGAAGGGATTCTTGTTTGTGGTATCTTGCAGAGAAGGACAAAGGAAGCCAAAGAGTAGAAGACGGTCCCCATATGTGGGACTAGCAAAGTGAGAGAGATGGGAAACAGAGGCAGAAAAGCCTTGCTGGCCAAACGTCTGGGAGGGGCTGCTTTGGGAGTAAGAGTGGAATGTGGGAGAAAGTCGTAGTGAGGCCCCTACGATTGAGGGGGCCAGCCGGAGGCTGACTCAGCTGAAGCTCATGAGTCTACGCTTTGAGGCCACTGGTTTGCAGGGGCTCCTTCCAAGTCCCCCGGAGGGGCCAAGTGCCATGTTGACACGGTCACATATGTCTTTGAAAACTTTGCAAGAGCAAGATGCTTTAACCACAGTTACTTAGGATCTCTCTCTGTCTCTTTCTCTCCTTTCCCTCCATCACCTTCTCCTGTCAGTGGTATTAGTGAAGTTGCCTATAATGTATTTAGTTGGGGTTTAGTGGATATATTATCTGTTTTGTGGTTACTTTTGTGCATAGTTATAACTCTAGTTATCCCAGCATGAGAATGGCTGTCAGGAATAATTCTCTCCCCCCTCCGTGACCCCCGTTGTACCACCCTAAGGACTGCCTCTCTACATGAAGGTATCCTTTGGATCTTAGCATCTCTACATAAAGGTATCCTTTGGATCTTAGTATCGCAAAGATGTATCTAAGGGAGCAACACTAGGTTTAAAATAAGTAGCAGGAGCTAGACTGCTACATCCTTCCAACATTACGTATATAAAATTACAAGCTGAGAATTCAGTTCTCCTGGATGCCTTGCTAACACGGAGCCCTCTCCCTCCCATCAGAGGTGCATCGACAATGCCTCACAGACAGCTGTAAACGGACCACAGCTTTTTCTTTAGCACAAAATTGTGTAAATAGAATTTATCAGAGTTTCTATGCAAGTTGCACTAACCTGCAGCAGTAGTAGAAACAGGAGGCACATCTGGGTATAAAGATACATATTTTATCCACCCCAACTCCTGGATCCTGTTTTCGTGTATCTGATGGATCAAGCCCTTACAAAGTCTGATGGTTCTAGGTGAAATGGCAATGCAGAGTCGATGCCCACACGGCAAAATGGCCTAAGCGTACCAGGTTCTCAGTGAGAGCAGTACTTTTCTGTAAGTCAGTGTTTGTGGGATGAGAGCGGTTCAATTACAAAATTATGTGCAATCAATTTTTGATTGCTCTTTATAAACACTCATTTATACTTTTACTCTTTACAAACACTCATTTTTGCACCTAATTTTGTACTCATAATTTTGTATTTTTCTTCTTAATGAGGCCCTCCAAAATTGTATAAGCCGTAGGCTCCACAAAATCTGGATCTGTCCCTGCCTGAACTCATGGGGAGAGAAAAGGTTTTCCTTTTAAACTCACTGAGTTCATTTCGGATGTAAAACAAAGTTGTGAAGGTGGGATGCCCTACTTCCCGCTCCTGTTAACACAACCATAGTTGAATCAAGAACAGGAAATGAACTAAACTGTAGACCTTATGAGCATCTCACTGATTTTTCCTCTCATGTCCCTTTTCTGGTCCAAGGTCCCATCTGGAATTCCACACCGCATTTAGCTGTTGGTTCCACTTAGTGTCTCTGGTCTAGGACAGTTCCTTAGTCTTCTCTCCCTCATGACTCTGACACTTTGGAAGGACGCTGATCAGTAATTTTGTACAATGTGCCTCAGTTAAGGTTTGGCCAATGTTTCCTCAAGGTTGGAGCAAGGAGGTGCATGTATGGCAAGAATAGGGCAAGAGGGACATTATATCCTTTCAGTGCAACTTTTTGAGAAGTTCATGAGGCCAACGCATAATTAATAACATAATTAATTATGTTATTATAACATATATAATATATAATAACATATAATAATAACACAATTAATGTTATTAATTATGACACTTCCCTTGATCATTTTGGCTAAGTTGGGTCTTCTGGGTTTCTCCTCCATAAATTTGCTAAATTTACTAACTTTCCCTTGTTGGTAGTAGATAAGAATCTTGGGGGAGATGCTTTGAGACTCTGCAGACGCTACTTCTCAAACTTTCTCCCTCTAACTTTGTATCAAGGATCTTGTCTGAGACAATTATTACTGAGGTGTTTGCTTCATGATTATTTTTTATTTCCCTCTTTTTTGGTCTTTTTTTAGTATTTGAAATTCTATTTTGAGGAAGAGCTGTCTCTTCTCCACCATTTACTTACTTATCATTCAATTATTTATGTATACCAGTATGAGATATTGGTGGCTTTTTTATTTGATATGTTATCATTCAGTATTATCATCATTTATTTGGTTGCTCAGACGTTTCAGCTTTGGTCACTCTGGGTTCCTGTAGGTCAACTCCTGTGTTCTTTTGACAGGCTCTCACCTTTCTTTGAGTATTCCCTTACTTTTTGGCACCACGAAATGTTCTGGGCTCATCTTGTTCTTTCCCTTCACCGGCACTGGGATCAACCACTTCCCCTTGGTTCCTTTTTTTTTGGAGACCAAGATATGGGCAGCAGGTGTGCACATTGTTACTGGGGTGTCACTTCTTTCAGGCTCTCTCAGAAGCCAGAGGTAAGGAATATATGAAAAGACAATCTACTGAATGGGAGAAGATACTTAGAAAGGACATATTGGGTAAGGGGTTAATATCCAATGTATGTAAAGAACTGATACAACTCAACACCCAAAAACCAAATAATCCAACTAAAAAATGGGCAGAAGAGATGAACAGACATTTCCCCAAAGAAGACATCCAGATGGCCAACAGACTTGAGCAGATACCCACCACCATTTACCATCAGGGAAACGCAAATCAAAACTGCCATGAGATATCACCTCACACCGATCAGAAGGGTTAAAATAAAAAACACAAGAAACAACAGGTGTTCACAAGGATGCAGAGAAAGGGGAACACTCGTGCACTGTTGGTGGGAATGCAAACCAGCGCAACCACTGTGGAAAACAATGTGGTTTGTGAACAATGTGAAAAATAGAACTACTCTAGGATCCAGCAATCGCATTACTGGGTATTTACCCAAAGAATACCAAGGGTACATGCCCCCCAATGTCTACATCAGCATTGTTTACAATAACCAAGATATGGAAGTAGCCAAGTGTCCATCAATTGATGAATGGACAAAGAAGATGTGGCGTATACACACACAGAAAGGAATATTACTCAGCCATAAAAAGAATGAAATCTTGCCAGGACATGGATGGAGCTGGAGAGTATAATGCTAAGCGAAATAAGTCAGTCAGAGAAGGACAAATGTCATCTGATTTCACTCATAGGTGGAATTTAAGAAACAAAACAAGCGAACGGAAAAAATAAGAGAGAGAGAGAGACAAATCAAAAAACAGACTTAATTATAGAAAAAAACTGATGGTTACCAGAGGGGAGGTGGGTGGGGGAAAGGGGTGCACCTGTCGTGATGAGCGCTGGGTGTTGAACGGAAGTGATGAATCACTATGTTATACATAATATATATAATGTATAATATGCATATATATCACCCGAAACTAATATAGCACTATATGTTAACTAACTGGAATTCAAATAAAAACTTTTTTAAAATTTATGTAGATACGGTAACACATGTATATGTCCATATCTGTATTTCTCTAACTATCTCTGTCTACCTATGTCTAGAAAACAGTAAGTTTCTACTAATACCTCTGATCCGAGTTCAACACCTTCTTTAGGTAAATACAAGAGAGAGGTAACTAGTGTCACAAAAATGACAGCAAAACCAACCCTCCAGAAACCTCTGGCCCATCCCGTAGCTGTGGGGTCTCACGGGTACTTCTCAAGGGTACGCATTATTTGAGCTCTCTCTGTAGTGCTATGATTTAGAACAGATATAAGGGCTCACCTTCCACTGAGAATAAGTATATCACCTTTGCCCTTCATAAAGCCAAGAACACAAAATAAAATTAAAATGACTTAATTCCAATTGCCAGTTCTCCAAATGTTATGACTGGCATTTATTCAGATAAATTAAGACGCTCGTATCATGCTGATTTTATCTTTAAAATTACAGCTGACGTTGGAGCTCCCCCAGTCCACAGCAAGTCACTGCATTTCAGATAACAGAGCTGCATATAACCCGAGTTAACACTTCAGTGAGGGTGTCTGACGTCACGGGGTTTCGGTGCCCATGGGGCATGGTGCCTGCTGGGTAATGCAAGCTTACACAAGACTTACCAGCAATGACACTAACGTGGTGCTAATACTCCCAAAGGCAGTCAAGTCAATATCTCCTATTAACAAGATAATAGGAATAGCACAGAGAAGTTTGTCCCTTGCTAAGTTGGTTTTCATAAGAGGAATTTCCAAAGTATATAATTCTAGCTCCTGGTCTTGCCTCCTACTTTTCTCAAGGGAGCTGGGGTCCAAGAGCAGATCCGGAGGTCGGGAAAGGAGAACGGCCGTGCACAGCCAGCCCATCCTCCTTCTGACGGCAAAGGGGAGAGGTCCTGGTCGACTCCTCCCAACCCCAAGGTCTCCAAGGCCACAGTCTCTTACGTGGAGGGTTCTGGCTCCTTGTCTCTGCCCGTGGTTGAGCAGGGCGGTCTCAGCCTGGTGGGTTCCTCAGCCTAAGCCATGATCTGGGCCAGGAGGAAGCACCGTTTGATTGCACGGGACACAGGTCAGTTGAGGCCAGAGGAAGGACAGGCCTTGCAGATTTTGAATATTAACAGTTTCGAGCAGACTCAAGACCGCCCCAGGGAGATTTGATCTTGGTGAGTCACTGCAGCTTTGGGCAGTTCTGTTTTTCAAAAGGAAGGACAGCAGGCCCTGACCTTGACCAAGCACAACTACCCACACCTTAGCAAATGCTCCCGGCCTCAGACATCTCAGGGGGGTGGTAGGAGGCCACAGAGCACAGGCCTCAGCCAAGGAAGGTGCCCCTGGGACCGTGTAGGTGCGTTAGCCAAACATGAGCTGTGTGGGCGGCTGTGGGGCGCCAGCTGCTACCACCTGACCTTGAGCTAAGCAGACACAGCTGACATTTAAACATGCATGCCAGTATCACAGGTGAGGCTGAGGCTCGACCTTGACCTTGACTTCGGCAGGCAGAATATTTTCTGCTTTTGAACTGGGAGGCAGCTGAGTTCTATAGGGAGTTAGGTCTAGCTTTTACGTGGGTGACAAGCCTGGGCAGATGGGCCGAGAGAGACTGGCTGCCCGATTCCATCCCGTGAGCACGGCCAAGGAGGCAGCTGGAGGGACGAAGCTTTAATCATGTGGTTCCCCACCGGGCCCCATGTTGGCTCTAGGCATGTTCATTACAAAAGCCCCGCTCTGGGTTTTAGACTTTGGGGACCCGAGCAGACTTACCTGCAAGAGGTGTGGGTTTTTAGTTAACAACAAATAAAAAGAAATAGGAGTCCCCTCATGAATCAAAAGCTGTCATTTTGGGTTAAGGTAGAGAAGCAGTTCCGCGAAACCCCTGCAAACCCAAAAACTAGAAATGCTGGTGCCTCTAAGAATACCATTTGCTCAGAAAATCAAGTGGAAATCAGAATGACATTTATAAAAAAAAGGGGGGGGGGCTTTAGGCTTATAGTCAGAACAGTAGCCCTGGAAAAACCAAAATAAAATAAGGCAGACTGGGAGGATTAAACCAGAGAGCGAGCTTTGTTTAAGGGGCAGGAGAAAGGGCAGGATTTTAGCAGATGTCCAAAACCGTATTGAAGGAATAAGTATTGAGATCCAAGGCCAGGAGAGACAGATAGAAACAGGAAAGAGCCAATAGTGATCTTGGTTGCTCAGAGATCAGAAACAGTGATGGAGTCCAGTGAAATCTGGACATGCCAGGCAGGCCTCCTGGAGGAGGTAAGGCAGAAGATATTTAGAGCATCAGAGTCAATAGTAAAAACAACTGGTAAACCAGCAGGAGTGCATCCCAAGTGGTTAGAGAAAATCTGAACAGATTCGAGAGATGGTCACTCAGACGAGTGTGGACCGCTCAAGGCGGCCTCCTCGGGTGCATTTCAGGGTGACACAGTCAGTGGGGTCCCGTGTGTCCTACCCTGTGAGGACAAGCCTCAGGAACAAGGACGCCAAGATGCCCTGAGCCAGGAGGACAGCGAAGGTCGAGTCCAGGCTTGGCCAAGATCCCGTCTCATGGCAGAAGGATCCGGCTCAGGAGGTGAGTTGTAAGGAGATGGGCAGCAGGGGGTCGCCACAGACCTACAACAGTTGTTTCTGTTTCCTTTTTCTTACTCTGACAGCCTCCTAAGTCTGTATGGAGGAATACGTTTGAAAAACAAAAGCCACAAGGAAAGGGAAGAAGAAAAGGCACTCAGACTAGGCAACCAGTCCTTACCCAGCACCTGTGAGCCAAGGAGAGGGGGCCATTCAGCTAATGGCTAAAGCTGCTGGAAACTCAAGAGGCCTCTGAAGAATAGGGACAGCAGAGGGACACCCAGGCCACCTGACACTTCACCATCAGACGCTGGAAAGGGAGCACTCTTGGTGGAGAAGTTCAGAGCATGAGCTCCAAGTACCAACCAAACCCAGAGGTTTCCTCATGTGGAATGGGGGTGAGGATCCAACAAGACTGGGAATGGGTCTCTACGGGACTGAGGGGGTCTCAGCCCTGCAAGAAGGCAGCTGTGTTGTGTCGCATGAGAGCAGGTGGCTTCTCCCCAGATGAGATGAACACAGCACTTACCTAAGAACGTCTCAATGGCATATTTCTCCCGAGTTTAACTCAGAGGTCGAGGACTTGAGCCAACCAACACAGCCTGATGGGCACCTGTGGAGGGAGGGGGTGAAAGCAAGATCGTCTCCGTCCACACCATCTGTTCACATGCCCGAGTCACTGCAAGGCTGGGTAGTGGGTGTGACACGCGTGCTCACATGTTATTCCTGTCCTCCTAGCTCTCGGATTATTTAAAAGAGACACACATGAGAGACTCAGGCCACCTCCTGCGCATTGGAATCACCTGAGCAGCCCTGAAAATGCACCAAGCCCTGGATCTCACCCCAGAGAGTCTGAATGAACAGGTGTGGGAGCTGTACGTGCCCTCCAGGTCTAATGGAACCCCCAGAACTCAGAAGATCGCTTTATTTGGATGTAGGGTTTTTGTAGATGTCCTTAGTGAAAAATCATCAGGGTGTGCCCTAAATCCAATGACAGTGTCCTTCCAAGAGACAGGTGGGACACGCAGAGCCCAGAGAAGTCGATGTGAAGTCGGAGGCAGAGATGAGATGGAAGGGAGGGTCTACAAGTCAAGGAAAGCCAAGGATTTCCAGCAACCACTAGGAGCTAGGAGAGGCAGGGGAAGGTTTGTCCTCCAAGTTCGCAGAAGGAACCAACCCTAATGATGTCTTGCTTTTGAAGGACTAGCCTCCGACACTGCGAGAGAACAGATTTCTGTCGTTTCAAGTCCCTTGATTTGTGGCATTTTGATACGGCAGCCCCAGGAAGCTAATGCACCAGGTGACTGTCCCACATTCCCATGTCCTCACGTCGGCAACTCCCGCCCTTCCAATGGAAGAGAGCCCAGCTGCACGAAGACCCCTCTGTCTGCCGCGCCTCCCATCAAGTATGTGTCTGGCTGAGCCAGAGAGGAATTAGAAACGGGAGCTTGATTTCTGGCCTTTAACTTCCTTGACTTTTAACCCACAAAGGGGAAAAAAAAATTAATTCCAAATTTTATTCCTTTGGGTTCCCACTTCTTTGAAGTTTTGCCGGCAAGAGGATCTAATCTTCTCGTTTCATTTTATCCCCAGAAACTTCTTAACGAAGACAGGGTTTGTAGTCACAGATGAGGAATCTTAGTACTGCCTCGATTTTTGGAGAACCTTTAGGATGTCCCTTGGCCATCCTGCAGATGCTCTGTCAGGCCGTGACAAACAGCATGGCTGGATATAATGCGACAGGGCACCGGAAGACAGTGTGCAGCCACGGGGAAAACAGTGACCTTGAGCTGCTCTAACTCCAGCAGCGTTCCCACTGATTTCTTTTTTTTTTTTTAAGATTTTATTTATTTATTTGACAGAGAGGAGAGAGACCACAAGTGGGCAGAGAGGCAGGCAGAGAGAGAGGGGGAAGCAGGCTCCCTGCTGAGCAGAGAGCCCGATGCGGGGCTCGATCCCAGGATCCTGAGATCATGACCTGAGCCGAAGGCGGAGGCTTTAACCCACTGAGCCACCCAGGCACCCCGTTCCCACTGATTTCTGAGCTATGTAGGAGCAGAGTGCACTATGCTCCAAGTTCCTAAGACAATCCATTAAAGAGCGGAGCCTGGTTCCATGAGGAGCAGGGTGCAGGCCTGCCCCCCGACACAAGGCTGGTCTCCTCCTCAGAGACGTGGGACCTGGAGGACCGCTGCCCCACCAGGCAAGTCCCGGTGTGGGACTGGGAGTAGGGAAGCCGCCCCTCTGGCCCTTCGAGGAGGGGTTTCCCCAGGACACTCCGGGTCTCCTGGCCCACCCCACTGCAGGAGAGCAAGATTTCTGTGGCCTTCGTTGCTGTGTCTGTGCCCAAGAGTCTATCTTTCCCTCTCTCTCCCTACCCAGACAGGAGCAAAGCATATCAACTGACCATGGCTTGCTCTCTCCCTCTGCAGCCCGTGCCCAGGCTCACCTGCAGGCGGGATGCTAGCAGGCCATATCTTGAACCCGGCCTTGTCAGTAATAAAGGTAAGATTAAGGTCTCTGTCTGCTGATTGTCTTACTTTACCATCAGTCAGAAACCAGGAGGGAGGGGAGCGCCCTTGACTGACCCTGAAAGCAAAGGCCACTGGCCCTTACAGAGGCCTGGCCCTGGGCTCTATGCCAGGACCCAGGGGAATGTTACAATATTGCCGTATGGAGTTTTCCCTACTGTTCCCGAAGGAAGACAACCTATCATCCCATTTCACAGATGAGTATACTGAAGCACAGATAGGCTGGGTAAGCTTACACAGACCAGGAGTGGAAGAGCTGAGCTCCAAAGCCAAGCAGTCTGATCCTCAAACCCTAAAGTTAATGAGCGAAAAGCGAGCCTGGATAGTACCAAAACCTTTTCAGGCAATGTATATCATATAGTATATATTAGATGGTATATTAATATATAAAATACACGTGGGCATATATGTAATACATTTGGGTGTGATACTTATGAATATTTATATACACTCACACATGAGCTTGTGAGTATATATATGAGCATATGAAGATATATTTTTTGATACATATATATTATATATAGTAAATATGCATATCCGGCAATTACTCTTCCAAGAATCTATTCTAAGGAAGAGTCAAAGAGCTATACGAACACATACATATAAGGCTTTTTAATGCAGCTTCTTTGTAACAACAAAATGGAAACAATTTGCAGGGGCACCTGGGTGGCTCAGGCAGTTAAGCATCCTACTCTCGATTTTGGCTCAGGTCATGATCTCCAGGTTGTGGAGATTGAACCCCTCATCGGGCTCCCCGCTTAGTGCGGAGTCTGCTTGACATTCTCTTCCTCTGCCTCTCCCTCTCCCCCTGCTCACACAGTCTCTCTCTCTCTAAAAAACAAAAAATATCTTTAAAAAAATAGAGTCCTGCAACACTGGAAGGATATTTGGAAGGCGTACAAATAACACAAAGGGAAGTCTCAGCAATAGCAGTAAGATTTGGAACTAGGGCAGCAGACCAAAGAGCGGCCAGGACCTAGCAGGGCTGAGACACCTTAAGCAGGTAGAGAGCTGAGAACTAAGAAGCAGAGTCCCCAGAATGTCTAGAAATTAAGGCACAAGGTATACCCAATAGTGGGGTCAGTGGGGTGGTATAGAGCTACACCAAGGAGAGGAACGCCCCTTCCCTGCCCCTGCATGACCCGGAAGTGACCCTCTCCAGGGAGTGAGGCTGCTGGCCTCTAGACTGGCCATCACAGGCTTGCTCGAGGGCAGGGCTGCCGCTGAAGACAGGAAGGCTAAGGTGCTTACTTCCTGGATGCGGACACCCTGGGCCCCCTCCTCTAACAGCTCCCAGGCACGGGGCTGCGGGACTTCACCTCCAGGCAGGATGCTAGCGGCATCTCCTCCAGAAAAGACCTAAAGATTTCAACATCAGCAATTTCCAAGGAAACCTAGCCATTGGAAGTGACTGGCCAGGTGGGAAGATTGTGATTCTGTTGTGTAAACGTAACAAAGAGGTGACCCTGGAGAGAAGGCCACTGGCTCATGTGTCCCTCTTGGGTGACCACCGGGACTGGCCAGTTTGAGGTTCCCAAACTGAACACAGTGAGAGCCAGATGGAGGAGACAGGATCAATGGAATGTTCCATAAGCACAGGTGGAAATTACACCCTCTCTGGGGACACAGCCCAGAGTCAGTGCTGCCAGGGAACGAAGATAAGAACAAAGCCGTTGGTGTGTTAGCACAGGAAGCCGCGTGGTGTTGGTGACAGAGCCCCAAAGGACAGTGACCAGAATCCAGAACAAACATGGCGAGACTGGGCGTTCACAGGGAAATTCATTTCAGATCTCAGAGGGAGCTAAATACACCCAGGGTCCCAGGACTGTCATTTATGGAGCCTAAAGGCCAGTGGTTAGAAAGAACTGATGATCTGTGGATAAGAGGTAAAAACAGATCTTACTAGTTCCTTTACCAACAGTGGCCTTCTGCATTTGTTTTCCATGCATCAGTTTGGGGGTTTTGTGACCAAAGAGCACTCATTACAACTATTGGTCTGCCGTTAATAGCCATGCCTAGCACCACATTAGTCAGTCTCATGACGCCCACAGTACATATCCGGACAGTGGAAGCCAGGGTTAACGGGTGTTGGGGTTGAATTATGGCCCCATCACCACCACCACAAAAGGTAGGTTGGAGTCCTCACCCTCGAGTACCTGTGAATGTGACTTTATCTGGAAACGGGATCTTCGAAGACATCATTAAGACTTAAGTTAGGTTAAGGTCCTGCTGGAGTAGGTAGATCCTTTTCCCAGTATGACTGGTGGTGTCCTGTCAAAAGAGGACAAGAGACGCAGAGACAGACACAGGGAGAAGGTCACGGGTGCACTGAGGCGGGGCAGGGGGGGATAGTCCAGAAGCCCAGGAAGACCAAGGATTGCTGGCAGAGCTAGAAAGGGGCACGGAAGCGATGACCTTTGAGCCTCCAGGAGGAAACAACCCCGCTGACACCTTTGATTTGGGACTTCTGGGCTCCCTGCTGTGAGAGAAAGAATTACGTCACCCAGTTAGGGGTGCTTTGTTTCAGTAGCCGGAGGAAACCAACCCAGAAGGGCTCAGAGGTGCACCAAGGACTAGGATTGGAAGCCGCTGCCTCCTAATGCTCTTCCCTCCACCTGCCTCCACTCATTTGGGAGCTCGTTATCCATATTCCTCAGGGGGCAGGGGGCAAACAAAACAATCCTCTCCCCCGCCCCCTCCGGCCAGAGAGGGGGCGTGGAAACATACAAATGTGGAAAGGGAGCCCGGCTGGGGGGCAGGGTCCGGCACGGACTTAGTGAGCAGCCCAGCTTCTCTTATAGATTTGTATTCCTGGTGGTTCGGTACAAGCCTAAAAGCCCTCCAACCTGATCTTCAAAATTCAGTATTGGCAGAGAGGAAAATAAGCCTTTGTTTTTCGTTCGTGAGGACAATTTCTCTGTTCGCAAGCAATGGAGGAAAACGAACGTGGAACCAGAGGATACCTGTTTCCTGAAGCCCTTTTTTCTGCCTCTCAACTGTATGGTTTTTCAATAAAGGATTATTAGGCCGGTGATGGTTGGGTGGTCCCCATGTGGCCCCAGGTCTGTGGAATTTATGCGCCGTGGAGCGCAAATTGGGTCTTCTTTAACTTCTTATTAATTAGGTACCTTTTATCTGAACGCAGCATCGTTTCTGCCTGTTCCCGCAGGGGCACCCTACCGCAGCGCTAAGCACGGGGGCGTGTCTGCCGCCCACACCTGCCCTCCATGGCTGGCGCCCGCCCCGCTGCACCTGCCGGCCAGGTAGGGCTCCTGCGAGGGGCGCTGGGGTGCATGTCGTGAGGTCAGCTTCGGTCAGAGAGGGAGCAGGCTTCCCCCAAAGCACCCAAACCCAAAAGAACTGCATGGTGTGTTGTAGTACCTGCTGACCTTTTGTTTCTCTTTGCTCCCCTAGCTGCTGTCCTTGAACTTGGCTCTACAGGATCTGGAGGAACTCTGAGAAGAGAGCTAGGGCATGTCAAAAGGAAGAGGGGGAGAGAGGAAGGGAAATCAAGGAAGATCCAAAGCTGTGGAAGGAGATGTTCCCATACTATCATTTATGGTTTCTTTCTTCTCTGTTGTCTTGGAATTTCAGGGAGGGTCCCATTCCTGAGGGCAACTGTAACCTCAGGTTCTAACACAGACCTTCAAGGGACTTGCCCTGAGTTGACCACTTAGGCTCCGCTCCTCAAACCTGATACCACGAGCAGGCTCTCCAGGCAAAGACTAGAGCGTATTGGAGGTAATCGTGGGGATAGAGAACAGTCGAACTGTGGGGATGGGGGAGTGCTAACCTCCAACCTCAAGAAGCTCCAAGCGAAGCTTCCTTACAGTGTTGCTGCCTGGGTCTTTCTCCCACCTGGGAGGGGACTGAGCTGCAGAGAATCACGGCCGTCCTGCTGCCCTGGGCTGGAGCTTCGAGGGCTGGGCTTGGGAGAACCGTGACCTGCCCGCCACAGGAGGGCCCCGATGTGGGGTGCCAGCAGGAACACCTATCATGGCAGACTAGGAGAGAGGCTGTCCAAAGTTGCACAAAGCCCCAACACTGGGGGTGGTACAAATTCATCAGTTCTCTTTGGGCCAAGTGGATGCTGAAAAGCTAGCCTGATGGAGCTGACTTTATGGGAACCCACCCAAGAACGCAGCCTTTGAGGTCATGGCGGCCTCAGCGGTAAGGGCCGTGGGGTGGACCCCTGGGCAGGAAGTCAGCCAGAGTGCAGGCCCTCGAAAGAGCTGATGCCTTGGGTGTGACAAGAGCCAGCATTTGGATCCTCGCCGTGACCAAGAGCTTTGGGAGAGGCTCGAGACAGGTGAGGAGTGACTGCTATTTGGGGTGTGAGGACCCACAGAGGTAGAGCTGACAGTGCGGAAGCTAACCCTGCACCCATCACCATTTGCTTGGAGCTGGCTTCCCACGAAAACTTGGGACCAGCTGTGTGTGCACTCTCGTTCTTAAAAGCGCACATCAGTCCTTTACGTCTTTTGCTGTGTTCTCCGCCATCACTGTTAGTGTCTCTATTAGATGTTAAAGATTAGGGTGAAGCTAGATGGAAATGGGATACGAAAGTGTAGGAAATACCAAGGAATGAACGGCCATCTGCTGTGCTAAGGCCGGGGAAAAGACGCTTCTGTCAATGAGCCTACTGCTCTGAGCTACCGTGACGAGAGGAGCTCCCTGGAAGTTCTCTGCAGGTACAGGAGTTCAGTACAGTCAGTGGAGTCAAGCAGAGTGACCAAAAATAGACTCCAATGCACACAGGAATCCAGCATATGATAATGCGGACATTTCAAATCAAGGGGAAAAGGTAGGTTCAGTAGAGGATATTGGGATAACTGGTTAGGCATTTAGGGGAAGGGGGGAGATCCTTTACCGCAGTCTTAACACCAAAGTCAAGTCAAGATGTATGGTTTGTAATAGTAGCCATGGGCCACGTGTGGCTATTTAAATCCAAACCAATTAAAATTAGGGGCTCCTGGGTGGCCCAGTAGATTAAGCATCTGCCTCTTGATTTTGGCTCAGGTCATTATCTCAGGGTTCTGGGATCAAGCCCTGTGTTGGGCTCAGTGCTCAGCGCTCAGTGGGGAGTCCCTCTGCACCTTCCCCTGCCCACACGCACTCACTCTCTGTCTCTCTAAAATAAATAAATATAATTTTTAAATTGAATAAAAGTAAGGACTCACTTATTCTATCACATTAGCCGCATTTAAAGTGGTGAAGAACCACATGGGGCTGGTGACCACCAGACTAGACAGCATAGAACATACCCATCATCGCAGAAAGTTCTGTTGCACAAGGCTGTCTAGCTGATTCAAAGGTTTAAATGTTACAACTTACCTTATTAAAGTACCAGAAGAAAAATAAACAAAAATTTTAAAATACTGGAATGAGGGAGGGTCTCAAAATGGTTCAAAAACATAGACACCAGATAAAAATGGTTCAATTCAGAAAGTAAAGAGTTAAGATTTTCTCTATATGAAAAATAACCCCAGTTTCACAGAGTGAAAAACCAGGGGGAGATTTATAACCCGTAAGCAGATAAAGAGCTAATCTCCTTAATAAAATCATAAGAAAAATACCAACAGAAAAACATGCCAGGGGCCAGGCATGTCACAGGACCAAAGATATAAATGGCCAAAGGATATATAAAAAGATGCTTAACCTCACTCACAGTTAAGGAAATGCAAATTAAATAATGATGACACCATCTGTTGTTAAATAATGGAAGAGGCCATTTATAACTATCATTGATAAAAATGTAAAAGTTTGCAAAACCACAAAAAGATAACACCTCCCACCTGTCAGAATGGCTAAAACAAAAACACACGAAATAACAGATGTTGGCCAGGATGTGGAGGTAAAGGAACCTTTGTGCACCGTTGGTGGAAATGCACACTGGCGCAGCCACTCTGGAAAACAGTATGGAGGGCCCTCAAGAAATTAAAAACAGAACTACAATACGATCCAGCGATTCCACTTCTGAGATTATCCCCAAAGGAAAGGGAAAACTTGGAAAGACAGCGGCACCCCTATGTTCTTTGCAGCATTATCTCCAACAGCCAAGATGGAGAAACAACGTTGAATGTGGACCAACGGATGAATGGGGAAAAAAGCTATGATGTTAGCCACAAAAAACAAGGAATTCCAGTCATTTGTGACAACACCGGTGGACCGCAAGGGCAGTGTGCTAAGTGAGATAAGTCAGAGAAGGACGAATATGGTATGATCTCACTCATATGCAGAATCTGAAACAACAGCAACCAAACTCATGGAAAAAGAGGTCATATTTGTGGTTACCAGGGTTGGGGAGGGAGAAAGGGGGGCCTGAAGGAAGGTGGTCAAAAGAGGCAAACTTCCAGATACAAGGTAAATGAGCACTAGGGATGTAATGCACACCTCGATGACGGCGGCCAGCGATGCTGCACCATACACAGGAAAGCTGCGGAGAGAGTAGGTCCTAAGAGCTCTCGTCGCAAGGAGAATCTTTTTTCTTTCCTCCTTTTTGTTTTCTTTCTTTTTACTGTATCTATATGAGGTGACAGGTGGTAACTAAACTTACTGTGGCCATCATTTCACAATGCATGTAATTCAAATCACTGTGTGGTCCACGTCAGCCTTACACAGTGATGTGCGTCAATTAAAACTCAGTAAAAATAAAAAAGTTTTAAAAAGTTTGCATGTATCATGAGCCAGAATGTGGAATTTCTGGTGGATTCATACATGGTCGGTAGAAGAATAAACTAGAAAAACCTCTTGGGAGGCAGTTTGCCAGCAGAAATCTAAATTTCAAATGCACGTTCCCTTTGGCCCCGTATTTCCATCATTAAGAATTTACCCTGCAAATAAACTTGGAGACCCGTACAAAGTTATGTTCACAAAATGGTCACTTGCAGCGTTATTTGTTACAGCATAACAAAAATCCGAATGTCTATTAAATGGTCTATTTCAATAAAGCATGCTAGAGTCATATAGCGAGATATCGGGCACCCACTAAAAATATGTGTGGTGATAACCTAAGATCCCCGAGATACATAATTAAGTGAGAAATACAAGGCAAGAGCAGTACATGGTAGGATCCTAACTCTGGGTTTTGTTCTGTTTTCAGATATACAAAATATACATACAGATTCTGCATACACACAGATAGGCATGGACACAAGGGGACACCGGAGCCTGCTCATAATTGCTCCTGAAGAATAGAACTGGGGAGGAGGAGGGGCACGGCTTTGTTTTTTGTTTTTGTTTTTGTTTTTTTCCTCTTTAGATCTTTTGGGCTTCGGAGTTTTTTGTTTTGTTTTTGTTTTTGTTTTTCACCTTATGCATTCATTTGTTTATATTAGAAAGGATTTAGTTTCAAAAGATGCTAAAGGCACTGCATAAGTGGAAAACAGCCATCAACTTCTTACCTAAATTTAATTCCCCTAGGGAGGTATCCCCCCAGGTAATGTAGACAAAGGGACCCAGGTGAGTTTGGAGACTCTGAGGGCGCAGGGGCCGCGCATGCGCTGACCGCGGGAGCCGCTGCTGTCGGTCACCATGGAAGCGAGAGGACGCCGTGCCTGCGGTCTCTGCGCCCACGCGCCAGGCCAGGTGTCCCCTAACTCCAGCTACCCGATAGCCTGCGAGAGCATCCAGCCCTGACTCAGAAGGATCTGGTTCCAGGGAATTTGGTCTTCAAGAGCAAATCATGTGACAGCCCAGTAAGAGAACCAGCCAGCCGGTGGAAAGCCCTGGAAAGTGCAAGCTGGT
>CM053605.1:2765868-2776922 GCA_028646535.1 Procyon lotor | reverse complement strand
GACTGAGCCACCCAGGCGCCTCGCGTCTTGCCGTTTTAAACCGTGTAATGTTAAGCGTATTTTCCACATCTCTGCATAGCACTCCCACTTACGGTTTCAGTGGGCGGTAAGTCCCTTTCTTCCCCGTGCAGACACCCTGTTCCTGCTCCTGTTTTGGGCGGAGGCACATTGTTGGACACGTCTTATTTGGTAACCTGAAAGATGATACTTCAATGAGCATCTCCAACGAACCCAGTGTTTTCCTCCTATCAAACTACTTCCTAAAAGTACTCAGGACTGAAATCACAACACAAAAGTCATAAACATTTTTTAAAGACTTTATTTATTTGACAGAGAGAGAGAGAGAGAGAGAGACAGCAAGAGAGAGAACACAAGCATGGGCAGTGGGAGAGGGAGAAGCAGGCTCCCCCATTGAGCAGGGAGCAGGAGGGGGGGCTCGATCCCAGGACCCTGGGATCATGACCTGAGCCAAAAGCAGATGCTTAAGGACTGAGCCACCCAGGCACCCAGATATAAACATTTTTGCAATGTGTTGTCACGTTGCTTTCCAGATGGGACAAGGTGGAAGCCCAAAGCCAGGAAGGCCTTAGTGATCCTAGTTAGCTGGACTTCTACACCAAAATACCACAGGTGGGTGTCTAACAAAAACAGAAATCGATTTCTGGCAGTTCTGGAAGCTGGAAGTCTGAGATCAGGGTGGCAGCGTGGTTGGGTTCCTGCGAGAGCTGTCTTGTTGGCTCCTGGATGGCCACCCTCTTGCAGTTTCCTGACACAGAAGAGACAGCGAGGACTCTCCCCCTTCTTATAAGGCCACTAATCCTATTGCATGAGGACCCCATCCTTATAATCTCACTTAACCTTAATTACCTCCAAAAACTCTAACTCCAAATACAGTTACCCTGGAGTTTAGGGCTTCAACATACGAATTTAGGGAGGACGCAAGTCCGTCGGCAGGAATAGCCTTGCCTCCAGGGAAGCTGCTGGACCATCTGAGCCCAGCTCCATCCAGAGATACGCAGTCACACCAGCCTCTTCTCTGGAGAAAGGCCAGAGTGTGGCGGGCGGAAGGAGGCCGTGAGCTCTGACCTTCTGAGAGTCCGGGGTAAAGCCAACGAAACAGGGGCGAGGCGAAGGCTTTCCAATTTCCATACTGAGGTGGAAGGTCATTCCACCTGGTTTGTTTATAATCTATGGCAATCACGGACTATGAGCTCAGCTGCAGTGAACCGGGAGCCAGGCTATTACATCCTAGACCTGAACCTGCCCGGAAATCGCCTGCTCTCAGGTTCTCCCACTGCCAATCTTTTGGGACCTTACTTTGATGGGATGCCACCACCAGGACCCTCCCAGCTTCCCTGGCACCCTGGGGTAGCTTCATGAAGACAGGTGTGTTTGCTTTAGAGGACCTCTAAAAACATGTGTGGCCTCCAGACACCACCAGCACCCCGGAAACAGGTGGCGCACGAGCTCAGGCTGAGGTCAAAGACTAAGCATCACAGAGATGAGTCCACACTGCATCCCTCCCCTTTGATACGTCCTGGGCATTCAGCCCCACGTGGATCAACACTTGGGTTGTGAGGATTTTTCTGGGAAGGACACATGGTGCCCCCAAGACCAGAGCTGGTGGCTGAGGCCACAGAGCAGGCATGGCAGGACTGAGAACCCCTGTTCTTACCCCGTCACACCATGTGCCTGGGGGCAAACCCTCGCGTGCTGCAGCTCGCTTCCCCACCCAGACTCATCACCCCTTCCACTCAAAAGAAAAACTCTGTATCTGGGTCCAACACATATGCAAGTAATGTAGATTTTACTGATTTTCCATGGAAAGAAAAGAATGCTATATCTTTAAAAAAAAAATAAAATCACGTCATATAATAAAATTTAATGAGACTTCCCTATTAGTCGTGTTGTTTCTCTCTCTAGGTTTTTGACCAGACTGCCCATCCTTGGGCCTCCCCCCATTTCTTCCCACGGAACTTTGAAAAATAACCTCCTATCGTCTGAGGCTTTTCAACTCTATTCTCGTGCAAACATTTACTCTCTCTCTTCAAAACGAACAATGCTATCATTTGCCAAAACTCGACCAGATTCTGCTCCTCGAGCCCTGCCCTGGGGCTTCAGCTCATATTGGTTATTAAGGCCAAGGTCAAAGGTCAGTTCAGGAGCTACAGGGTAATAAGCACATGAAGCTGGGAGAAGGGAAAATGGAAATCTGGCCCAACCTTGGGTCCAGAGACACTGAAGCCCATGCAAAATGTACCTTACCCCAGGTCCACTGGGGCACATACTTGAAATGAGCTAAGTAGCCACAAGACAGTATTTACTTACCTTCCACGGCCCGGACGACAGCTCTGGGAAGGAAGTGACTATTGTGTTTACCATGGTGTCCCAAATCCATGGCCCAGTGCCTCCCACAGAGTGGGTACTCAATAAACATTGGTCGACTGGCTGATTGGCCCCGTTTTCATGCTACCCCAACCAAGCCTATGAATGCCTAAATCCCCCAAAATAAAATAAAATTGCAGAGGGCATATTCAACCTAAGCTCAGTTAGACACACGCTGAGTTTGAGAATAGAAGAAATTGTTGTAATTTCACATGTGTGCATTCAATTAGCAACTGCCATTTCTTTTTAAATATTTTATTTATTTATTTGACAGAGAGAGAGAGATCACAAGTAGGCAGAGAGGCAGGCAGAGAGAGAGGGGGAAGCAGGCTCCCCGCTGAGCAGAGAGCCAGCCCGATGCGGGGCTCGATCCCAGGACCCTGAGATCATGACCTGAGCCGAAGGCAGAGGCTTTAACCCACTGAGCCACCCAGGCACCCCAGAAACTGCCATTGCTAATAAGATAGTGGGTATAGTCAATTTCCAGGGGCGCCTGGGTGGCTTGGATCGCTGAGCGTCTGCCTTTGGCTCAGGTCATGATCTCAGGTCCTGGGATCGAGCCCCATGGCAGGTTCCCAGCACAGTGAGGAGTCCGCTTCTCCCTCTGCCCCTCCCCCTGCTTGCGTGCTCTCTTTCTCTCTTAGGAATAAGTAACATCTTTTTTTTAAAAAAAAGGTCAATTCCCAGAAAGGGAATC
This sequence comes from Procyon lotor, assembly GCA_028646535.1. Classification (NCBI taxonomy): domain Eukaryota; kingdom Metazoa; phylum Chordata; class Mammalia; order Carnivora; family Procyonidae; genus Procyon; species Procyon lotor. The sequence goes on along the minus strand of CM053605.1, from coordinate 2,773,840 downwards.
CTAATATCCTATGAGGTAGGTATTTTAGTAGCTCCCTTTTACAGATGAGAGAACCACGGCCTGAAGATGACGACGGTAAGTTTGCCGGAGTCACAAAGCAAATAGCGGCAGAGCGAAAACTTGAACCAGGCGGCTGACCTGTGCAAGGTTCTGTTCATGGCCGGTTTCGGGGTTGTCTGGAGAGCACCTTGGACCAGACATTTTGTCCTACTGCTGCCTCTGCCGTTGACCTTGGGGAGACTGGAGGCGGCCTTTCAGCCACTGTTTTCTCATCCATAAGTGAGAGCCATCTGGAGGTGCTGTGCCCAGGTCTGGCTGCTGAAACCATGAGCACAAGACCCGTGGAGCCGATTACCACCTCCAGGAAGACCAGTTGGGCCCAAAGCAAGCCAGGCCGGGATCCGGTCTGCAGTCGAGTCGGAGGCAGCTGACCTGCCCCAGGCCGGCGTTGCTGCCAGAAGTTAAGGACTGAAAAGTTCGATTCTAGCTCTGGTGGGGGTGGGCGTGGGGGAGGGGGAGAACTGGCTAGAACGCCCACCTCACCCTAATTAGGACGTTCCTGCGAGCCACTTGGTGCTTTTAATAACCAGGCAGGTGGCTTGGGATAATGACACGAGCAGGATGTCTAGAGTCCCAGAGAAATGCCCTGTGAGGGGAGGACTCACAGACTGCAGTCATTTCTAAGAACCTTCTAGAAGTTTCTTTGGTTTTCAAAAATGCCGTGACCTTCCTAAAACAGAGCCGTGGTCTGAAACATTGTAGAGAGATATTCAATGGTGAGGATTAGACCAGCAGGAATAAATATGTTCCCACCGAGAGCTGTGTATGTTGTAGGATCCCGTCCCCACACCATGATGGTTAACTGGAGATTTTTGGTGGACAAAGCCTGGCTCGTCCACGTGAGATGGGCCGACAAGCCCAGGGGCTTCTGGTGAAGAATCTGAGGTCTTACCTGAACCTATTGAATCAGAACCGGGGATTTTAGGTTCCCGATGATCTGTGAGCACAGGGAAGTCGGAGAAGCTCTGACCTTCAGGACTTCCGGTCCATCCCAGGTTTTTCAAGTTGGCAAACAGGAAGCACAGGTGAGGAAGTCCCTTACTCTGGTGACAATAAGTTGGTGGCTTTGCTCGGGGAGCCCCCCACCCCTCACCCCTGGCTAAGGCAGGATCACTGCCACTTCCTGTGCCCCAGTACCTCCTCCCCAGCTGTGAGACTGCCTTCCCCTTCCTGGGGCCCCAGACACGGGTGGAGGTGGGACGAGTGGAGTGCCTCCTCCAGCAGCAGACCGAGAGGGACCAAAGCACCCTTGCAAACGAACCAAGGTGGGACTTCCCAAGATCCTCAGCTGCTGCATGGAGAACACGGCTGCCTTCCCTTCACCCTAGGCTCACCACTGAAACACATAGGTGGATTTTCCCCGCGGGAACCCAAGGGATTTCTGTGATCACAGGAGTGCGCTAAGTTTGAAATGTCAGGGAACCGAGGCCTCAGAAAAGAGCCCTTAGTCAGTGGATTGGTGAACAGATACCCCAGCTTCCTCATCCTTTGGGGCGACCCCTACACAGGCCCCCAGAGGTCCCGGGGGGGACTGAACCCCAATTACCTGTAACAGCATCCTCCTTAGGAACACACTCTATGCCGGCTTCCTCTCGTTCCCCTTCTCACTTCCCAGCACGTCCTCTGGGGCTTCCTGGGATCACCTCTCACATCAACTCCTTGGGCTCAAATCCTCATCTCAAGGTCTGCTCCTGAAGGAGTCCCTCTGGGCTGCAATGAGAAGCCCAAGACAGTCAGAGAGTTGCCACACTGCTTTCAATGGAGGGTTATTTCCAGTACTTTCCAGAGCTGAATTTTTTGCTGAATAAGTGATGTGATGCAGGTTTGGGGCAGAGCTAAATGGCCGTGGAGAACAGAGGCAAGGGCGGGCTCACGATACCCCCACGGTACCTTTTTCTTTACCCTCCTGGGAAGCCCAGAAGCTTTGCATGTATATACATTCACTGTTCGGTGAACGTGGGTCAGATGGATTCAAGGCCACTCATCAAGCTCTGTCCAGCTTTGCGTGATGCTCTTGGTTACACAATTGCTTCAAAGACCTGGTTCGTACAACGTAACTAGTGAAATTTAGAAACGAGCTGCCCGAGTTTGGTGTATACGGTTGGCAGATTCATGGGATTTCTGTGTACACTCCACAGCATCAAAATGGAAGTTCTGTACTTCCCTGACTACCCCTCCCTTAGGTATCCGTAAGTTCCCCCAGAGCAATATCCAAAACTCCAAGTGAGCGCAGATTCATGACTCCCTGACTTCCAATCCAGACCCTGTGATTTCCTGCGCTCTGTTATCATTAGAAGTTTACTGTAAAGGGAACATCTTCTGGAGACCCCTCTAAAACCAGGCAGAACCCTCTGAAAGTGATGTGGGGGTCCACGAACCCTTTCTGCAGAGGGTCCGACAGTAAATAGTTTAGGCTGTGCAGGCCTTAGGTCCCTGTCACCTCTCCTCGCCCCTGGAGTGTGAGAGCGGCCATAGATAGCACGCCAATGAATGACTATGGATGTTATCTAGTAAAACTTTACTCAGACGCTCGGAATTTAAATTTACGTAACTTCTACCTGCTGTGAAATAGTCTTCTTTGGGCTTTGTAAAAGCCATTAACACATAAACATGATTCCCACCTTACAGGCCCTGTAGAAACAGGCTGTGGCTGGGATCCCGACCGCAGGCTGGAGTTTGCAGACCCGCCGCCTGGTGTTCCTCCAGCCCCTCTCCGCTGTCAGGGGGCAGGACGGCGGAAGGAGAGGAGAATCCAAGGGTGGTGTCGAAAAGCAAAGCAAAGGGGAGCGCTCTTCACCAATTCCCCTCTGCCCAGGTCATCCCTCTGCTCTTTCCTTCCACGACGAGCACAGCAAAAATGCCCCAAGCACAGAACGCCCACAGATGATGGCGAAGTGTCACCGACCTAGAAAATACTTAAACACTTAGAAAGCGTTTTGATGCCGTGTGCTGGTGCTTCTCACTTTTCAACTTTTCCCCAAAGTGAATCTAGTGGGGAACCTCATCTATTAAGATAAAGCAGAGCTTTTACGTAGAGGGAACCGGAATTGGAGAGGAGGAGAAGTGGCCCCTGGCCAGCAGTGGACTTCCTCGGGGGTTCCAAGGAACACAGTTTGACAACTGCTGGACTCTGGAAAGGAGGAGTTCAAACAGATGGCTGCTGTTCTTTTCCAAAGGCTGTCCTATGATCTTGGGAGATACATGGAAAGTTGGCTGGTGTGCTGTGCACACCAGGTATGGCCTGGATCCCAGCCGGACACAGGCCAGCGCCTCCTCTGTAGTGCACGCTCCTACTCCAGGCAGCATGACAGACGGCACGCAGTGACACCGTGGGGAGGGATCCTTGCAGCCCGTGCGCTGAGCTGGGTGGGGCTTAGCAAAGCCCAGGCCCCCAAACGTGCACGGTGAGGTGAGAGAGCAAGGTTAGGGTGAGAAAAGGCTCCTAACTGCCCGTGTTTGTAATCTCCCTCCTGCAGAAAAGGTCTCTGTGATCGTGCTGATGAGAATTCTGCTGTGTTTTTAAAATCTGGGCAGATGCTGCAGTTAGGAAGGAAGGCTCACGCTCACTCGTTCACACTCAGAACACAGAAAATTCAGTCTTTAATTCTGGGTGTGTCACTGCCCCCTGACCCAGCCTGCAAGGTCTGAGAAGGTTAAACGAGATAACATCCAAAGGTGCCAAGTACTTAGTGGCGATTCAATAAATATTTAAACGGAACCTATATTTGGAAACCAAGTGAAAATCGAAGAACAGAAGAGCAATCCTTTTTTGGTCGATGTCGTTTTACATCCATTCAGTGGGTACGCCGAGAGGAATAGGTGACCCAGCGTATGAGATCCTAAAGTTTCACGAAACCCCCGAAGATATTGTAGCAGGGAATGTATCAAACAAAGAGGATCTCAGAAATACACCGCCAGCGTGAGGATTGAGATACAGTTGGTAAACATTTCAGAATCCGTCCTTTTAGCTGCCTCAGTAGATCCATTCTAAATCATTACTCGGTTTTCGCATGATCTGGGAGACGATTATATAATTCCAAAAGTGTCTGTAAACTACTCATTTGCATCTGATTTCTCAATGTCTCATTTGTTCATCAGCCAAAGTCGTGTGTATAAAACCAGCTATTTAATCTGTGCACAGAATGTGGAGAAGCAAATTAATCTTCCGTTTTATGAGAGAAAAATTCATACACTCCGAATTATCACGTGTTGTGCATTTGATACACAGAGGAGATGCTTTCCACAATTGTGCAGCGCGGGTCTCCATAAATCCCCACTTTAAAAACCACTGCAAATCTAAAGTCAGTGTGCAAAGGAAAGATGCATTTTCACACCCCCAGTAACTGACATAACGCAGAAGATGGCTTGAGGGCGTTGCTAGGAGAATAAGGCATCTTTGCCTTTTACCTTCATCTGGGAAGTGGAAAGAAGTCATGGCAGCTGGGGCTTTGGAACCCGTCCAGGGCAAGTGTGGTGTGGCTTTATGGCCATCAGGGAGAGGGCAGGGGCATCTCTGCTGAGCAGTGGGTTTCTGCCCTGCGGCCAGTACCCCCCTCTGCTCCGGGCTCTCTGACTCGGCAAGCCCGCTGTGTCTGTAGCCGTGTTGATCCCCGCCCTGTGTGGGGCTGGGACCTGGGGGCTTTCCCAGCCTCAGCCCTGCTCCTGGGTAGGCTTCTAACAAGCAATGCAGGTCGGGAAGCGACTTCACCCAGGCAGCCTTTCTCATGTGTGCGTGAAAGGGACGCTGAGGTCCTGTGCACAGCTCGGTTCTGTGACACTCTCAGCCTGCAGGCTCCCAATTACTTCTCTCGTGATCCCCGGAAAGCAGGCTTGAGTTTTTGCTTCGATATGCTATTATTACAAGGGCTTGGCTTGGCCACCAATCCCACTTCTGGACGAATACACCCAAAGGAAATGAGGGCAGGGGGTCTCCGGGAGAGGTTTACACACCCAAGTTCATAGCATCATTATTCGCAATGGCCAAAGGATGGCAGCAACCTTTGTCTGCCAAGGGATGAATGAATAAACAAATGTGATCTAAACAGCCATGATATCATATATATATGATATTTATCATGTTCACATAATAAACATCATATATTATATATAATATATTATCAATTATTAATTATATTAATATAATTAATTATATAATTACTAATTATATTGTTAATATATTGTATATATTATTATTGTATGTATTATATATTATTAATATATTGTATATATAATATAAAATATTATATATAATATATATAATGGAATGTTCCTTAGCGTGAAAAAGGAAGGAAATGCTGCCACGTGCCACCACATGGTGGTGAACATGTGGAGAACATCATGCTCAGTGAAATAAGCCAGATACAGAAAGGCGTATACTGCATGATCCCCTTTAAAGGAGTCAAATTCATACAGACAGAAAGTAGAATGATGGTCTCCAGGGGCTGGGAGAGGAGGAGTGGGAAGTGTTGTTTAGTGGGTATATTATTCCAACTTAGGAAATGAGAAAGTTCTGTAGATTGGGTGAACAACAGATTATACTTAATGTTACTCAACTATACACTTAGAAATGGTTAAGATGGTAAGGTTTTTGTGATTTTTTTCTAAGGATTGTATTTATTTATTTGACACTGAGAGAAATAGTCAGGGAACACAAGCAGGGGAGTGGGAGAAGCAGGCGAAGAGCCTGATACGGGGCTCGATCCCAGGACCCTGAGATCGTGACCTGAGCCAAAGGCAGACACTTAACCAACTGAGCCACCCAGGTGCCCTGTAATTTTTTTTTTTTTTTGCCACTATTTAAAAACAATAAAATAAAGGACTTGCCTAAGAAGATTTAACCCTCTGTCAAGGTTCGACACCCTGGTTTGCTTGCTCTGTCCTGTCCTGAAAGCAGGAAGAGGGGAGGTCCGTGAATTTGGACAGGAAAGCACTGACATTCCTAATTTCACTAAGCTCTAAGTGAAATATAGTATCACTTTCTATCATGAACGTAAACAACAACAAAAAAAATAATCACAGAAGAATTAGCAGTATCTGAGACTTTGCCACCAAGGGAAATCAGATATTTTCCCATCACATTCAATTAATACAACTATCTTAAGATATTGTTCAAAGTTACAGTAGTTAGTAGACTGGCTGCTTTATCTTGTTAGTGTGTTTATAAAGAAGCACTTATATTCCTGTAAACTGTTAAATATCTTGATAACTATGTCAGCATAACCGGTTCCTTTCATAAGTTAATGTATTTTATTGAACGAATTTAAAAACATCAAATTAAATTTTAGTTGAAAATAGGGAAAGCTGACAATGCTTGAGTTTTTCCCGGAGACGTTGGCTTTTTATTAGTGTGTCACTAATTATGAGTAGATGTCCATACATCCAAGGGACATCCTGTGATTATTTCAGCAAAATACACAAAGCCCAGGTCTGTTTCCACGCATTTTCGGCTAAGATGACAACAGAAAAAAGGCCCCAGAGATGTCCGTGTCCCAGTGCCTGGCACTTGTGAAGATTGCCTCACGTGACAGGAGGGATTTTGAAGGTGTGACTAAATTAAGGATCCTGAGCTGGGGAGATTATCCTGGATCACCCCAGTGGGCTCAATGTAACCACACTGTCCTTGTAAGAGGGACGCAGGGGAGTCAGAGGGAGGATGGAAGACGTGTGACACTGCTCTCTTTGGAGAGGGAGGAAGGGGCCACAGGCCAAGGAAGGCAGGAGGCCTCTTGCAGCTGGAAAAGGCAAGGGAACAGATGGTCCCCAGAAGCCTCCACAAGGAGCACAGCCCGGCTCACACCTGGATTTTAGCCGGTGAGCCCTCTTCCAGAGCTCCGTGTCTCAGAACTGTAAGAGAATAAAGTGCTGTCTTATGCTGCCAAGTCGGTGGTGACTTGTTACAGATGCCCCAGAAGCTGCCACAACACGGGGACTCCCACGTAGTTGTGCTGAGCAAAGACACCTGAGTGGAAGGCAGGGTGGGCGTTTTGCTTACAGGCTTGTCCTTATTTTCTGCCTTTACTCGGTAACAGAAGTTCACGGCGTAATCAGTACCCCGAAAGAGTACTCACCCCCACTACCTGTGACACACCGACATCCAATGCTGTTTTGCTCTATCCTTTCTTCATCGATAAAATTGATTTCTCAACCTATTGAAGATCCATGACCCACAGAGATCATCTCTGAGTGACAATTACTCCTTAATTTACGGAAATGGAGTGATGGACTTTTTTTGGTGCCTTTGGTCTTTCTCCAGAGAGGTAAAGCAAGGGCCAGAAAGTATCATGGCTCGGGGCAAATTCCTTTCTGGCAATTCAAGGTGGTTGAGGAGAGGAGCAATGACCCCCAAGACAAGGGAGGGTCCTGAGGGCAAAGGACTAGGGTAAGGGATCCCGATGGCTGTGACCAAGGAACTTTTGGGAAAAGTAATGTTCAGTGTGCAGTTTTAGTTTTTCCCATCACCTTGAACTCTGATCTACTCCTACCCCACGTCTGTTATCCCCAAAGCTTTCTAAGAGCCCTTAACAACCATACCCTTATTTTAGTGACACGGGAGAGATAAAACTTGGACTTCAAGTAGGAACTATTTGCATTTTCACTGGGATTTTGAAAATCTGGATAAAATCCGTGTATCATTCATTAAATTAATTTTAAGGCTATCCCTTACATGCGAAAATCTTTTTAAAATGACCTTAAGTGAAGAAATACTACTGCTCACTTTGTTTACTTTTCACAAGAGGAAGATATTCTTCTAAAGCTCTTCTTTACCAATAATTTCTTTTCTTTATTAAGTAGGCTCCATGCCCAGTGTGGGGCTCAAACTCAAAACCCCAAGATCAAGAGTCACACGCTCCACTGACTGAGCCAGCCAGGAGCCCCAAGGAAGATACTCTTCTAACCCTATGAATAACCACAC
>CM053605.1:2736151-2765768 GCA_028646535.1 Procyon lotor | reverse complement strand
TCACAGGCTCCACTGACTGAGCCAGCCAGGAGCCCCAAGGAAGATACTCTTCTAACCCTATGAATAACCACACAGTGGCCTAAATATGTCAGTATAAGAGAAATAAAAGCGTGAGTCTTTTTTTTTTTTTAAGATTTTTATTTATTTATTTGACAGAGAAAGAAAGAGATCACAAGTAGGCAGAGAGGCAGGCAGAGAGAGAGGGGGATGCAGGCTCCCTGCTGAGCGGAGAGCCCGATGTGGGGCTCGATCCCAGGACCCTGAGATCATGACCTAAGCTGAAGGCAGAGGCTTTAACCCACTGAGCCACCCAGGTGTCCCTGGGGTGTGAGTCTTTAAGAGCGATGTTCATCTAGGGGCGCTGGGATGGCTCAGTTGGTTGGGTGTCCAACTCTTCGGCTCAGATCATGATCTCAGAGTAATGAATCAGGCCCTGCACTGGGCTTCGTGCTCAGTGGGGAGTCTGCTGGAGTCTCTCTCTCCCTCCCTCAGCCTCCCCCCTCCCCCCCACAATCTCCCTCTTTCTCAGTCTAAGATAAATAAATACATCCTTTAAAAAAAAAGTTGTGTTCATCTCTGTTTTGTTTTCCATCACCTTGCCTTGGGGGCCTTGGGGTCCGTGGTAGGATTCTGAATATGTTAGTAACAGGTGACTCACCAGGTTACACAAATCTCAGGAGTTCCAGAAAGAAAACTGGCCCTGAGTGGTGTGGGTGGGGGTGAGGCTGATTCTGACAACCGAGGATTCCTTTTGAAAGCTCTTCTGGTTACTCATGGTGTAGGTTCAAATGCAACTCCTATTACACTTAACAAGGCCAAATAGTAAACCACAATATCAGATACTGCGTACTGGACTGTGGCAGAGTTTATTAATGTGTTATAGGCAGAATAATGATGCCCTTCTCCAAAACTGTCCGTGTCCTATTTCCCAGACTCTGTGGATATGTTACCTAACATGTCAGAGATGTATGAAGACTGCAGGTGGAAATAAGGTTACAAATAAGATGACCTTGAAATGGGGAAATTATCCTGGATTATCCAAGCAGGATCAACAGAATCACGGGTGTTCCGGAAAGCAAGAGAAAGCAGCAAAGAAGGGGGTCAGGCCAATGTGACGATAGAAAAACTCAGCTCCCCATTGCTGGCTGTGAAGCAGACAGAGGAAGGGACCGCAAGTGAGGGAGTGCAGGTGGCCCGGAGAGGCTGGAAAGGCAAGGGAACGATCCCACACAGATCCTACAGACATGAATCAGCCACTCACACCTTGGTTTTAGTGTGGGGAGACCCGCTTGCAGGCCTTGGACCTACAGAACTGCAGGGTAGCACCTTTGTGTTGTGTAAGCCCCGAAGTTTGTGGAGCAGTAGAAAACTAGTGATGCTGCTTCAGAAGAGGAGTCAGGGCCATCGGATAAGAGCTTCCTGGAGTAGATAAGCAGAGCCAGTGGGGCGACTGGACTCCCCCTCAAGGGGTCCCTTGTTGACGGCAAAGGCTCAATGAATGATGAACCAAGAAACAAAAATGCTTTACACATGTATTCTCACATACGTGCCGCGATTCTCAGACATTTTCACAGGGCACGGGGATTGTCTCTCCATCAGTATCTATTACGACAATACAAATTACTCCGAAATGTAGTGGCTTGAACAGCAATCATCATTTAGTATCTTTCCGAGCTTCTGTGAGTCAGGGATTCAGACAACGCAAGAGGGGACGGGTTTTCTCATTGAACCGTGTCTGGGGCCTCGGCCGGAAGACGTGAAGCTGGGGAGCCAGAATCCCTTGAAGGATCTTTAATTCACACGTGGTCTCTCCATGTGGCTTAGGCTTCCTCCCAACATGGTGGCCAAGGGCAAGTGGAAGGAGCGGGAAGAGGGTTGAAGAGGAAGAGAAGACAAGCAGAAGTGGTCTTGCTCTACATGACTCACCTTCGGACATCCTGCATTACTGCTTTTGCTGGTTCGATGGTTGGGAAGTCGCACATAGAGAAAACGAGGACACCGTCCCTCTGTGCTTCCCTCAGAGAAGTGGAGTCAAACAGATTCGGATTCCATCTCCTCTAATAGCCCTATGAACTTGGGAAAATTGCGCTTTAGGTGTTATAATCTATCTTTTACAGATAAGGAAACCAAGGCTTAAAGATATCCTGCCTCCGTTGACAAAGCATCGGACACACATCTCGTTTGATGCTCATGACCACCTGTGACATGTCACTGCTTTCTTTCTGGAGCCAAAGACTGACAGTGGACGTGATCTCAGCAGAACGCCTTGGTTGCATGGCCAACGATGGCATGACAGACCAGGGTAGGAACTGACTTTGTGCAACCTGCCAGCAGCTGGGTTATCTATCCACACCTGACCAGTAACTTCCCAGGGTCATTCTACCACGAGGGGGCCGCGCTTCCTTCCCCTACTCTTGGCTCAGTTTTGTGACTTGCTTTGATCACAGGGATGTCTGCAGGTGTGGCATGTAGATGCTTGAAGTACACTTGCCCACTAGGGATAGTTCTCTTGAACCACCACCATCACTAAGAGACGTTCCTGCCTGGTCTAGCCCACAGTGCCAGGTGGAGAATGAGAGCTCCATGGAGTAAAGGTGAACGGCCATGGAGAGCCCAGCCCAAGATCAGCCAAGGGCCCCACCTGCAAACACTGCGGGTATGTTCTGGTCTCCATCCCAGAGTCATTTTCCCTTCTGGGAAATCAAATGTAAGAGGAGCAAGATGAGCAAATTTAATCTTGGCACTTTCCGAATTCCCCTTCCTCCTGGTTCCTGCTCTTCTCTCTTCCCCACCTCCATCAGGAACCCAAAGCCTTTAGGAGACAGAGATTCTCCAAAACTACCTACTGCCTACTATTTTAACCATTTTTATGTTAATAGCAATATAGCAGTAGCAAATACATTTGAGAGAATGAGAGAGAGAGAGAGAAAGCATGTGAACAGGGGTAAGGGCAGAGGGAGAGGGGGATTAGCAGACTCCCCAATGAGTGGGGACCCCAACACAGGGCTCAATCCCAGGACCCTGAGATGATGACCTGAGCCCACACCAAGAGTAGGACGATTAAATGACTCATCCACCTGGGCGCCCCTCCTTCATGAATTTTCTACAACACTTCTTAGACATAATTTGGGCGGAATAGCAATTAGCTATGTATAAGAGCAGTTCTGTAGGTTTGGGGGATGGGGAGTGTTTTGATGTTTAAAGTTATGGCTGTGAATCTATTCCTACAAAGCACATAACCCACCCTGCTGTGCTGCAGGAGAATGTGTCTATGGCTAGTCACTAGCAGAACGGCCCTTAATTCACACTTTTAATTAAACACTATCAGAATTATTCACCCAACTCTAACTCAGCCGCTGAATGTGTTCATGTGTGACCCCGTGTCCGTGTGTGTGTGGAGGGGGTGGTCTTCGAGGCTGCCTTCCTCCATAACCATCTTCACTTACTCTCTGTTCATGATCTCAGACTTGGGTTCAGCTAGTGAGCCCTACAAGCGGTGCCTCTTCGACAGACAGTCCCTCGGAATGAAAGCCCACGAAAGGCACGTGTCATCTTTTTCATCTTTGTGTTCCTAGAATGGAGCACCCTGCCCAGGATAGAGTAGATAAACGAGAAAAGATTTGTTGAATAAGTAAATGAGAGAATCGATGAGTGAACGGATGGGATGACCCCCAGACTTTTCCTCGATTCTTCCGGTCACAGGAGAAACTCACTATTCGCAGCACCAGCTTGCTTTCGTAGTGAGGTTTTTCACTCATAAACTGAAATCCTTAGAAGACTAGCATATCAAAAATGGCATATCAGCATTCCTGCCTGTATTCACATAAGATGAATCTAAAGTAACCTTCTGGGGAGTGCCACTGGGTCTCACGTTGCTAGAAAAACTTTCATTTCAATGCAGCTAACATTTATTGAACCCCTACTACGTGCATGGTGTGGCAGGAGAAAAGTCTTACCATTCAAGAAATGTTTGTTCGTTTATTAGTTTACCGAGTACTTATTGCCCCTACAATGACTAAGCACTGTGCAGGAGAAAAATGGTTCTGTCTTCATGGAGACTACAATTTAATTGGGAAGCCTTTCGTTTGACAAGCCTTGATTGGGCACCTACTGTGTCAAGCACTTCTTACAGGGGCTGCGGGTAGAATAGAGAACAAAAGGGAGGACACAGACTGTACCTAAGATAAACAAGTAAAGCATGTATTATCTTTGAGAGAAGGGCTAAGGAAAAAACAAAGCAAGTGTATTCTTTTCCTATTGCTGTTAGAAAAAATGAGCAGGAATTCAGTGGCATAAACACAAATTTAGGATCGTATAATTCTGGAGGTTACAAGTCAGAAACAGGTCAATAAAGCTGTGTTCCTTTGGACACCCCTAGAAGAAGATCCAGTTTCTTGGCCTTTCTAGCTTCTAGAGGCCACCTTCCTTCCTTGGCTCGTAGCCCTTTCCTCCATCTTCAAAGACAGCAGTGCATAGGAATTTCCGACTTCTCTCTCTCTGTCTGACCCCCACATCTGTCCTCCCATCTCCTTCTCTGACACTGACCCCCTTGCTTCCCTCTTATGAGGACCCTTGTGATTACACGGGATGCCCCAGATGGTGCAGGAACATTCCCTCCTCTGAGTATCCTTAAGTTGATTCCATCTGGAAAGCCCTTTGTCATGTAAGGGAACATATTTACAGATTTTAGGGGTTCAGATGTGGGCACCTTCTTCTTGCCACAGCAAGGAAGTGAAACATGAGGTATTGAAGAGAGATGCCATTTTATTTTTATTTTTTTTGGAGAGAGTGAGGGAGAATGCATACATGCATGCACCAGCAGGGGCTGTGGGGGGAGGGGAGCAGAGGGAGAAGGAGAGAGAGAGAATCTTAAGCAGACTCCACACCCAGTGTGGAGCCCACCCGGGGCTCGATCTCATGACCCTGAGATCATGACCTGAGCCAAAATCGAGAGCCAGCCACCTAACCCACTGAGCCATGCAGGCGTCCCGCTCTGAACCATCTCTTTAAGACCCTTTGTAGGGCAAACAGCCTTGGGAGATGGAGATAGTGTTTCCTGTTCAGTTAAGGGCAGATGTGCTTCCTGTCCATGAAAATTAAGACAGGGTTTCCCTTCTGAGAGAACCGTTCCCATATAAAAGGTTGGGGTTCTCTAAGCTCAGGGTTCCTTTCCTTTGGGGCACCCACTATGTGGGCATCTGGACCTCATGGTCCTCTGGGAATGGGGGCTCATTGACCTGTTGTATGAAAATGCTGATACTTTCCCTACTGCTATTGCTGTGAATGATAAACTCCTTTGTTTCTGACCCAGGAGTGTCATGAGTTCTGGCATCATCCGTGACCTTGCAGCAAGCTAACTTGCTAGCTTACGAGTAGGGGGAATGCTCAGGAATGCACTGGTGCCTATAAGGCTTCCCAGGCCAGAGTAGGGAGATAGATTTTACTCTGGGTGGGACGGGAGTCACGGGAGGGTTTTGAGCCGAGGCATCACATCAATGGCCGGGTCAATCACCTAGCAATAACCCAGAGGGAAGATGGTCAGGACTCAGTAGTGGTGGCAGAGCGGCAGTGAGTAGCGGGATTCTCGATCTGTGGAGATGGACTTGACACCTTTGGGGGTATGAGATGAGAGGCATCAAGTTGTTAGCCTGAGCAGACAGAAGCCAGAAGTTGCCCATAACTGGGGTGGAGTTGATTTCAGGGGGTGCAGGGGGAGGGGATAGTAAGAGTTCAGCTTGAGGATGTTGGATTTAAATTGCCAGGGGGCATCCAACAGATGTTGAGGCAGTTGGATATAAATTCATTATTCAGGGGTGAGGTCTGGGCTAGAGATACGAATTTGAGGTTCATTAACTGTATATGATATTCAAAGCCTAAAGACAGAGATCACTGCAAATAGAAAAGAGAAGAGGCCCAAGAATGAACACCTCCCACCCGCCTTCCATATTTAAGAGGTTAAGGAAGTAAGCAGGAATCACAAAAGGGACTGAGAAGCCAGGAAGACAGTAGGAAAGCCTGATGAGCACGTTATCCCAGCAGCCAGGAGAAGAAGGGGTTTCCAGGAGAGGGAGTGACCAATGCCTGCTGATAGGTTAAGTAAAATGAGGCCACATGCCGGCATCTCAGTTATTATAGTTATAAGTGTAAAGCCAGAGGCATATCACAGATGGAGCAATGAACTCTAAGTGTGTCAAGAACCCTGCTGGGACTTGGGCATGGGGAGGAGGAAATGAGCAAAGGCTCAGAATGCTGAAGATGGTCGGCACGTTTGTCTGGGGGAATTGCGAGCCCAGAGAGGGTGACGCAGCGAGGTTAGATATCAGGGTGCAATGCGCAGGCTGCAGGTGAACCCGGTGAAGGCTCAGCTCGCTCTGCTTAGGCATGCCTAGGCAGCGGATTTGTTTCCTAAAGACCACTCGGATGTGTGGGGGCAGGGACTCGGCCAGCGCACAAACCAGGCCCTGCGGGGCCGCCGATTGGCCGTGGTGTTCCGCACATCTGCAACAATCCCCTTGCCTAGGACCTGCCGGGAGAGCCCTCTGGGCGCTGAGGCCGATGCTGCAGTGCGGTCCAGCTCCGCGGGGTCCAGGGGCTGAGCTTAACGCGGGGCGGGGGGCTGACGGGCAAAGGGCTGGGAACCCACTCTGACCGGGCGGCATATGAGCCCTATAATCCATACCTCAACCTTTTGATTTTAAAGAGAAACGGTGCCTAGGAAGCCCCTCGCATCCCCGTCTAAACTCCGGTTCACTCGTGGAGTGTGAACTCCACGCCCCCACGGCTAAGGAGGCTTTTCGCCTTCGCGAAGTTATTTCATTGAAGAGGAAGCACTTATGTCACTTTCGGAAGAGGCGAAAAGTTAAAAAATGCGGGTCGGGGGAAGCCGACCAAGTGCGGTCGCGGGACACCGGCGAGTCGCAGAGCCTCCTGCGGCCGGCCGCTTGGAAACAAACAAAAACGCGGGGCGGGGGGAAGGTCGTTCCCCGCCTCCCGGTCCCCAGGCGCGGGGGCACAGGGGCAGCTCAAGGGCCCAAGGGGAGAGGTGCCGGGGACGCGAGATCGTCCCGCGCCCTCGGCCCCCGCCCCCCGGCCCCCGGCCCGGGCCGAGCGCCCACTCCCCGCGGTCCCGGCGGGGCGGGACGCGACGCGGCGCGGACTACAAGTCCCAGGAAGCCCAGAGGCGGGCGCGGGGCGGAGCCTGGCGCAATTCCCCGGGATCCGGCGCGCTGGGAAGCGCCGCGGAGGACGCAGCGGCGGCGGCCGGAGGGCGGCGAGCGCGCGGGCGGGCGGGGCGCGGGCGGAGGCGGGGCCGACGTGGGCCGGGGCCCTGCGTGCCAGGGAGGGGGCCGGCCGGGCAGGCGGCGGGCGGCGCTCGGAGCGGGCTCCGCGGCTTGCGCGGCGCCTGCGGCTCGGTCCCGGCTCGGCGGGCGGCGCACGGCAGGCGCGGCGCGGGGGCCCCGGCGCGCCGAGCGGCGCAGCACGCAGCGCGCGGACCCACGCCGCGGCCGGGCTCCCGGAGCGGCGCGGCCACTGTCCGGGGGCCGGCCCTCGGCCCCGGCGCTCGGAGCGCGGCGGCCGCCTGGCTTTAATGGCTGCTCGGCGGGGCAGCGCCTAGGGGTGGAAGGCGGCTGAGGCGCAGGAAGGCGCCCGAGCGAGCCTCCTCCGGGGCCGGCCGCGCCCGCCGCGGCGCGCTCCATGGGGGCCCGCTGACCCGGGGCGCCGGGGCCCGCTCGCTCGCCGGCCGCGCGTCCCGGCCATGAACTGAGTCCGCGGGCCGGCCCCGCGCCTGCTCCGCCCGCTCCTTTCTTCTCGCGCCTCCTCCGCTCGCCGCCGGCGGGCCCGGCTCCCCGGGGGCTGCGGCGTCCCGGGCTCGGCGGCCCGCGGGCCCCGGGGCGCGGGGCGGCGGCGGCGGCGGGGGGCGCGCGGCTCCGGGCGCGGCGCCTGCACCATGAACTACCAGCAGCAGCTGGCCAACTCGGCTGCCATCCGGGCCGAGATCCAGCGCTTCGAGTCGGTCCACCCCAACATCTACTCCATCTACGAGCTGCTGGAGCGCGTGGAGGAGCCGGTGCTGCAGAACCAGATCCGGGAGCACGTCATCGCCATCGAAGGTGAGGGCCGGGCCGCCGCGGGGCTCCTGGAGAGCGCGGGGGAGCGGGCGCCCTCGGCGCGGTGGGGTGCGCGCGCGCGCGTGTGTGTGTGTGCGTGCGTGTGTACACACGCGCCGGGCCGTGGCACGCGGCCGCCCCGCGGAGGGAGCTTTGCGGTGCTTCGTGTCCTGCAAGGCCGGGCGGCGGGGGAGGGGGAGGCCGAGGGCTCGGCCGGGGAAGATGGGCCGGCAGCGTTAATGTGGTCATGGGCCGCAGAGTCTCTCCTGTGCGAAGGTCGGCGGGATGCTGCGGCGTCCCGGGCCGCCCTAGTGACCCGACCCAGCCGATGCCCGGGGGCAGCTGGCGGGGCTGGTGCCACCGGACCCGTGACAGATTACCAGGCCAGGGCCGTCGCTAGACGTTGAAGACGTTTTGAGAAGTGCAGCTGCTGGGCTGGGGGCTCAGGCCAGCGTGTTTAGGCGGTGCAGGGTTGCCCCCTTCGCGTCTTTGCCCAGTTCAGGGGGCCCGGCGGAGGCAGCTTCGCGGAGCCTCTGCAGACAGCCAGCCCGGGCTGCAGGCTGTGTCGTGTCCTCGTGCCTGTCCACCTGCCTTTGTGCAAAGGCTGGTCTCCCTAGGGTGTTCTCTACCAAAAGTCTGGGGGGCCAAATTAGAAGTAGAGTCCTTCCTCCCAGAAGGACAGGGGGTCCCTCAGCCTCAGGGTCTCACTTTCACAGGCCAGAGGCCACCTCCCCTCCCGGCTTGTCCAGCCAGGCTGTGACCCTGCAGGAGAGGCGCTGCAGACTTCCGCCTCTCGGGCCTGCGTTCTTTTGGGATTATGAGTGGCTCTTATCTCTCTGCTGGTGGGTTTCTGGATCGTCTCCTTGGTCTCACCAGTTGGCTCCCCCAAGATCGGCTGTGGGGACAAGGCTGGATGTCAGTATGGAGTGTGGTGTTCTGCCCCAGCCATGCGCAGTCAGTGGTTTTTCCTCTCTGTTGACCAGGGGTGGTACGAGGCCTGCAGGGTGGGCCGTGATACGGACTGTCCTAACCAAAGGGCACCGGGGCCGCTGTTGAGGAACACTGAGAATGTTCCAAGGCCTGGCAGGAGTTTGTCCAAAAGCCTGGGTACAGGCAGTCACCCAGCTCCCCTCCATCTGTGACGGCATCGGCCACAGGAGGGCTTTGCTTTGGCACCATGCAGTCTGAACTACTAACCCCAAAGCGTCTTGGTTTGACACTCGGCCAGTTAGATGGGGAAGGTGGATGTGGTGGTGCTGATCCTCTTGGCATTTGGCAGCCCCGTGGACTTGAACCACGTCCCGGCCCCGCTGCCGATTGGCCAACTGCATCCACAGGGGACCTGAGCAGTGCTCCAGCCTGTGTGGGACCTGGCTGTCAGCGCACGTGGTGCCTGGTTGGCAATTTAAGTTGCTTCCGGATTCCTTGAGAGCTGGAGTCCCCGTGTACCTCCGACGAGACCTGTGGGAGGCCGTGGGAGCTGTGCGCCTCTGCCGAGGGCCACGTGATGTTGCACGAAGGTTCCCCCAGGGCCTGGGTGCTGGCTCCGTTGTGGTCCGAGTGAAAGGGCCAGCCACTGTGCCTGTTTGCCTCGTCTCTTTGCAGCTCTCTGGCTGGATCCGCAGAAGGCTGATGAAACACGGTGAAAGCTAGTGGCAAGCGTCGGTTGGCCGAGAGCACCTAATGGCTGTGCAGGGACCTCTCGCTGAGTGGTTCCTGACGTTCTCAGTTCTCATTCGGGAAGCCCAGCTCCGGGGGCTCGAGCACTTCCAGCAAAGCAATGTGACTTTCTAGCAAGAGGATGTGGTTACATTCGTCTTATCTTTTCTTTCTCTCTTAAAAAAAAATGTGGTTCCTGGATGAAGGTTTTTGGGAGCTTGATGTCTGCCTTTACCATGTGACAAGTTAAGCCCTTTCTTGGCTGGAATCCTTGTCATTTTTAATAAGACTCAGAATCA
The DNA here is from genome assembly GCA_028646535.1 of Procyon lotor. Lineage (NCBI taxonomy): Eukaryota > Metazoa > Chordata > Mammalia > Carnivora > Procyonidae > Procyon > Procyon lotor. Next base: position 2,755,702 of record CM053605.1, on the reverse strand, counting down.
GTGAATGAATCCTATTTGGGGCTTTGATGGTGCTATTATTTTTCTGTTCGAAAAAGGAATGTCTGTGTTGTGTTTGGCTGTTAATGAAGCTTGAGAACCACTCTAATATGTTTCTGTTCTTTGCTTTACTGTCAGCAGTGATACCTCCTTTCATTTGTATAGAACTTTAGCAGAAATACTCTTGCATTCATCATCTCATTGTGTGTCCGTACCAACTGTGTGAGAATGTGGGTCAGCTTCATTATCCTCCCGTCGTAAAGGATGGCGGTTCAGGGAGGGATAGTGACCTTCTGAACATTTGACTGAGGTCATTCCAAGTCTGGTCTGAACCAGGAGGCCGTTTGAATCGAGAGCGTAGGTCTCTACCTCCCAAAGCACCTTACACTGCCCCTTCCAACGAAAGGTAAGTCCGTCCGTGGTAATGAAATGTCCTCTCCTTCTGTGCTGATTTTAAGGTACGGTGGTGATTTATGTCTATACTGTTGATGGCGTGGAAATCGAGAGGATTGCTCGATTGTGGCAGGGGGACATTTTTGCTACGAAAAGACCACTGTGCAGAAGCAGTCGTGTGTGATCGTATAGCGCGTGGGTGATTCACTCACACGGAAACCAAGAGCGTGGCTGTGGGGCACAGAGACTGCAGGCATCGTTCGGAGGAGCCCAGGGCTGGAAGTGGGCACGTGCCCCCAGTGTTAGAGTAACTCAGACACACACACAGCAGCCCCGCTTGTCATCCTGCAAGTCAGGATGACACGGCGGCCAAATGGAAGTCTTTTTTTAATTTTAAAACAGAACCATTTCCAATCAGGAAAGCTTGTGCACATCAGAGCAGATAGTTGCTTAAAAATCATTTGTCCCAGCAAAGGGACAGCAGTCTGCATGTCAGAGGCTGTCCAGCTCGCCTCATCCCCGCTTCTGTGGGTACATGTGCAAAGTTGGATTCATCTTTACGAAGTTTTTCGATTAGCGTCTTGTGAGCACTTTTCAATGTTACAGAAAATTTTGGAGATACGATTTCTTACTTTGGCATGATAACCCAGCACTTGGCTGTGCCCTAATTTATTTAAAATTTTCCAATTTTTTTGGTGTTTTCAAGAATTTTTACTGGGGGCGTGAGGAGTGGCCTTGTCAAAGGATGTTTGGCTGCCGTCCTTTCAAAGCTCATATCAGAGCGATTCCAAGGGGGTCTGGATTGGAGAGTCTCTTGGTGATGGGCTGAACTGTGTCTGTCTTATTGGAAAGAGTTCACCAAGATCCCCAATAAGAACAGGTCTGTGGACCTTGTTTGCAGGCATGGGAAAGGTGATTTTTGTTTTGGTTTTAAAATATTAACTCGTCAGGGGCACCTGGGTGGCTCAGTGGGTTAAAGCCTCTGCCTTCGGCTCAGGTCATGGTCTCAGGGTCCTGGGGTCGAGCCCCGCATCGGGCTCTCTGCTCAGCAGGGAGCCTGCTTCCCCCTCTCTCTCTGCCTGCCTTTCTGCCTGCTTGTGATCTTTCTCTCTCTGTCAAATAAATAAATAAAATCTTAAAAAAAAAATATTAACTCGTCAGGTAGTTGTTTTGTTTTTTTTCAAACTTTTATTTCAGACTTTGAGAGGTATATTTTTTTCTCCTAAATCTCTGGATTCTAAGGAAGCAGTTTTCAGATTGCCCTGGTCAGATTTCTGGGGTGTCCCTCCGGGTGTGGCATGCCCTGAAACATAGCTGGGTAGCACGATGTTCTCCAGACCCAGACACGAGTGCGGGATCCGCTGCTTCTGATGTGGACAGCTCGTCTGGGTTTCCCCCCTTTGGTTCTCTTTTAAAAAGACTGTCTGGGGTTGGTGGGTCTGGGGTAAATAAAGTCAGCTGCCTTTCTTGTTAAATAAACTTGTTGTTCTCTTAGGGCCGATGCCTCTATTGGTGACTGCACACTGTAATTTGGTTTGCCAGTGGGCAGCACTGCGGTGGGAATAGTAGCGCAGCAGGTTCACTTGCTGGGGTGGTGGCTGAGCCCCCCACAAGCCTTCAGGCCTCCGTCCCCACCAGGTGGCAGATCAGGGAAACCAGGCTCCCCACTGGCACCCCCCCCCCCCCACCGGTGGTTTGTGTGGCTTCCTCTAGGGAGAGAGGCACGAGAGTGCAGTCCTTAGCCTGAGAGCTCAGCCTGGAGTCTCTGGAAAGGGCACTTCGACCTGGGGAGGGGAGTGATGCTCAGGCTGAGACCCCACAGTGGGGGACCTGGGAAGGTGGGGTACGGGGCCGCTTAATCCCGTGATCCAGCTGCACTGTTGGCATCTGCGGACAGCGGAGTGCTGAGTGCTTACCCTGCATCGTCTCCGTTCATCCTGCGGTGACCCCAGGACCTCGATGCCGCCTCTGAGGTCCTGAACGTGGAGGAGACTTGCCCGAGAGGGCTGACCTGGGCTGGCCTGACCTCAGCGCTGGCCCCATAGCTCCTTACGAGCCAGAGCGGAGCTCCTGCTCGTTCACGGTGTCCACAGGCCGGAAGTGCCCCTGTCCCCAGCACGAGTTGTCTTTCCCCACGGTGGGAAGGGTTTGAGAATGCTGCTGGTAACTGGGGGTATTGTGTTCTCTGTAAAGTTGCTTACCGTGGCAGAACTTGTAAGAGTCGGTTTTCATATAGGAAATTATTCATTCTGGTTGTTGCATGTGTACGTGTCTAGGGAACAAATACCTTCTTCCTGCCGTGGATGAGCATGACTTTTCTTTGCCAGTATGGACTGAATTCGTAATATTTCAGGTTTAATGGAAGGGTGCAGGTATGGGGCCTTTTAGTTATTGATATAAATGTTGCAGTTTTTTCCTTAAAAATAATTCTCAGTTGGCTGTTCCTTGCTTCCAGGTTAAAGGTCATACCTTCCTAAGCGTCCAGCTCCCCCACAGTCCAGACCTCCCTTCTGGCCTGGCTGATGGCAGCGCCTTCCCCTACCTCTCCCAGGCAGAATTACGGCCTCCGTGTCCTTCGGCTCCTCTCTAGCCTGAAGGACCAGGAGCGTTCTCAGGGCAGAAATAAGGTCCTGTTCATTTTTTTGTGTCCTTAGTGATTCAGTGTGTCACGTCTGGTCCTTGGAGGAGGCCCAGGAATTGAGACTGGCTCATTTGCCAGAGGGGCTAACGTTTTCTCTGGAGTTTGAGTCTTTTTGCTCCTCATTGGTAATAAAAATAGCATTTCTCCCCTGGCAGAAGTTGAGGGCGTTTTGAAACTTGTCACAAGGGCACAGATGTTAGGGCTGGGCACCTTTTGGATCTGATGGAGTTTAGCTTGGGTGGAAACTAACTTAACACCATGTGATGTTTGGGGTAGAAATAAGACTTCGTTAGCGTGTGCAGGGGAAGGGAAGGATCTGCTTGCTGAATCCTAGAACCCTTTTCAGCCAGGCTGTCTGCTGAAACACCGTGAGGGTGTTTCTTTGGGCTGGGTGTGAGTGGATTTCCAGCGTAGGAGACTGACCGCGATGTGTCTTCAGTGTAACACTGAGAGCCTGGTTCTCCAAGTTGAAGTGCAGTCAGATTACATGGAGGAGAGCAGACTGCTGGCCCCCAGCCCCCAGGGAGCTCCGGCGGGCAGGACCTCTCCGGGCACGCTGGCGGGCACGCATTCTTCTGTGCAGGTGACAGGTGAGGGTGGCAGGTGAGGGCTGGCAGCCGGGGAGCTGCTTAAGGCCACACGGCCTAAACATCGTGAGAAGGGATCTAAGTCCAGGTCTGAAAGGGTTCACATCTGTGTTCACGCTACGTCCGCGATGCTCAGTGCCCGCGAGGGAGGTGGTCACATGGGGAGGGGGGTGCACATGATCAAAGGGATCCTGGAGGGAGGTGGGACCCGCTCTAAGGGCCAGTCTGCTGTTGCGTGCACTTTCCTTCCAGTCTCTTGGAGACGGGTGCTACTTCGTGGAGTCTCCCGTGTTTTTAGAAGGGGTTCTTCAATATTCACTTGATGGGATAATTGGTCAGAGGATAACGTTTTGTTATCGCCGATGTGGAGCTAAAAGAGTATTTCGGTGAAGGAGGCGAGCTGTGTGTTATTAGCAGCTGGGAGGGTGACAGGGAGCCCGAAGGAAGTGACTCAGAGCTGAGAAGCGGCTCCAGCAGCTGCAGGAACCTTCACAACAAAACCTGTGGCCCTGTTACTACCACCTCTGGGGTTTTTTTTTTTTTTTCTTCCAAACCAGGCTTTTTATTTGGTTACTAAAATCCCTTCGTTCGCATCCTCCTTTTTTCCCCTGTGTACCCTGCAGGTGTTTATAGTTTGTGGGTCTCGCTCTGGCTTGTTTTAACTACTGATTTGGTCTTGTCTCATGTTTCTCAACACTCAAACAAACCCGTGTGTCCCCCGCCCCCGCTCAACACTGCAGATCCTCTGAGTCCTTTGCTTAAGTGATTGAGTTTGGCAAAGCGGATCAGGCTTAGTTATTTTTAAAATCCAGGGTTCGGGGTTCTGATCTGGTGCTTAGCTGCATAATTCCTTCCCTTTGTTAAGTATCTCTCCGAGGAGGCCCTCTGCAGATGTTAAGCCGCAGTCTCTGCAGCATCTGTTATTTCGGGACCAAGGATGAGGGCAAGGCTTTGTATGTGCCGCTCTGGGTCCCCTTTTCCAGGAGTTCTGTGCTTCTGAGGGGCTGCGAGGGATTGTGGGTTTTTGCTTTATGGTGTGGAAAGCCCGCTTTCCCAAATGCAGTGACGACCCATCCAGGAACAGGGTCGTTCGGGTCGGGTCCCTCCAACCTCCCGGGCTCCTGCTCACAACTGCTTGAGGCCGGAAAGAGGTGTCTTGGCTGCCTCTGGGGGATGTCAGGGAAGGAGAATAGTACCACCCTGCCAGAAGAGGTTGTTAATGGACCCTTTGAATAACCGGCCAAATAGTTTGTGTGCGAGGTCGGAACATTTTCCATAAAGAGCAGGCTAAATATAGGCCCGAGGGTGGGGACCTGGGCCCAAGAGGGGGCTGTCAGCCCTCGGATATTGTTTCTTCCACTGGTAATCAGAACTTGCCACCAGCCGGGGACAGGTGGCCACCCTGAGCTGTCTGGGAACAGATTGGTGTTTTTGTTTAACCAGGGCCTCATTTGCAAATTTCACACTTCTCCCGCTGTTTGGTGGGGATTGTCTTTTTTTGGGCTACAGTGTTGGAGTGTTTGTACAGTGTTTCTACACAAGTAACTGTCTCATCTTTAAAGCTGCTCATGCCGTCTGCTTGTCATTAGCATCGTGGTTTAGAAGCAGCTTTTTATTTTTTATTTTTTAAGGGTGGGAAACACTTTTCATGGTTCTGGGAGAAGAATTCAAATAATTACCGCCCATGTTCACAAACGATTTATGTTTGGTCTTAGAAATGTCAACATTCAGCAGGCTCTCGCAAACAGAACCGTGTTGATTTCCAGCTTAGGACACAGCCTCACCGAAGCCGCAGTTACTGTGTTCCCAGATAACAGTCTCCAAGGCAGAAGAGCGTCTTTCGGAAGCCAATTTAGTTTATGTTCAGAGAGTTTTAGTTGATAGGCACATACCGACAATATGGAGGAAAGGAAGAAGTTAGATTTTTTTTTTTTAAATCAATACCTGCGACAAAACAAGACCCACCTTAGGTTCCTGGCAGAGTTTCTGCCTCTTGAGTGCGAGGCCAGAAGCGTGCCCTCTTCGTGAGGGTGGGTGGTGGCCTTCAGCAAGATTTCTATTACAGGGGCACCTGGGTGGCTCAGTGGGTTAAAGCCTCCACCTTCAGCTCAGGTCATGATCTCAGGGTCCTGGGATCGAGCCCCGCATCGGGCTCTCTGCTCAGCAGGGAGCCTGCTTCACGCTCTCTCTGCCTGCCTCTCTGCCTACTTGTGATCTCTCTCTCTGTCAAATAAATAAAATCTTTAAAAAAAAAAAAAAGATTTCTATTACAGGTGAGCTCGTTACTTGTTAGTTTCTGTAGTGAAAACGAAATTGATTTGGAGAGAGCTGATGGCCCTGAGGTTCAGCTGTTTGTGTTTCCAATTGTCCTTTTCTGTGAGGAGAGAACTGGCATATTTTCCAGGGAGGGCACTTTCCCGAAGCCTGCCGACCCACCCTTTGTGGTTGTTTTTAAGGAACTGGGGTACCGTTGTGAGCCGAGATTTCCTCTCCTCTTCTGACATGGCTGCGGGTCACGCAGGCTGGTAGACCTCATTTCAGACAAATGAACAAGAAGAGCATTGTTTCAGTTTTAGGGTCAACAACCAAGTCCGGGTCTCTGATTGTCCCCATGTTACTATTTTAAGTTTGGGATTGCTGGGACTGGGACCACTTCAAACTCCGGAATTTTTTTGAGCTCTTTTTTCACCTAGAGCATCAATACAGAAAGATGACCCCGTCATCAGGGAGGAGGTTTTCACAGACTAGGCGTGTGTGTAACAGGCATTCAGATCAACAGACGAGGTGGTCGGCATAGCCAGGACCCCTCTGGGCTCTGGGTTGCGGGTAGAGGAGGTTGCCTCTGTTTATTTGTGTGTTCTCCCATCCATGGGCATTTGCATGGTTTCCTGTTTTCGGCTGCTACACACAGCGCCGCTGAGCACGTTCTCGAACTGGTCTCTTTTGGTTCCTATCAGGTACCTGGGAGTGGAGAGCTGTGTGTTACCTGTGTGGACACAACCAACCATGAAACCAGTCTGTCTGGTGGGTGGGCAGCCCCTATCTGGGGAGACCTTTCATTGCGGTTCAAGGTTCAGTTCACGTGGCTTAGGGATTGCCTTCTGCCTTTGATTTTAATTCTGTGCCTTGTTTGTTCATAGACACATATATAAGTGGCTAATAAATTTCCAGCACAGTCTTAGACTTGAGAATTTTTCTAAGGACTGTTAAATCCTTGTTAGTTGAATAATTATGGCTCTGTAAAGGGAGCTGTGTGAGTGAAATCCTTCACCAGGAAGTACTTTCCTTTAAAACATGGATGGCACAGTTCCCCTGAGGCCGAAACGGGCCCCTTTGGGCTCTCCCTGGCTCTCGGCAATCAGTAATCAGTTGGGGTGCTCTGCCGGAGGTTCCCAGCCCAGTCTGGAATCCATCTCACCACCCCCATCCTGGGTGTTCGGTAACCTTTGGATCTGCGCTGGCATTTGCGCTGGCATTTGGAAGGAAACTCATTTTCTCATCTGGGCCTAAGCTGTTCTGTGGCCTCATGGTTACATAGTAGCAGTCCCTAGTTTCTGTCCTTTGTAGCAATTATGTTCAAGACAGGAAAGAAAGCTAAGTGTTGCCAACGCTGTTACTCTCAAGGGGTTATTTTCCTTGTTCCTTCTGTGGTGATCTGAACTGCCCATCCTCTCGACAAAGGTCAGCCTGATGGAGGCCAAACCTGGGAGCTCGTGAGCGTGGAAGGGTGTGTGCATGCAGGAGGGCTTCTCTGGTGGCTTCACACAAGTCAGTGTTTATTTTGAGGGGTGGGGGTGGGAGGGCCGTGTTTATCTTCCCTGCTTAGCGTGGGAAGTGGCCAGTGTGAGAATCAATAGGCAAGATTTTATTGAGCACCTACAAGGGGGGCAAAGGGCAGTTTTTAAAACTCTGAGGTGGGGGAGGGTAGGCCCATGTGCGGGACCCGATTCCTTCTCCCAGTACACTTTAGCTCTGTCTTAGGAGGCCACAGGAATACAAACGGAGATAACCGGCCGCCTTAGTTCGAGGCCATGTGGGAGATCGAGGGCTGCCTCGAAGGGAATGGGACCAACCCAACCTGGAGGCTGGGTGGGAATCAGGCAGTGGAAGGCTTTCTGGCTGGTGGGTATCAGGACTGATCCTCAGCCTACGGAGAATTGAGTCCTGGGTGACGGAGAAGAGCCTTGCAAGCCCCAGGGAGCAGGTCGGGAGCACTTTTATTGGCGAGTGGGAAACTATTGATTATGGATTTCCGTTTGGGGAGGGGCGCACCATGATGCTCAGCTGTGGCCCTGCGGGTTAGAGGGGGTGTTGGTGGCTGCAGTCATGGGGACTGGCCGGGAGGGCTCCAAACTGGGACCATCATCCAGGCTGTTACAGGGGAAGGTGGGAGCAGAGACAGGCCCTGAGGGATGGTCAGGGAGGTGCAGGCCAGCAGTGGCCTGTGAGCCTCAGGATGGAGGGAGGGGCATGAGAAACTGAGATTTGATCCTGGGAACACAAGAGTGGGGCTTTGATGAAGGGATTCCAGCTATAGATGTCCTGGGGTTGGGGCGGGGGCGGGGTGCTTGGCTGTGCAGGACACTTACCTGGGACTTGTGGAGAGGGCCCTGTCCCTGTGGGGCTGGTTTGCGTATGCAGATCAGGGAATCGCGGTGTCTGTGGAACAGGCCAAGAGGCAGGCATCTGGGGTGTACTGTGGCCTCTTCCTCCTCTGCAGACCTGAAATGGGTGTCCGAGGTGTGCAGACGCGAGCCCCTTGGGGGTCTGACCAGGCTGCGTCTCCGTCCAGGAGCTGAATCATCAGCCCACAGCGGGGCTTACGAGATTGAGTCGTTGCTCAGAGGCCCTGGACTGTGGGGGCCCCCGAGGTCCAGCTTGTCTAACCAGGGAGTCTCCCGGCCAGCTGGGCCTCTTTCAGAGCGGTGCCGAGTGCCTACCCCGTGACGCTTGATCGATGTATCCGTCTCTAGCTGCATCTGAATTTACGTCTTTACATCTGGATCTCTACCTAAGTCTGGGGCTGTATCTGTCTGGTAGGTGTGTGTAAATTCCCACTTAATGGCTTGAATCCATACACTTGGAGAGCCAGGAGCCGGGAGTACAGAGGTGAACAGGACAGGTGTGTGCTTTGGCCCAGGTGTGTATTGGGCCGGTGGTGGTGGGGGGGCATAGCAAGGGCGCCATGAAGAGGCCCCAGGGCTCCGGGAGGGTCCCTTGTTTGGGCGCAGAAGGCAGGAAGCTATGACGTGGGGGCACCCTGTCATCTGTCAGGAGGCCTTGGAGAATTCTCACCTTTGCCCAGAGAGACCTGTCTTCACACAGAAAAGTTTCCATTTCTTTTTCACTTAGAAAATTCCAGTTTTATTGGGATTTCTCACTCAGTCCCTGCTTGCCTTTCTGGTCATCTCATGCTGGGGAATAAAAGAGTTACTTATCTCTTTTCGTCCACAGTCTAAATCTACAGTTTCTTTCTTTCTTTTTTTTTTTTTTCCTGCTTCAAACTCCCCAAACCCTACACTCTTTCCCTAAGTTCCCAGCTGGCCAGGAGACTCTTGGCAGGTGTGGTTTGTGCTTCTCTCTCCTCGGCCCCCCCCCCGCCCCCCCCCGTGGCTGGGGGAGGCCTGGAGGCGCTGGCAGGGCGGCTTGTCCTGAAAGTGCTTCAGAACTCCAGAGTTCGAATTAAGAGTCTGTGTTCTTCTAGAATTCCACTTTCTCCTGATGGAACGCAGGTTGCTGTGCACTGATTTGTGCAGATTGCCTGCCTAGAGATAAAAGATCGTGGAGTGGTACAGTCGTACTCGTCTGGGGAGATCGGGCCCCCCCTCCACCTGCCGGCACTGATACGGGGGCCTTTTGTGTTGAGCAGAGTGTGGTAAGAGGCAGCGGCTCATCTGAGAGGACAGAGCCCTCACCCACCTGTGGGGTCTCAGGCACCCCTTCCGGGTCTGCTTAGCGAGGGGGCAATATGCCACTAGTCCAGGGCCTGGGAGTCATCCAGACCAGGAGTTTTGTGACTAAGAGATGAAATTTGCAGATTAACTGCAGCTTGAGGAGGCTTTCTTTTCCTGAGCATTTTGTGATGAAAACTGTCAAACACACAGAAGAGTCAAAAGAATGTTTGGAGGGAATTGTCCTGTTCCCTCTGCCTTGCTTCTCTGCCCGGTAGCGCCGTGTGTCTCCCTGTCCAGCTGGAGGATTGTTAGCTCGCATTTTCTGTAGATTGCAGTTTTCCAAGGCTCGTCTGATTTTGGCTTGGGATGCAAAGGATTCGTGGAAACGGTGCCCGTCAGGGTGTGAGGGCGTCCGACTCGAGGTGCAGCACCGGCAGGGAGCGGCAAGGTGCTGGCCGAGTGTGGGTCGCGTGTGAGGGGGTCTCATTCTGCAGGGGAGTTGGTTTAAATTGGGCTCTGGAAGGACAGCTTTTTTGTTGTGTTACTGTTGATTCAGTTCAGATGTGAACCCAAAAGGAAACTTTGAACTCTGACTTGAATTCCCCATTTCAGTGTGTGTGTTTGGGAGGGCAGCCCCTCTTTGGACCTCAGTGGTTTTGGGAGTGGGGTGGCACAGGGGACTTTGGTTTTAGGAGTAGCCATGTGTTGATATGGAAGACAGACATTTTCTTGTTTAATAAGTTACATTGTGATCACTTCCTGGAGGGAGAATGGTGTCATGGAGACTCACAGCTGTGGTGACTCTGTGTGGCCTAGAGCGGACAGACACCTCTTGCCTGGGGATCCAAGACAAGCTCCTGCCTCAGTGACTTGCCATGGAATTCTGGGGACACACATGTCCCTTTGGGCCTTCAATTTAGAATCAGGTTCCTCCTGTCTCTGAAGTGACTGCCACTGCCCCATCCATTGCTCCTCATTCTCCAAATGACCAAGTCTGGCAGAGGTGGAGGTGGCGATGGAACGGTGGGGAGGAGATGGTCAGGTGAGGCCAGATTGCCTTTAGGGCCTTGTGTTGGATTGTTTCATCCGTAATACTCCTTCCCCAAGAAACTCAGAGTGAAATCCCACTCAGTAGAGCAATATCCAGTAAAGGGAAGGAGACATAGTGTGTGTGTGTGTGTGTGTGTGTGTGTGTGTAACCCACGTGGACCATAGAAAGCTAGCACCGACATTGGTACATCTCTCGAATGCTTCCTCCCAACGCCTGAGTGTGGGCAGGGGTTTGCGGAAGAACGTCGTCGATGATAATCTCCAACACTCTGCAATACCCTGGTCCCCTAGACTTAGAGACAGTAAACAGCAGGTGTGCAGCCGTCTAACCTGGTGATGGTGTGTCATTGTCGTCGTAATGGGCATGTGTTGAAAGCAGCCGATGTGATGAACGTGTCTGTTACGTGTATGACTTACACGGCAGGCTTTAAGGCAGATCCTAGAAGTCTAATTAAGCTCTCAGTCCTATCCCTGGTTCACGAGTTTGAGGAAGCAGCCTCCAGAATGGCAGTCCTCCTGGCGTTGAATGGGGGAGCTGAATTGCACCGTGATTCTTGTCTCTGCAGTGTTAATTGCAGTGTTAATTATAGAACCTGACTGGCCCCAAATTCCTGTTCTCCAGACTGGGTCCAAATGGGGCACGCTTCCGGGTTGTTCTTGAGCTGGCGGTGACCTCACAGGGGGCTGGTAGAGTCCTCCGCCTCCTGCTCATCTGCCCCCTGCAGTGCTCTCCACATCCTTCCCAGAGCTGCCTGGATGGGCGATCTCGGGGCTGGGGGTGGGGGTATGGAGTCTGCAGATCCCTTCCCGGATCCTCTCTCGAGGCCTTCACCACACAGAGCCCTCTCCGGGCGGGCCTGCTCCTGCCGGCTGCTTGGACTCCCCTCTCCCCGTCCTGGGACTCCAGCATCTTCGCGCTCGCTCGTGGCCCTGCCTTTGTTTCTATGCCAGATTTCCGTTTGAATGGGTCTGTGTGTCCAAAATCTCTAGCACAGCTTGGGCTTTAATTTCCATTTGGTTGCAGTCCTGTCTTCAGTGCGAGCAGGTTTTGAGCTAAGGGGAATTTATGGCAGAATGTGTCTCGGTTGTCACCTCCTTGTCACTTAGCGAGGGGTTGAGTTTCTGAAGAAAAAGGTTATTGGCTTGAGTGCCCCTCCCTCTCTCCCCAGTCCTTTCCTTTCTCACAATGTGGGAAAGCTTTCCCCTGAAGCAGGAAAGCTTAGCTTTTTTTTTTTTTTTTTTAAGATTTTATTTGACAGAGAGAGAGATCCCAAGTAGGCAGAGAGGCAGGCAGAGAGAGAGGGGGAAGCAGACTCCCTGCTGAGCAGAGAGCCCGATGTGGGGCTCGATCCTAGGACCCTGAGATCATGACCTGAGCCGAAGGCAGAGGCTTTAACCCACTGAGCCGCCCTTAGCTTTTGAGCATGTCATCGGTGGTTGGGACAGAGATGCTTTGGTCCTTCCGGCTCAGGGTATGAAAGCATCTCCGGCTCGTTCATGAGGTGTCATGGTGGACGGCGTTTCATCTGGTCATTTCCATTACAGGCAACCCAGACTCTCCTTACAGCTGGGCCCTCTCTGGGTATTGAAAGGCCTTATCTCAAATGGTGCTCCTCGGGGATCCAGAGCCGTCGGCCTCGCCAGACTCCCCATCTGTCCCTCCCCCTCCTCTCTCTGTCTCTGCTGTGTGTGTGTCTGTGGACGCATGAGGGTGTCTTTCCCGTGTTTTATCCTGACGGCAGCCCGGCAGCCTCGGCTGTGGTTTGTTCCCAGGAGGGCGGGCCGTGCAGATGTGCGTGGGCCGTCTGCATGGGGGTCTACACCTTCTCACGCTGGAGCCCAGTTCCTCAGCCTGCTGCACCCACCTGTGGATTCTGAAAACAGTCCCTGCCTGAGAATTCTGTAGGAAGATCCCATGTAAGAGCCAATTGCAGTGAACTTCTCCAGAAACTTGTGTTTGGAAGATCCGTGTTCCATGGTTACTGTTACCTGGGCTCTGGTTATGTAATTCCTCTTAGATACTGGGGTTTTTGGAGCTTGGGTTCCAATATTTGAAAAACATGACTTAAACCACAGTGGCTGTGGTATTGCCATTTTGGGGCTTTCTGGACATAAGAACAGGAATTTTAATCAGAAATCTGGGTTTCTTTGATCAAGAGTTTCTTTGTTGGTTTGAAAATATGCCGCTGGGAACACTCCTGACGCGGGGCTGTCAGGGGCTGTCAGAGGCTGTGTCCCCAGGACCAAGGCCGCCGAGCCTCCAGGCCACTAACTTAAGCCTCGCACTTGGGCTTGTCTTCCCCGACCCAGACCCACGTCCGCGCTGGTCGCTCCTCCCTCCACACTCTGCAGAGATGGGGGAGGCAGGGGCTGGTGGGCAAGGGGCTGAAGGGTTAGCACATTAGACTGAGACCCCGGCCGCCTGCTTACGGAGTCGACTGTAGAGTCCGCCTTCCTGATGGTTTCTCTACCAGCATTGTGATCGCAGGCTCCATTCTAGCCTTTTCCCCCTGAGCTGGAGCTGGAGCTGGAACAGCCCCTTGCTAATTCTCTAAAGCCCCAGGCAGCCAGGTCCTGCTTGGGCTGGGCCAGCTCCTCGCTGGGCCCTCCCTCAGAACTTCCTGCTCTTCCGTTGGGGAATTTGTTGGCGATCACCCGTGGCCTTTCTCACGCTGAGCTTCTGTACCTGGAAAGCCCCAGAGGGGGCAGCTGCTGGGAATCCGCTGAGCGGTTCGGAGTGCTCCCGTGCTCCAGGTCCGGCGCCGCAGTAGCCTCCACGCCCTCCTCCCAGGCCGCTCCATCCCAGACCTTAGCTACGGTTTGTTGTGAGAAAGAGAAGACAGAAACGGAAGACCGCTCCCTGAGATGGCCCTGCGATGCAGGCCTGCAGGGGGAGGCTGCTGCAGGGTGTCCCCCTCGGGCCTGGGGTTCAGCGCTGCTCCCTCAGCCAGGCAGGCGGCAGGTTTGCCTTGTGAATGACACCATCCGTTGCCTGGAGGTGTCTCTGACAGCTGCTCCTGCTCCGGATTCCAGAAATTTCTACGATTCAGGAGCACCCTCCCTCCCAGTTTCCTCCCTTTCTTGGTAAAACCCGTACGGCTTCAGCTGTTTACTGAGTGTGTGGGACCCCGTGGTAAGGGCTTACACATGCTTCCTGTCCTTCTGTCCAGGTCCCCCCAGGACAGAGATGGTAGGACCCTCGTTTGACGGGTCGGGAGCCTGAGCTAGAGCGTGAAGCCTTGCCCGAATGTGCCCACGCCCTGGAGCTGGATTCAGACTCCAGAGTCACGGGCGTGATGTTTAAATAACAGAGAGGAAACCTCCCAGATCGGACCAAGGCCTGCGGGTTCTAGTTGGTGGTTGGGAGCTCATACTCACACCCAGTATTTCATTTGTCACTGGAGTTAGCAAGAAAAGCAAAGCTGCCGGATCCCGTTGACTGGGTTGCTGCGGTCGGTGCTGCTGGGATGCCGAGGGCTGGTTTTGGTGGCACAGGGAGGAGACGTGGCGGGCTGGCTGCTTGCAGTGACAGGTCTGTGGTCAGGGACCGGGACAGCTTCCAGATGGGTGCCGTCGAACAGGCACCCAAGACTGGAAAGCCTGCAGCACCTTAAATCTGGGTCGGTTGGAACTATAGCTCTTAAACTAAAGCCACACGAATTCTGTGACATTTTAATAATGGAGACGCTAGCAAGCAGTTAATTTTTAACACATATAAATAGAAGTTACTTTTCCTCTGGGCTATAATTAGCATAATAGGGAGAAATTGATACCCTGGGAGTCGAAGGGATTTGCCCGAGGTCACACAAAGTGAGGGGGCTGAGCCGGGAGGTCGGATCCAGGGCAGTGTCCTGGTGCTGCTTTCCCGGGGGGAGCGAAGCCAGTTTTCCATTGGGGTTTGCGGGGCTGGGTGGGTCCCCGGCACGGTCCTTCTTTCCCACTGGGGCCTGGGCTGCAGTGGCCGTGCGGCGCTTGCCCTTCTGGGATGGGGTTCTCTGGGTCCCGTCCAGGGGTCTGGCCACAGCATTCCTACGTGGCTCTTTGGTGACGGTCAGGATCCTTAACCCCGTTCTGGTCCTGACCGTGCCTGGGCAGCGAGCGGACTGTGGGGAGCAGACCACAGTGCCCTGCCTGGGGCCGGAGGCTCAGGGCACCCCCTCCCTCACTGGCATTGTCGCGGTGTGGGGGGTGCGGGGGTGCGCGGCGCCGCTTCCCGAGAGTTCCCACCTGCGCCGTCCACACGGCCTTAGCAGGACCCGTGCCCTCACGTGTGGGAGGTCGCGGGCAGTTCCTGTTCAAGTTGCCGGGGGGCGTTGGGTGGCTCCGTCAGGTAAGTATTGCACTCTTGACCTCGACTCAGGTCATGATCTCAGGGTTGCGAGATGGAGCCCCAACTGGGCTCCGTGCTCAGCAGGGAGTCTGCTCGTGATTCTCTGTCCCTCTGCCCCTCGCCCCGTGCACGTGCTCCCTCGGTCTCTCACGCTCTTACTCTCATTCTTACCCTCTCAAATCTTTAAAAAAAAAATCGCTGGTGGATTTTATAGTAGAGCTCTTTCTGTACACGTTTGATGCATCAGTTTCAGGCAGTTCAGATTTACGTAAGAGACCTTGCACATACCGAAAAGTTTACAGTTTGATGAATTCTGACAGACACACCACGAAACCCCAATCTAGATACTGAATCACATGCCCGTCTCCCCACGAATTCCCCGTGCCCCACGAAACCCAGCCGTCCTGCTGCCCTCATCTGCTTGCTTGGATGTGCTTTGTGTCCCTGTGGGTTAATATGTGTTTTCTGGAATGTAGTAGAAATGAGATCGTGCAGCAACAGACCCCTTCTCTGTCCAGCTTCACCCACGCCCTGTGTTGATTGTGAGGTTCGTTCAGCTGGCTGGGTGTGTCGGCAGTGCGTTCGTTTTCATTGCTGACTAGTATTCTGTCGTGTGGCTTTACCACAGTTTATGTTGGTGGATACTGATCGCCTTGTTCACGGGTTTGGTTTGTACAAATAAAGGCGCCGTGAGCATCCGTGTGTGGTTCTTCCTAAGGCCACGTTCTCTCCCTGTCTCTTGGCAAATACCTAGGAGTGAAATGCCTGGGAGATGGGGTGGGCATGTATCTAACTTTTAGAACTGCCCAAGTTTTCCAAATCAGTCGTTCGGTTTTTCCCTTCCGCCAGCAGTGGGGGAGTCTCTAGGCGGGGCCGAGGTTTGGGGTGGTGCCCGTCCTGCAGAATGGGGATGTGGGGGCGCCTGGGGGGCTCAGTTCCTGATCCCAGAGTCCTGGGCTCAGACCTGCATCAGACCCCCAGCTCAGCAGGGAGCCTGCCTCTCCCTCTGCTGCTCCCTCCTCTTGTTCTCTCTCTCTCGTAAGTAAAGTCTTTTAAAAGGAGGATGTGCCATCTCTGTCTCATGGGCTGTGAGGTGTCTCGTACTAACGGGGGGTGTGGGGATGAGGCCGAGGTCGGGTAGAGGTGGAAGGGGAACCAGGTGAAGACACCCAAGGGAGAGGGGCTGTGATCACACACATCCGTGTTGGTAAAAACCAGACCCATTTGGGTGCTTCTAAGAGATTAAAAAGGAAGATGGTCTGGGTAATGTCGAGGGCTGCCTCCCAGGTCCTCCGCAGCCGGCATGAGGCCCAGGCACTGAGATGAGGTGGGCAGAAGGTGGTAGGCAGACGTCGGGAGTCAGGCCCCCGTCCTCTGTGTCACTTTGTGACTCCTGGCCTCAGTTTCCCAGCCTGTGACTCCAAGTGTTTGGCCAAGATCGGTGGTTTTTAATAGTGGGAGGGGGCAGTTTTGCAGTTTTCAGGGAAATTTTTAATCGTCACGACTTGGGCATCTGGTGCCCCCCCCCAATCCGGCCTGCCACCCCCCTGCAGTTCCCCCCAGCCTCTGCTCCGTGCAGGGCCCTGTGCTGACCAAGCCTTACCCGGCACAGGCCTTTCTTGGGGGAAGCCGCGGGTATGCGTACCTGTGTGCTCACCGGGATCTCACCTGGACCAAGGCCCTCTCCATGAGGAGGGCTGACAGGGAGGGGAAGTAAGGGGCTGCCCGAGCCCCTGTTGGCTCCTTCTCTCCAGAGTTTTCTAGGAAACCGGCTCCCAGTGGGGATGTGACTTTCTCTCCCATCTCGCCTCCAACTGCTGGAGTAGGCAGATTCCAGCCCGCTCTTTATGACTAAGTGCCTGGCAGCCTGAGCCCAGGGCAGCCTTAACGAACCCCTCTGATTATTAACCTTTGCTTGGCTCAGGGAAATTGCTCACTCGTTCTCTGGCCAAGAGTAAACCTGGAACCTATATTTGTAAGTCTTTTTGACAACTCCACATTCTGGAGAGCTTAGTTCCTTTATTCACAGGGTGGGGAGAAAACCCTGTGTGATTTCTGTAGAGTGGATTAGTGCTCGTGGCGGGGGAGGGGAGACGAGGGGCTGTCCACACCGCTTCCTGCTCTGATGCCACATAACAGAGCGTCGTCTGGGGTGCCCGCTTTTTAACTTTCGGAGGAGCATCCCAAGGACGAGAAGTGGTTTTCTGGGGAATAAGAACATGATCCACGCCTGCCCCTCTGCGCTTCCCCCAGTGAGACATGCCGTGGTGCACGTTGCAGGATAGATATCCGGACGGGACCCATCGCTGGCCTCACGGAGGTCCTGCCTGCCATGCCCAGCGGCTCCCGTGTCCCTGGGGAGCTGTAAGCTTCGGGGCCAGCCAGAGAGCCTGCCCTTTGCCTCCCTCCCCAGGGGATGAACACACGTGAGCGAGGACGCAGGATGTGCTTTTGGACGTTCTAAGAAAAATGTGCTGTCCTGTTAGTAGGAGTGAGGGGTCCCGGCCGGCCTGGGCCCATCTGATGAGCTGTGAAACGCTTGTCTGCTGCGGTGGTGGAGGTGGGTGCTCCTGGTCCTGCTCGGGGTCACTCGTCAGGCCAGCTCCTGCCGGGCTGGGTCGCTTGCAATTTACTGGGCCTGTCGATGCTTTTCTGGTTCAGATGTGGCTTCACTACTGGCCTTTTCCCGACCCTGGACAGTCAGAGCTCGTGCAGTTTGGAGGGGTGTGGGGTGTCGTTTTCTTTCTCCCCGTTTCCCCATCGCTGCGTCCGGTGGGGGCTGCTGAGCTGCCCGGTGTGGACCCGTCAGCCCCCCTGCCGTCTCCACCTGCCCTCTGTGCCGCCCTAGAGGGGCCAGTCTTCAGGCCTTTCTCCGATAAAAAGCCAAAAGTTCCCACAGCGTGCAGCCTTCTAGAGAACGTTGAGCTCTTACAACTAAATAATGATCTTACAGCCTTTCCGGGTTCAGCAGTGTGATCCCCCTGGGATTCTGCTGAGATGTTTTCTGCTCAGCCCGACAGGTTGTGCGCTTTCCCCTGCATCGTGGGTGTGCGGGCGTGTGTGACAGCCGTGGGGCTCTGTTGACGGTGGTCGAGTGCGGCCGTCCCGTCCGGTCTCCCCTCGGTGCGCACGGGCTGTCTGTGCACCTGTGCTCCGACGTCCGAGGATGTGGATGTGGTAATTCGCGTTTGACAGCTTGGCTCACCCGTAAATAGCTTCCAGAACAAATCTGGCTGGGCCCTGCCCTGCTTAAAAGCCTCTAATGGCTCAGCAGGTGCTCAGAAGGAACTAGAAATTCCTTGACCTCACCCCTAACCCTTCTGAGAGCAAGTCTTGGGGTAAACAAAGAAGAAAGAGTTTAGCTTTGTTTGGCCCCCAGGGCCCTTCACCGTAGGCCTGCCTGGTCTTGCCCCTCAGCAGCTCCCTGGGGGCCTCCTCGCCCTCCTCAGGCTCCTGGCAGTCCCCGTCCTACACCCCTCAGGTCCTGCACCCCTGTTCCCCCAGGGTCATTCTGAAGGCCCCCGACCCCCATGCCGGTGTGTGGCCTGTGCCCCTTGTCTAATTGTGGGATCACCCCGCTTCCCCAGTGTGGGCTCAGAGAGCTCTGGGACTGTGGTCACCCGGGGTCAGCTGGTGGGGAGAGCTCCGTGGAACCTGATCGCCTGCCAGCAGGAGGACCCCAAAGGCCTTGTCCCTGACTGAGTCCACGGGTAGCAACAGGGTGCACGCCTGCTGTGTGACGCGCACGTTCCGGTGCCCGGATACCCCATGGAAGAGGCCCCCCGTCATGGTAACGAGTTGGTGAGGCGGTGCCTCTGGGAATTTGAAGGTGCCGAGGCTGCCGTTTTGAGAATCACCTCCAAAATTTAAGGCACTAAAAAAAAAAGTTCTTAAATTTCGGCCCTCTTTGCCCTAAGCAGATAGTCTTTGCTTTTTAGAGGAGAGATTGCTTACTCTTTAAGCTGGGGTGGGGGGTGCTAAGTTAGCCCACTGGGTCCATAGTTGAAAACATCAGAATCCCGTCCCAGGCCCTGCAGGCAGGTGTGGCATTTACCAGAAGGCTGTGGGGCCGAATCCGCGTGGGAGCCAGCGTGAGAGCCTGCCCTGCGGGTGGACTGAGCCAGGCCCACCGGTGGGGTCCAGGGAGCAGGCTCAGGTCCCCTGTCTTGGAGACACTGCGGTTTTCTCCTCAGCCACCCCCGGGCCTCCTGCTCCTGGAGAGCATCGGCCGCCTCTTGGCCGCCTGGAGCGACAGCCCCGCGGGGAAGGTAGCAGAGGGGAGTGGCCGGTCCCCACGGCCCCTGGGGAAGCCGGCCTCGAGAGCTGGGAGAACGGGCCTGCGCCGTCCTGTCGGCAGTGAGAGGCTCGTCCCGAGTCCCGAGCGGGATCTCAGGCCTCTGCTGACGTCCGCACCTCCGTGTAATTCTGTCTGAGAAATTCTGTTGAGCGGACACTTTGTGGCTTTAGAGAGACTGTGACGGGTGCGTCGGTGACTCCTGACACAGGTACTCCTCTTTATTTATTTATTTTTAATGTTTATTAACATATAATGTGTTATTTGCCCCAGGGTACATGTCTGTGGATCGTCGGGCTTACACATTTCACAGCACTTAATAGCACATACCCTCCCCATTGTCCACAACCCAGCTACCCTATCCC
>CM053605.1:2659363-2735651 GCA_028646535.1 Procyon lotor | reverse complement strand
GGGGGTTCTCGGTCCGGCTTTGCCCCGACAGTGCAGGCAGGACCCTCAGCCCTGCAGGGTTGGTGCCCCCACTGGCCTGGACCCCTGCAGATGCCTGTTTAGGTTTAGACTTTTAAACAGGGAAAAGAGAAGACAGGAGAAAAGGTAGAGTTGATTCCGAAAAGTATCATTTGCCAGGAATAAATTCTACTCTTGTTCTGGTCACTAACCTATTACCTGCTCGATATAGAAAATGTGGGACAGGGTAAAGAAGGGGAAAAAACTGCCTGTGATTATTCCGTCTACAGGCAGCCATGGTTATTTTGGGGGGTGGGGTCCTGTTTTTTCCACCTTTCTGTTCTGTGAAGGTTCACATGTGTGGCATGCTCAATGATGTTTCCATTTTTTTGGTACTTTGTTACAATGACATTTTCCTGTCTTCACCTTTTCATTGATGATGTTTCTTATGGCTGTGTGTGATATTTAATCATGGATGGATTGGAATGGACTCATCCCAAACTAGATTCCTTCCTTCCTCCCTCCCTCCCTCCCTCCCTCCCCCCTACTCTTTCTTTCTCTCTCTCTCTCTCTTTCTTTCTTTCTTGATTTATTTATTTGAGAGCGAGTGAGCACAAGCAAGGGGAGCAGCAGGCAGAGGGGGAGGGAGAAGCAGGCTCCTTGCTGAGCAGGGAGCCTGATATGGGGCTCGATCCCAAGATCCTGGGATCATGACCTGAGCCTAAGGCAGCTGCTTAACCAACTGAGCCACCCAGGCACCCCCCCAAACTAGATTTCTTTTTAGAACTTTTTGAGTGCTTCAAATAAAAAAAATGGACAGAAATTAATGTTTTAAAACAGGTAAGAAGAGTGCTCGCTTCAGCAGCACATATACTGAAACAGGTAAGAAGAAAACCAGACACCCCTGTGTTAGTGTAGCCCTTGTCTCTTACCCTGTGTGGCGTGGCCCGCGTGCTGCCTGCTCCCTCCTCAGTGGGTGAGCCGTGGCTGTGGGCTCCCTTCCACTCCATGGCTCTTGTCAGTTGGCAAACACGGTTTGCTCTTTGGTTTGTGTCCTCAGTGCTTCTGACTGGGCATGATGGTGTTTGAAACAACAAAAACCTGATTTGCTTTGCTCCTGCTGTTAGAAAGGGAAAAATCCCCCCCAAACCGTGTGTGGTGCCGGTCTGGTAAGAGCTAAGGGCTGCAGAGCAAACCACGGCCAGGTTCATGAGCATCAGAGATGTGTGGGATTATGGGCCCTCCTGTGGATGTTTTGTTCCAAAAAAGTTGTTTTTTCAGTCTACTGTAGTCCATTAAAAATCAGAAATGGTCAAGTTCATTAAAAGCCACAGTCAGTCACCTTCTGATGAAAGCGGTTTTGACTTTTCTCTTTTTATATTTAATGAAGATCCAGATGTTTGTGGTAGGCAGGAAATCAAGTGGATTTTATAGGGAATTATGTAAGGAAGCTTAACGACTGATTTTTTTCTGGATTAGACAAGTGGAGAACAGTCTTAGGGAAATGTGTACATGCATCCCTCACTAGTTTACTATATGATAATTAAAGTTGTACAGAGCATGTCAGATAATTAGAAACTGGGTGGTATTTTGTGTTAAAGGACCAAACAGAGATTTTGCTTGGAATGTCGAGCAGAGTTACGCCCTGGCTCAGATCCAACACATGGCAGCCATCCTATTCCAATTTTTGAAATCATCAGCCAGACTTTATTATATTTTTTGGGTCTTTGTTCTTTTGTCCTTTGCTCTAATGAAAAGGAACACTGGGAAAATGGCCTTGGGAGGCCAGTGCAAAATTGGTTGGGGTTTTTCTCCCGGGTGGGAACTGTGAGGTCTGCCTGTCTGCTCCTTCCCCCTCCACCGCTCCTCAGCTCCTTGCTGGGCTGAGGTTTTTGTCTCCGTAACCCAAGTTTACCTTTTTGGAGAAATGAAACTTAATCAAATGAGAAGTTTATACACATACACTCATGTATATTTCTTTTACTCAGGTTCGTCGCAATGCATGTATGTCCACTACCGAGTGCTTCCTTACATCTCAGTGACACCCTTACATCTCAGTGAAACCTCAGTTTCCTGGTCCAGTGACACCGGGATAGTGGTGATGCGTGCTGAGAGCCGTGCTGGGGAGTGTCAGCACAGTAATCCCTGGGAAGCCTTCATAGATAAGTGCCCAGGGAGGGTGGCAGCTTTCTCTCGCTCTCAGATGGTTGGACATTTGCTTTCAACCTCATTCTGCCCTGTTCGGGGTTCCTTGGATGAGTTATCATTTGCAGCATTGACCTTTTCTCCAAAATAGTGCAGAGAAACCCAGGCCAGTAACAGTGGGAAGCAGACCCCAGCCTTAAGGGAGGAACACAGGTATACTTGTTTCTGGCAAATGCCTTCTGTCTGGTTCCCTGACCTCCTCCCCTGGAATTCTGCTGGTGTGTCTGCAGATGGAGAAGGACCCACCGCCTCCTGGAGCTGAGCGTCCTGCCTGGGTCCCTGCAGGAGCACCCAACAGGGGGGCTGGGTGGAGACCCCACTGCTGCTCCCTGTCCCCAGAGCATGCTTAGAAGGAACTTCCAGGGAGACGTGCAGTCAGGAAGAGGCAGGACTGTGTGTCAGTGGAGGTCTCAGGTGCCTGGCCCCCCTCTAGGTAGTCACTACAAGTGCAGTCAGAGCCCCTTGGCTTTCTGTGTGTGGCCCAGCTGCAGAGAAGCCCTGGGGACGGCCCATGCAAAGGCTGCCCTCTCTGGGACTTGAATGTTTGCCGCCTTTAGAGAAACTTGGTCTGCCTGGTTAGTGAGCTTGTGTGCACAGTGGGCCCTGAGCTCTGACGGTCCAGTGTGAGGCCAGCCTGGTGGGGGGGTGTTGCCCTGGCCTGCCCTTGCACGCTCCCACAGGCAGCGGTCCACCTTCTAGAACTTTCTCTGAGTGGGGCACAGGTGTTTGGAGCTCAGGGCCCTGGCTAGCCGGTTGGCTGGTCTTTGGAGCCCTCTAGGGTCAGGCCGTAGAGACCATTCTGGCTTGTCGTGTAGAACTTGGGCCTTGGCTCTGACCCTCTTACTTGCTTGTTCCTGAAAGTGCTTCATCTTTTAGAGCTTATATTGCTAAATTGCATTTCATTTCCCCTTGCTCTGCCGTTTTTTCATCAAGAACAAAAAATTTCCATTTCCATTAGTGGAAGTCCTAATAATCTTTCAAGGACAGATCAATGCATCCAGATGTCCAGTTTTCCATGAAAATTGTTGTCTCCCTTTAGCTTCCCACGGGAATTGGTATTCTTCTCTGTGGCCCTCTCTCATTGCAGCATGATCACATGGGGCCCTGTGTGTGTGTACGTGTGTGTGTGTGTACGCACGTGCATGCTTCTGTGTGGTTTGTGTTCAGGTAGGGGCATGTTCATGCATAGCTGTGTGCGTGTGTGAGTGTGTGCGCACAGGGGCATGGGTGTGTGTGCATAGCCGTGTGCGTGTGTGCGTGCCTGTGGGCATGCCTGTCCCGTTGGGTCTGGCTCTCTTGGTCCCCCTCACTGTGTAGCTTGGTGCTTAAGCGTGGCACTCGTGAACAGCATGGGCAGAGCTCCATCTGGGAGGAGAGTCTCACCTAAGTTTCACACATAAATATACACTTTCTAAAGATTGGTTTATGTATTTTGGAGAGAGTGCACACATGAGTGGGGGGAATGGCAGAGGGAGAGGGGGAGAGTCCCAAGCAGACTGTCCGCTGAGCCCAGAGCCTGATGCAGACCCCATCTCCCTGAGATCGTGACCAGAGCTGAGATGGAGGGTCGTTGCCTAACCGACTGAGCAGCCCAGGCGCCCCCACACAGACGTATTTTTAACTGTGGGCCTGGTTTAGACAGCGTGTCGGCTTTTCTTAGGTTGTAGTGACTTATTTTCCTCCCTGTTGTCCTCCCCCCAACCTCCACATAGCGCCTGTTTCTCTGATAGGGAAGCGGGTTGGGAGCCCGCCTACTTCCTTTGTGTATTCGTCTGTTCACTGACTACTTCACAGTTTAGCAGGTGCCTCGCTAAAGGGGTGAGTGGCTTAGTCGTGAAGGGAGCCAGTCCCGTTTGGGCTGGGCAGAGGAGATGCACGAGAGACTGAGTCGAGTACATTATATGGGGCAATTGACAGGATAAGAACCGGAACTCAGCGGGGGGTAGCGGGGGCATGTAGGTGTGCAGGTGGATGGCGTGAGGGTGCGGTGGAGTCTTGGAAGGAGGCGTGACTGAGAGCTCGTCTGACCACAGACCTGGAGGAGGGGAGCAGGGCGAGGATGGAGACCTCCGGCGGGGGTGGTGGGAGCTCCGGGCAGAGCCCTGAGAAGGAAGGGCCTTGAGGCATTTTAGGACCATTTGGGAGCCAGGGAGAGAGCTGTGCATGTTCTGAGATCAGTGTGAGTGGATAAAGAGGCCCTATGTCGGGCGAGTGACCTTCAGTGTCACTCCCTGTCAGACCCTACTGGTTCCACACCCCCTCCCCTCCCCCCCATGCCTGATAGGGGAAGTCTTAGGGAGTTGCAGTTCTCTGAATGAGAACTGTCACTTTGATTCTAAGGATCACTTTTAAGGTGACTATTGCTGAACCTGTAGGAGCTTTCAAGTTCGGGTGATTGAACTCAGAATCCGTCCAGCAGTTCTCTCAGCACTTGGGATGCCTTGGCAGCGGGTTGTGGATGTTTCGAGGCCTGAGTCCCTGAGTGATCTGGGCAGACTCACGCTGGAGGTCATTGGCATTGTTTTGTTTCTCTCCTGCCCTCCGTTTTCGGCACAGCATTAAGTCAGCCTCATTTCAAACTTTGGGCGCCTGTCATCAGTAAAGCTGTCATGCTTTCCCCGTAAGACCGGGCTCGAAGCCTTTCTTCTAATGTTCTGTTCCAGCCACTCCAAGTGCCTTCACGTCAACTCTCCATTCATATTTTCTGCAGCAGCTAATATGCCTGGTGCACTCATGATTGCTGCACATTCAGAATGCGTGCTAAATCTCCGCGTGTGCCCTGCTTTTCTCCGGATAAATTCAGAGAACAGCTGCGGAGTCTTACCCATATTGTCATGTTGTTGAAAAGAAAATAGGGTTAGAGCCTCATTTGGAGGCTTTGAGCGTTTATGGGGTACAGATGGGTATTACTGACGTATGATGTAAAATACCGAGTGCCTGAGGCAGGAGCAAGCTCAGGTTTTGGCTGATGCGCATTGCGTCAGAGCTGGTGCTGTTGAAGAAGAAGGAGCATCTGGGGCACCTGGGTGGCTCAGTGGGTTAAAGCCTCTGCCTTCAGCTCAGGTCATGGTCCTGGGGTCCTGGGATCAAGCCCCGCATCGGGCTCTCTGCTCGGCAGGGAACCTGCTTCCCCCCCTACCCCCCTGGCTACTTGTGATCTCTCTCTCTCTGTCAAGTAAATAAATAAGATCTTGAAAAAGAAAAAGGAGCATCTTATATGATTAGCATCATTTGCTTCCAGAGTCCACTGGGTTATATTCTGATTGTTGAGGATGTACCCCCCCCCTCGCCCAGCTTAGGAGGAAGCCTCAGCCACTGTGTGTGCACGCACACGTGCATGCCCCTCTGCACAGAGGATGGGGGTCTCCTGAGCCCAGGGACTGTGTTCTCTGGAATCTTCTCTGTGCACAGGTTTCACAGGCCTTGTTGCCTTCTTGTCGGATGCACAGAGCAGTTATCTTTCACTGGAGGCCTCTCCCACCGCAGGGGCCGTCCCCGCCTCTGGGTCCACCCTGAGTCATCTCAGGGCCTTCATCCTCCTCCTTGGGCTCCCCTTCCCATCTTCTCCTCAGAGTTCCCTCCTCTGGATGCCTTTTCCTTTTTGAGGACAGTTTTGAACCAGCGGAGGATTTGGTCCTCTGGAGCAGGGCCTGAAATACCGGCGGGGAAGAATTGGATTACCTTGGGAAAAAGTAAGAGGGAAGATGTTTTTATTTATTTGTTTAATTAATTTTTTAAAAAAGATTGTATTTATTAGAGAGTGAGAAGATGTGTGCGCAAGCACAAGGTGGGGTAGGGCAGAAGGAGAAGGAAAGGAGCAGCAGACTTTGTGCTCAGCCCAAAGCCCGACGTGGGGCTCTGTCTCAGGACCTGAGCCGGAGGGAGCCACTTAACCAACCAAGCCACCGAGGCGCCCCTTTTAAATTTATCGTTACTTGATTACAGCGTTTTAATACCGTTAAAATAAGTAGAAAACTGTTACTATTACTTTATTATAGCACTTTAAACCATTTTTTTCCTGGTGGATGGCAGAACCTTGTCTTGTCTCAGACACTTTTTAGTGTGGAATCATGTATTTTTTGGTTGGCAGCAAAGCGTCATCTGTGTTTTGTACACACCCAGTTCCGGGTGCTGTAAGAGAGTGCAGCAAACCGGTGCGTGGCCCCGCTTTCCCTGGTGGCCAGTGGTGATCTCTGTGGGTCTGGAAGGGTGCCTGCAGCACGGCAGGGCTTGGGGTGCAAACATCCGACTGCCTTCAGTAGCTCACTCTGTGTGCACCTTCTCCTGGGATCAGGACTGTTCCCTTCTGGGGCTGAAATCGATGATGCATTGAATTGTCAGTGTTGGAGATGACATGAGGGGCGCAGCTTCGACAGGGTGTCAAACACGGCAACTGCGTGTTTGACGGTAACTGTGGGGCTGGGTCCCGCGTCGGTCGGTGCAGACCGACCTCACGCAGACGTGGATGAGCACGGAGCACGTCTGTGTGAGGGTGTGAGGGCCGGCAATGCAGATGCGGGCTCTCCAGTCGACCTGAGGAAGCACCCCCGCCCCCCGCTCTCCTGACCGATGGGCCCCCCTCTTCCCCGAGTAACTGCTGTCCTCAGCACTCTCTTCGCCGTCCCTGTCACTCATTGACGGTGTTACCCTTTAGCAGCTGTAGCCTGAAATAGCTCATTGCTGGTGTTGCCGCCCTACTAAGCTTTACACAAATGTGACTTACGTGCGTGTGGTGCCCCAACCATCCTGTGGGTTCCCGAGCCGTGGTAGTGGGCGGCGGGGCCCCTTGGCTCCTGCTCCGTCACGGAGCGGTCCGTGCTGTGCCCTGCACGGCGTACCCGCTGCGGTGGACTGCCTTACTCTTTCTGATGGATGCATCGTTGTTTCCCTGCTGACACTGGATGCTCCGTGGCATTTCAGGTGGATAAAGGGCCGAGACTGTGTCGTTCCGTCCCAGGGAGGGGCTGCTGCTCTCTGGGGCGGCAGGGTGACTGCTCTTGGGGCTTCAGCCGTGGGCGAGCTCTGTGTCTCTCACATTCATACACAACTGGTCTGTCGAGCGGGACCCAGGGAGCGGAGTGCAGTTCAAACAGCAGGCCCCTGTGGGTCGCCTGTCAGGGATCCTGAGGTCAGGCGTTTGAAGCCAGAGCGCGGGGACCCATCCTGAGCACGAGGGCCAGCGCCAGGCCCAGGTCTCGGCCTTGGCCTTCAGGGAGCCTTCCTTGTGTGGACATGTGGAGCAGAAGTGAGTCCGTAGATGAAAAGGAAGCGATCCATACAGCTCATTTCCTCCTGCGGTTTCAGGCAGTTTCTCTGTCAGATCAGAAGAGACCATCAGTCCCCAGCCTCCAACACTGAAGAGTCGCCTTTCACTGTTGAAAACAATCACACAATGCCAGGAAAGACCCAGATCCTTAACCGCCCCCCAGCCCCTGCCCCCGTGTTAACTAACACGTGAGTTTATTGTGTCCATGCAAATTGTTAGAAATGATTATAAAACTGTATGTGTTTTACGTGAGATGATTTTAAAAAGAAAGTTGAATTTCTTTCAGGCTTTAAAAAACGAGTTTGATGTATTGCCCTATCTGCCCCTGTCTAGGTAAATATCCGTTAGTTTCACTGAGTTTGTTTCACGGAGCCTTGAGGCTGCCTGAGGGTACTTCGGCCCCAGATACTGTGCGTCCTGAGAAGTGAGGAGATAATTCTCAGTGACCGCTGGCCATGGAGCATTCGGCCGGTACCACCCTCTACTTTGCTGGCTGTATTCACGGCTCCCAGTTGTCTGCGAATGGCCCTCGTAGCCTTTTTGAAAGTCTCTGAATTTTATCTTGACCTCTGAGAGCTGGACCTCCCGAAGAGGGGGCACCAAGCTGCAGCTGGGATTGTGTCCTTCAGGACCGGGGTTCGGAGCTGTGCTGGCTTCTCTTTGGGACGGACGGGTGAGTGCAGGCGCTGCGGTTCCCTGGGCATCGTCTGGCCCCTTCCCACATGGAGTGAGCCTGTGGCAGGTCCCGGGCCAGGCTGGGCCCTGAGGAGGAGGGCTGGCTGTCCCTGCAGCTAAAGGGGCTCAGTGTGGCCTACAGACTCCAGGTGGGGAGGTGACTGAGCTGGGGTAATTACAGGGTGGCCGTCCTTTGGATAGAAGGTATTTGCTCCACTGCTATTAAGTTTCCACTGTTGCAGAGACGCTCAGCGGGAGACTGTTCAGTGGGCCTGGTGTTTTGGCTGACACTCCCTGAGCCTGGGAAGGGCTTCTAAGGCCTCCTAAGGCCCCTTAGGGCGTCTAGAGCGTCTTGGTGAGAAGTTGGAGGAAGATTGTTGGACCGAACCTCAAGACTGAGCTTCAGACTGTAGCTGCCCGGGGTTGTTTTCGGGGCCTTATCCAGACTTGCAGCCGTGTGCTGGGGTCTGACAGCTTGAAGTCATGATGAGCAGCGTTGTCCCTCGGAGATCTCTGTGCCTGCTGTGCCTGCCTCACCCTGGTGGCCAGAAGCTTCTCCAGAGCTGGTCCGGCCTGGGCTGCCCTCCCGTGGTTTTCCTTTCAGGTTTACCCTCTGTCCTGTCGTTCAAGTCTAAAGTGCCTCCCTGGCTTTGCCTCCCCTGGGAGGCTTCCTGGAGCATCCCTGCGTGGAAAGGGCATTTTTCCTGCTTTAGAAACAAAGTATATGTCTTAACTACCAGCCAGCTCCAGACTGCGTCCCAACAGAGAAGGCACAGAACACGGCCGCCCTGGGGGAAGGCAGGGCCAGTCTGCTCCAGGACTGGGCTCTTGGTGCACCCCCACTCCCGCCTGCCCCCTCCCATGGAGGGCCCGAGGCTCCAGGGACGGGCTTCCTCCTGGGTAGGCTCAGTTGGTACAATTTGACATCTTGTTTCCAAACAGTTGAGCAAGAGAAGATAGGGACTCCATTTTCTGGATCTTTTTCTAGGAGTTTCTGGAGCACTATTCAGCAGGATGGATGCTCTCGGGAAGAGAAAAAAAACTCTCCGGTGAAGGCAGAAGGTTATTTTTGTGATCAGATCCTATCAGGCTCCTCTAGTTCCTTTTCCAGTTCCTGTTAATTCATTTTCTTGCTCGACGCCCCTGACAGAGCAGTGGTGGCGGTGAGCTCCGTGGGCACCTGCAGTGAGCTCAGGCTTCGCGCCCTGGCGGGAGCAGCAGCAGGAGCTGGGGGTGTGCGGGAGAGCCTCTCTGCGCCCTCACCTGTGCTAGCAGGTGCCCTTTGGGATATCCGGTGGTGGTGGCTTGTGCCCTCCGAAAAACACAGGCTCAGGAAGAACACCACGGGACGCATCTAAGATGACATCCTACCAGGGCCTGGCATCTGCTTTTGCCTGCCTGCCTCGGATGCCACAGTTGGTCTCTCTGCCCTGGCTCTGGCCATGCCCCTCCCCTGGCTCTGGCCACGCCCCTCCCTGGCTCTGGCCACGCCCCTCCCCTGGCTCTGGCCACGCCCCTTCCTTGTGTGCCGGTTCTCCTGTTGCTTCCCTCTGCCCCGTTCCAGGGAGAGTGTTTGTGCCAAGGGACTGGGGGTGTCTTTTGATGAGGCTTAACCCTTGAATGTGCTCAGTGCTTACCAAACATTTGACCTCGAATGGCCATCCATATGAGCGATGACTGACTGCTCAGATGTGGCTTCCGCTGGTTCCAGGAACGTGACGGGAGCGAGTGGCTGAGGTCTGCAGGCCAGCTGTCCGTGCGGTGGCCCATCAGGCACAGAGGGAAGCCGGCCCTTCAGAGGGAAGCCGGCAGAGGGACATAGGAAGCTGCAGTTTGCTTTTGTGAAGAACGTCCCTGAACCCGAGGGGCTTTGTGCTGCCGGGAGGTGCTTACCAGGTCCTGGGCTCCATGGAAACTGTTTCCCCTCTAGGTGGATCTGGTGTAGCTTCTATTATGTAAGCTTAGAAGGAAAGGGTGCTCTTTGGGGCTTGACCAGCCTCCATGGGGGTAGAAACAGGATCCTTCCCAGAGTCATTGTGGCTGGAAATAGGCTTTTGTTCACTGGAAGTCAAGTTCTCAAAGCTGGAGGCTGAGCACCTGAGCCCTTTCCCTGTGAGTTACGTCCTGTTGGCCACCAGGGTGGGACGGTGTGTGCCCGGCCTGGGGAAGGTGGGGGGCCTGCCGAGCCCCACCCCCACTGAGATGCCTAGAGCTCCTTATGACATGAAGCCCTTTGCTTAAGGGCCTCACATGCTGTGACTGTCAAACTTGAATTTCCAGTTGATTAAATGGGAAAATCTGTCTTCCTATTGGAAGGTCGACTTTATAAACCTTTTGTGTCAGGTTTCAAAATCGCTGTTTCCTGTGGGCGAGACTGGCCCAGCCAGGGTCACATTACCTTCTCCTCAATGGCCCTGTATTCTGTGGATGGAAGTTCTTTGTAGTTCGGTTTCTAAATTTTGGCTTGAGTTGAATGATATTCTAATGAGACAAGCAGTCATTTCAACATACGGACGTATCTTTTACGCCCGGCGGAGTCAAATCAGACCGTTTCCTGTCTTCCCTGGGTTATTGCCATTTTGTTGTGTGGATCATAGTCTGTTAGGGGATTACGATTCCGTGCTCTCAGTGGTGTGCGCACTCCCAAAGCTGACCCCAGTGACCCACCCGCGGTCGAAGGGCCCACTGGTCACAGTGCTGTCGGTTAAGGTCCTTGCGACTCTCTCCTTTACCATGTTGAGAATAGTGCACGTGTTCAAGGATGGCGTCAGTGAGCACGACTTCATGCAACCACACAGCGAGTCTGAGCCGTTTGCTTCTGCAAGGAAGGGACGATGGTAGCAAGGCTGTGAGGTTTGGGAGAAACACTGTCTCCATCCTGGTGACAGTGCCGCAGGGCGAGCGCGGGGCATCTGAGTTCCAGGTTCTTTAGAGGAAACTGGAGACAGAGTTGAGACTGTCTGGGTCTCTGAGAACCGCAGATGATGAAGCGGGGGCAGTAGGAGATGGGGTTTTCTGCTCCCAGCACCCGGTCAGACTGAGTCAGACCCGGTAACTGCGTCCTGAGGCCATTTACTCCTGAAGATGGGGGGCTGTGGGGCTGTAAGGGGGGTGTGACCCCGTTGTCAGCTGCAGTCTGTCCCTGCAGCTGTGCTTGTGAATTCTGCTGGGGGAAAGCAGCGCTTGCTGGCTCCCTGCCCCCCGGGACACTGGCCCTGATGGCGCCTGCTGTGATCCGCTCTCCTGCTGGCCCCGTGGGAGGAGGCTCTAGGATGGACAGAGCTGAGCTGTTTCTGCTCTGCTGGTGTCCAAGGAGGGCTCGCGTCTGGGGACCATTGCTGACTCGCCCCGTTATCTCGCCGCAGCCCAGAGCGAGCCGCCTGGTTGGGGGTCACAGAGCGTGGGAGAGGTGGGGCTTCTGCTGCAGGGTGGGGCCGGGGAGACACCCCCTGACCCTGGAGGACGGGGGGCTATGGATGGCAGGTGTCCCCCTGTCCCCAGTCGGCAGAGCAGGTCCCCTGCTTGAAGTTGCTTGTGACCCCTTTACCCCCAGCCTTCTCAGTGGGAGTGAGAATCCCTTCCTGAGAGCGGAAAACAATCCCAAATGCTGCTGCAAGGGTGTGTGGCCCTCAAAGGCCACGGGACAGACACACGTGTACAGTATGTCTCTGCTGCTGAACTTTCACAGGGGAGATGATTAGAAGAATTCTGAAAACGCTGTTTAGGTGGAGTAATCATGAGAAACAGGTTTGGAAACACTGCTTTAGACCAAGTGCGGTTCTTACCTCCAGGCCTTTGTTCCTGGGGTCTTGTCTGCCTGGATGCCACCCCTCTCCCCACCCCGAGGTCTTGGCCGGACCCTCCTCATTCTTGAAGGTTCAGCACAGTCTTCACTGTGGCGGTGATTTCCACACTGGGCTATAATGGTCTGTCTGTGACAGAGGGGGTCAGAGGGCAGGAATCTGGGGGCGTGGGGACAGCTGTCCCCCATGGCTCAGAGGACTTCTTGCCATCACGTGTGAATGTTGTGCTGAGCCAAGCCGGGGCTGCAGGGAACGCCCCGGCTGAGTGCCCAGCAGGCCCCCTGTTCACTCTGATGGGAGCCATCTTGCTTCTTTAGGGCCTCGATTTTCCTGTGAAACAGAAATGAGATGTTTAATGATCTGTTTTCAGGGTCAGAGGGGACAAGCAAAGTGGAGGCTGCAGTTTGGAAATGGCCTGGGTTTCAGTTCGCCAGCTTGAACCCCTGGTGATGTTTGGCACCCTCTCAGGAGAAGGACTAACGGCTCCAGAAGCGTGCCTGGGGTCTGCGCATCTGTCCGGGTCTCTGTCAGGAAGCAGGCTGGGCCCTCCCAGGATGACTCTGGTTTCCGTCCAAGCCGTGGGTTATTCAGCAGCTGATGGCGATGGTGGGGCGGGACCTTATCTGGAGATCGGAGGGCGATCGTCGGGGGTGACGGTGATGCTTTCCCCTCCCCCCAGACACTGGTGCTTGGCTCCCCCCACGAGAGGGCCCTCGTGGGGACCCGAACGATGCCCTGCTGGCTGGAGACCTCTCGCTGTGTCCCTTCCACCTGGCCCAGGAGCCTGCTTCACCGTGTGCTCTTTAGTCTCTTGGCAGGATGAGAAAGTTCTATTTAGACGCTGCTGTGGATCTTGAAACAGATTAAAGAAAGTTACGGAAAATCCTGCCAGTTGAAGGAAAGCAAGCAGTTTGTGGAAGCAGAGTGAGAAGGTGGGCCGTCTGTAGTCGTCAGCCCATGGTCCGCTGCCACGTCGGCCGTGAGGGGCACAGGGGCCCCTGCAGGGGAGAGGACACCTGCTCTCCACGAGCCTGCAGCCGGCCCCCAGAAGACATGCGTTTTTGGGATTGTGGTGTAAGGTGGCACCACGGAGGGATGTTCCTTCCCCTCCGGGGGACGACGGAGAAGTGACAGAAGCAGCAGGCTTGGGAGTCGGACCCCAGGTGGTCAGCCTCGGGGAGCTAGTGTAGCTTAGCCGTTTGGTCCCCACTGCTGAAGTTACGTACTTCCTTCCGCTTGTGTTTCTAGAAGACTTTTAGAACTCTTTTAGCAAATCTTTGCCACATACCTGCTTTTTCCCTCCCCAGTGCTTGGGTAAAACTCCAGGGAGTTATATGCTCCTCTTATGGACTTCTTGACTGTTTTCCCAAACTCTTGGAAGCTCGAGAGAATGAGGTTGGCCTGCCCGTGAGCCTCCTCGTCTGGTTCTGTGAGGACTGCTTTGCTGCTTGAAGCCTGGATAACAGAGGGATGAGGCCCACTCTTTCAGCGTTTTCCATTAGCCACCCTAGGAAAACTAAGTACAGATGAGTGAGACCACAGACTTGTGAGGGCACATTATCAGCCCGGCTCAGGGTCCGTGAGATCCATTAACACGGGATTAGCAAACCCCAGGAGCACACCCGACTGCAGGCGAGTGGGCCTTCGGTGTTCCTGTCTGCTGGGGTTCCCTTTGCCTGCGTTAATATGATTTCTAGGTCCCCCCCACCTTTTTTTTACAGGATGTGTCTAGTGTGCCTGAGATTCAGCACGAGGCTTGCTTGAAGCGATGCCATGGAGAACGCGTATCTTCCATGTTCGGTTTGGACAGGAGTCTGTTTCTCCTAGGAAATACTCGAATTCTCATGGGGCCAACCTCCCAGATAACCTCAGCTTCTGCGAGTCCTTTCGGCCGTGACGATGGACTTGGTTCCTGGGAGAAGCAACTTTGTGGGTGTGGGGGTGAGCTTGGGATTGGGGCCACGGGCAGATGCTTGAGTGTCCGTGCTTTGAAAAGAAAAGACCCCGGTAAAGTTCTCCGCTGATCTGTGTGTGTGAGACAGCTTGTTCTGGAAACTGTGTTATGGAGATGCATACACCCCAGCAACAGGTATGATGAATGCCTGTCAGCCGGGCCTTGGGGGAGGTTAGACTCTTGTAGCCATTTCTGTCCAAATGTCTCAAGAAGTGGTCATATCCATTTCAGTGCGAGAAGACAGAGCAGCAGCTCTAAGGTTCCTGCTAATTCTGGACCAGAGAGCAGCGATTCGGTCCTCAAGACACAGACTTCTGTTTCCCTGGTAATCGTGGAGGTGACCCTGCCCTGGGGCCGGAACGCTCACCTCCTCCACGGCGGGTTGGAGGGATCAGGAATCCCTCTGAGGAGGCAGCGCGGCAGAAGGGAGGGTCTCGGCCGCGGTGGAGCTGCAGGGCAGCCCTGCAGGGCGGCGCTCAGGGGGCTCGTCTCCACTGGAAGATTGCTTTCCCCTCTCCCTCAGCTGGCTTTCGGAAACACTGGGGTGTGCAGAAGTCCAGAAGCTCCTCAGGTTAGAGCAAAGCTTGGTTTGCTTGGCTGGGAGGCTGGTTCTGGTCTTCATGCAGATGAAAGTACACATACTTCAGCCCCACATGTTCCACGTGCTTGACCAGGGTGCTCCAGGGTGGGCTCAGCAGGCTCCCTCCGGCCAAAGCCAGCCTGCCACCACTGGTTTTGTACATAAAGGTATTTATTTGTTTGTTTGTTTAATTAACAGAGATCACGAGTAGGCAGAGAGGCAGACAGAGAGAGAGGGAGAAGCAGGCTCCCCGCCGAACAGAGAGCCCGATGTGGGGCTCGATCCCAGGACCCTGAGATCATGACCTGAGCCGAAGGCAGAGGCTTTAACCCACTGAGCCACCCAGGCGCCCCTGTAAATAAAGTTTTATTGAAACAGCCACACCCTTCTGTGTGTGCGTTGCCGTCAGCTGCTTTGGCGTCTGGACCCCTGCCCTGGAGAGGAAGCTTGGCCTTTGCACGGGGGTTCAGTTCAGATGGAACACACTGCATTCTGGGGCGTGGGCAGAAAGGGAGGAACAGCCTCTAGGTACGCAGTGTGCAGTCAGGTGACTGAGTGTTTCACGGCTTCCCTGCTCCTCTGGCATTGTGTCCCTCACGGTTCTTGGAGGAAGGGATGCCAAAGACACGAAGTTCTCCAGAACCTGGCGTAGGCCTCTGTGGGCCGTCAAGTAGGGAGGGCTGGAGAAGACCACGACAGTCGGGGGAGAATCAGTGAGTGCAGCCTGGTGGGAGGTCCGTTTGGCAGCCACCTCACCCTGGAAGGAAGCATCCAGGTTTGCAGACTGCACAAGCCTCAGGCTTGAGATGGGCCGTTGCTCAGGCCACTTGTTTGGAGAGCTGCTGTGGAGGCTTAGAGGAGAGGCAGGGTGTTTGCCAGCCTGTGCAAAATGCTCCGCGTTCAGCCTCTATTCTTAGCTCTGCTAGTCTGTCTTAGCTTTCCTGGTACAAGTTGAGTTTCTCTGCTCATTTTCTGCATGTCTTGTGGGCAGCTTTTGTTCCCTTTAAATTATTATTTTTTAAAGCCCCTTCCCACCATGTAATTTTTAAAGATGAGTCTAATACCGTTTACATTTCAGCATCTGGTGAGTCATACGACGGTATTGATGGATCTGGGCGCACATGGCTGTTTTGTGGGTGCCCCGAGAGTGTGTTCTGTACGGAAACCCCGTTTGAGCCATGCAGAGGAGTTAAATTGCAGAAACAACGTAGGAACCACGGACGACACTCGAGCAGCAGCTCACGTGTGATTGGAAGACCCCGTGCCCCGGGGAGGGGGGTGTGGGGGATGCAGGCTGTGTGCCTGAGTCCTAAGTGCCTTCGGATCTGCCCGTGGCTGGTGGGCATGTGACGGTTGAGAAGCTCCGGGCTGCCCCCCTCCTCCGTCCTCCTCCTGCTCCGCACATGGCCCCCCTGCGTGGAGGGGGTCAGGCAGGGACATGGTGGCAGCTGCGTTCTCTCCGGTCCCCCTGCAGTCAGCCCGCAGGTGTGGTGCCATCCTGCCCGGCGTTCCAGGCCGACTCTGTGAGATGGAGGACCTCTGTGCGCCCTGCGACGGGCAGCTGCTCCTCCACCTGCGGCCGAGACCCTCCCTCCTGCCGTGCTGCCTCATCAGAGGGATTCCTGACCGCACTCTGGGCTGCCACCCGCGGGGGGACCGTCGCCTGCCCGGGAAAGCCTGCTGTCAAACCCCGGTGCGTGTCGGGGCCACCTCTTGGAGCCTCTGTGCGGGGAGTGCTCTGCAGGCACCGTGTGTAGTTCATCCGTGGCGAGCTTAGTCCTCGGAGAGTCACCGGGGTGTGGTGGCTCCCACAGTGGCACCCTCGTCAGCCGGCTTGGAGGCCCTCACGCCGTGGGCGTTGCTTGCTGGGGGCTTCCCTGTGCCACCCTGCATTGTGGCAGCTCCGTAGCTCCCGCCTCCCACGTCAGAGGCAGGGGTCCCAACAGCCGCTGGAGCAAACGGGAAGGCCGGTGTTGCCCGCACGCAGGGCCGTGCCAGGTTGTCGGCTTCTCGGGTGACCGGAGGTGACCTGGTCGGGCCACCACGATGCTGGAGGATTGGCCCTTGGCTCACTCTTCCGTGATCTGCTGTGTGTGAGATGACGGATGTCCTGTATGTGTCCCTGTGGCGTCAGGTGAATCTTTTGGGGCCTCTGGTAGCATTGGTGCTTTAGCGACCCGTTACGTGTCCCCCACCGGGTGGACGTGGGAGCCCAGCTGGGGGGCTCCAGGGGTGCAGGCTGGGAGCGGCCAGGGCCCAGGCAGGGAGAGGGGCCGGCGTCCCGCCTGCAGGCCCGCACACTCCCAGCTCGTGCCCGCGGCCGGCGGTGAGGGTGGACGGTCGGCCCAAGGCTCCGAGTCCTCACGGCGCTCGGTCAGGCCTTCTGTGCCAGAGTCTCCTCCGTGCTTCTTCCCTGCTCTCCCCTCGGGGCCCTCTGTGCGCCGGGCCCTCCGCTGCTGCCCACTTCTCCCCGTCACCCGTCCCGCAGGGGTCAGCCGGGAGGCCCAAGTGGCCCCTCAGCTCCTGATGGGGCTCTGTGTCTCCGTGGGCGCCGGCAAGAGCTGCGGGGGGGCCGGTGCTCGGGTCCCCAGCCTCACCCGGTGGCCTGGGCTCCCGCCTGAGGGCCGCCCACAGATGCGTGTGCCTCAGGGGCGCCGCAGGCTCTGCAGGGCTCTGGTCCTGCCGCCCTTGGTCCCGTGCCGGAGAAGCGGGGGCTGCAGCCAGGACGCTGTAGCCAGGACGCTGCAGTGGGAGGGATAACCTGGATCCCTCTGTGGGTCTGAAGAGTGAGCTCTTCGAGTCCGCTGGTGAGACAGCGTTTCCTACAAGGGAGCGTACGTCAGAGAGAAGCTGCAGGCTCAGTGGGACGGGACTCGGCGGCGGGTACCTGTGTGCGCGGGGTCGGGCCCTGCCCTGCCTTCTCTCTCTCTCTCTCTCTCAGGAGCCCTGTTTGCTTCTCCTGCCTCCTGGGAATGAAGCTTTCAGGCCTCCATCTCCCCAGCTGATTCTGAGCAGCTGGAAGGAGAGGAGCCAGACAGCTTTCTCAGGCCCCCCTGTGACTGAGGTTCTTTCCTAGGGCCAGTCGTGGGGGGCGTTTGCCGACGATTTCTGAGTCAGGCAGAGAGAGAGAGAGAGAGAGAGAGAGAGAGACGGAGAGGGGAGGCCAAACCCTGAGAGTTTTCTCTGGGATACGGAGGGGGCTCACTCCTGCTCTTCCTTTGGCCAGTAGGTCCTGGGGGGAGGGGGTGGGTCCTCTGAGCAGGACTCACAGAGGCGTCGGTCACCCCAGCACTTGGGGTGACGTGGAGAGTGGGGCAGCCGCCGCTGAGTGCGAGCTTGGGAGAAGGCGAAGGAGCGCTCGCACACTTTTCTCCTGGTTTATTGTGCCGGCCCCTAAAAAGGTACAGGAGGTCTGCAAACCTTCTGGAGAACCTCGTGTGGAAGGGTCCGTGACTGGTTTGAATCTGGCCGCGGAGACCCACCTGAGCAGGACTTGGGAGACGAGTGACAGGGA
The DNA here is from genome assembly GCA_028646535.1 of Procyon lotor. Classification (NCBI taxonomy): domain Eukaryota; kingdom Metazoa; phylum Chordata; class Mammalia; order Carnivora; family Procyonidae; genus Procyon; species Procyon lotor. The sequence continues at coordinate 2,717,657 of CM053605.1, read as the reverse complement.
TGAGTTTGAGGACCGTCCGCGTGGCGGTTAACCTGCCCTTTTGGCCACATGCATCTGGAAGGCGCCACTTAGACCCACTTGAAGTTCTGCGTGTTGCTGGCACGGAGAAACACAGTTACTGCAGGGAGAGGAGAGAAGTTGGAGCCAAGAAATTTATCAAGGGACATTTTATAACTGGAAATAGTTTAGGAAACCAGGCTTGGAATGCTTCCCTGGTGTACTTACAATGCAGATGGGATTTCGCCGTGTGTTTAACGCTTGCTGTTGTTGGAAGCCCGAAGGCCGGCGAGTCACCGGGTGCAGTAGAACCATGGGTTCCTCCGAGACAGAGCAGGACCCTGGGGAACGGACTTTCCGGAAAGTGTGGCACGCTTCCACAGCTCCTGCATTCGGTTAGTCATCCCTGCACCGGAAGTGTCAGCGGCGCAGCAGCTCGGTCTGGCAGGCAGCGGGAACGTGGGGTGGGAGCAGCCCCTCCAGGGTGGCGGCCGGGCGGGCACCTGCCCGAAGCCGGAGACAGGCATGGCTGAGGTAGGCCGAGCCGCTGTGGGTGCAGGGAGGCTCGGGCCCTGAGGACGGGGCACAGGAGACAAGGGGGGCTCGTGGAGGTGGGGGCGGCTGGAGAGAGCAGTGTCTGCAGCCCCGGGAAGCTGAGTTGCAGGAACACAGCTGCGGAATGTGGTGCCCGAAGTGATGGGCCGTGAGCCAGGTTCTGCTCTGCGGAGCAGTGAGGGCCTCTCTGTGGACTCCCATGGTGCAGAGCGGCAGGGCCCACTTTGCTCCCAAGTGTGCATGTGCGTACACACACACACACACACAGAGTTACTATGGGTGTGAGTGTGACATCCCCCTAGATGTGTAGTTTTTCTGAGCCTCAGTTAAATTTTATCAGCAGGTAGCATTAATACTTGTCTTGCGGCGGTGGTAGAATTAGTTAAGAGAAACAGATTCTAGAACGTAAATGATTACTGCTGTTACGGTTGCCTCCATCATGGTCCTTGTCACCGTCATGGTCCTTGTCACTGTCATGGTCCTTGTCACTGTCATCGGCTTTAGAAGGACTGGTTGAGCCTTGTGTGTGAGTGCATCTCCCTGCCCTGTTTGGTGGGGACATTTGGTGGCAGTGGGATCTGTGTGAATCGGAGGCTGGTCCCTGGAGATGGCAGCCAGCAGTTTGTATCTGGAGCCACACTAGGATGCACCTCCCGGGGCTTTGGATTTAGAAGGACCTCTAGCAGGTGTGGGTGGGGACTGCAGGTGGGGGAGCCTTACCAGGGTGGCTGTCAGCATGTTTGATTTTCCTGCGGGGATCGCCCTGTGCTCTGCCGTAGAATCGCCCTGGAAATGTCTCAGCTGACGTCACTTGATGTGAGAAAGAAGCTCAGCTTAGGGGTCCTAGAGCTACTGACCATCCTGGGCTGTGCCCCACTTGCCCTGGGGGCCTGTTACTGGGTGGACACAAAGGCTTTTTTCCCTTGATACGTCTGGCTGTCTGGCCGGGAATTCAGGGAAGCTTACTGGTGGCAGACATTCAGTCATCACTGCAGGAGACCTGCAGAAGGGCTCCAGGGAAAGCGATTTTCTGAAGTAGAAAGGTGGATGGGGAGGAGGGGGAGGGGAAGGAGGAGGAAGGGGGAGGAGAAAAAGGGGGACGGGGAGGGAGCCCCTGAGACCCTACATCAGTCTGGCAGGTGATTAGGAACCCTGATCTTGAGCATCTCGTTTTAATTAGCGTGGGTCTGCCTGTGTGTTGAGGCCAGAGCAGAGTGCGGCCTGCTTAGCGGCTCCTCATTATTGGTTTGGGCTTCACAGGTGGGAAGTGTGCTTGCGAGCTGGGCTCTTGATTCCATCCCCTGGGGTGGGAGAGGGGCAAGGCCCCGGGGGTACCCGGGGGTGCCCGGGGAGCGCGTGGACCTCCCTGGTAAGGAAAGCAAACCTGGAGGACCAGGCTGCCGGGTCCTAGCCCGCTAACCGGAAGCTGAGCTGGGCCTCTGCTCCCCGCGCCTCTCGGGAGACCACCAGGGAGGCCTCCCGCTTGGGGAGGGAGGGAAGAGACTTCCCCTGACATGCCTGTGGTCGGAGGTTCCCAGGGCCTCATAAAAGTCTTGATGCCGTTTGGAACCATTTTTTGAGTTTGCCAAACAAACTTTCTTTCCAGCCAATAAAATTGTAGGGAGGTCCAGGGAGGTGGTTTCCCATGGTGTGAGCACTGGGTTTCTTAGCATTTCGGAGCTCGGGGTAGCCCGGGGGTGGGGGGTGGGGGCTGGTGCCAGGGCGCTGTGGGTCTTTTCTCAGATGGATCATTTTTCTTAGGCACCTGGGGTGATGAGGGAAGTATTTCTCCTTAAAGGAGCCAGGGGCTGGCCTGCTCTGCACTAGCCGTCTTCTGTCTGTCCCCATCCCTCAGCGATGCAGACTGCTGGCCGTGCTGCTCTGTGGGCCTCCCCACAGGCACGGTGGGTCTGCTCAGCCGGGGTCACTGGTCACAGCTCGAGGCCCAGGCCGGCTCTCCACTTGCGCCTGTCGGTCTGCATTTCCAGTCTGAGTAAAGCAGTCCCCCCGCTCGAGCGTCTGAGCCTGACCACACTCTTGGGGAAACGCCCGTGGTGTCCTGGGTCTGTCGAGCGGGTGTGCGCGTGTCAGTACCGCATCCTGGGGCGTCCTGGGCAGGACGGGGGAGGGGGCTTCCTCTGCCAGCGACGGAGGTTTCTGCAGAGTGCCCGCCGCCCCCTGCACCCCCAGCTGGACGGCAGGAGGGATAGTCGTGTTCAGAGGCTGGGCTGTGCTCAGGCAGGTCTGTCCTGGGGTCTTTTTATTGGATTGCTTTTGGCTGGACAGGAGGGGGCGACCCAAACGTGTGCACTTCTGCTTCCATCTTGTAGCCTCACTCCTGAGTGAAGCCACGGTTGTGTGAAGTGCTGGGGGAAGAGAACCCGGGGGTCCCCACCTAGCTCTGAGTGTCGGAGGCTGCAGGGCCCTCGGCAGGCCGTGCGCTGGTCGCCTGTGGCTTGTGGCCAGTGGCCGACGCCCCTGCGGTTTTGGTCAGGACGTGGGATTGGTTGGGCAACTGCTTGGACGTTGAATATTCGGGCACCCACTCTATGGGTGTACCACGTGGGTAAGGCCACGGAGACCGGAAAGCAGGCCTCTCAGGCCTGCCTCCCTCCGTCCTCGGGCTCGGTTGTGCACCAGCTGGGAGCTGCTGGTGGAGGAGCTGTGAGGGGGAGGGGCTGAGAGGCTGCAGCGTCGCCCCGGGAGAGGCGGGGGACTGAGGCTGAAGTGTGCGTGGTGTGGGGGTCCCGCCCGGGGGCTGCACCTGTCCCCTGCCTGCTGACTAGCAGAGGAGCCGCCGGTGAGGCTGGTATCATAGGAGCCCCTGCGATGCCCAAGGCCCCCTGTCCTTGGCCTACACCTGCCTTCTGCATTTGAGGACCCGGCCGCTGCTCTGGGGGCCCCAGATGAGACGGGAGGGTGCTGCCTCCACAGCCCAGGCCAGGCGGGGCCCCGCCCCCTGCCCCTGGGGCTCAGGCGGCAACCCCAGGCTCCTCCTGTGGATGGCCATGTGGGAGTCTGGGGTGACTGGGGTGATGTGACCCCAGGAGGGGCTTTAGTGGAGGCAATGGATGCTGAAACCTGCACACTTTCCCTGCTCAGACTGCCCGTGGGCGCCCGGGCCCCGAGTGACCCCTGCCTGGGGAGGGAGGGGGTTTAGTGGGAGGGGGTTTTGTTTTTAATGCTTCTGTGTCCCCTCCGTGTGTGTGCGGGTGTGTGTTTAAATAAACTGATAACGTATAAAGAGCACAATGAAGATGGACCCCACTGCCTTAGAAAATGCGGTAAGTCAAGGGTTACCGTGTTCTCGCCCAGGCCACAAGACCGTGACTCTAGAAACCGATTGTGGTCGTGCCGATGTGAAAGTGAGACGAGCCTCACCGTGCGCTTGCCCCGTATAGATGGGCACTGACCCCCGCGTGAGTGTGTTCCTGGAAGTTTGTTTTGGCCCTCTGCTTTTGCACCGGGAGTGTAGGAGTCCCATTGGAACCGAGGGTGTATTGGTTTGGGTCCAACGACCCTGAGCACTCAGCAGGCTCGGTCGTGGCCACTGGCTTGCTGGAGAGGGGACGTGGAGGCAAGAAGCGGGGGTCCTGGGTTTCCCAGCTGCCAGGCTCTGGTGGGAAGGACTCCCCATGGCCGGTCTGCTTCCTGCTGGCTTTCAGAGCGGAGCCCGTCGGGCGCGGTGCCCATGGGGCCTGGCCAGGTGCGGGGGCCGGGAGGGTCCAGGGCACCTGTCATGGGGCCTCACAGACCGCCCAGGCCGCCAGCCCTTCCTTGCGGTTCATGGGCACCTTTTCCCCGGGAAGCTGTCCTTCCTTCCGTGTGATGATTTTCCTCAGGCTGCAGAGCCTTGCTGGTTTACTGCAGTCGGGAAGGCCGGTGGTAGGGCTCCGGAGCAGAAAACTCAGCAAGACTGCAGCGCAGGCGGAGGCTCGAGGCCATTCTGATTCGGGGACAGGAGTGGAATCTGACCTCATCCCAGAGACACTGGCCTGTGAGAGCTAATGAGATGAGACCCAGGATGTGAGGGGGGTTGGTGGGGCGGGTCCATGCACCCCAGTTCCTCGTTGGCCTTTCCTCCATGCCAGGAGTGCGAAGGGCTCCAACTGAAGGCACCCATGACTCCCCCATGCCGGCACTTTCCCGGCTGCCCAGATGAAGAAACCAAGGCATGGAGGCCTCTCAGACTTGCCCAGGACTGCAGTTCAGTTAGGGAGACTGGAGTGCACGCCCTGCCCCGTCCCAGAGCAGCTCTGAGGCCCTGTGTGTGCGTGCATGGGTGTGTGCATGTGTGTTTGTGAGAGAGCCTGGGTGTGTGTGTCTTTGTGAGCCTCTGTGTGAGAGAGCCTGAATGAGTGTGAACCTGTGTGTGTGTGTTTGTGAGAGAGCCTGGATGTGTGTGTGTCTGTGTGAGCGAGAGCCTGTGTGTGTGTGTGTGTGTGTGTGTGTGTGTGTGTGTGTGTGTGTATGTGTATGAGAGCCTGCGTGTGAGTGAGAGCCCGTGTGTGTGTGTGTTTGAGTCTGTGTGTGAGCGAGAGCCTGTGTGTGTGTGTTTGTGTCTGTGTGTGAGAGAGCCTGAATGAGTGTGAACCTGTGTGAATGAGAGCCTGTGTGTGAGCCTGTGTGTGTGTGTGAGAGACTGGGTGTGTGTGTCTGTGTGAGCCTGGGTGTGAGCGAGAGCCTGTGTATTTGTGTGTTGCCTGAATGAGTGTGAACCTGTGTGTGTGTGAGCCTGTGTGTGAGCCTCTGTGTGTGTGTGTTTGTGAGAGAGCCTGGGGGTGTGTGGGGAGCGACGCCCCAGGAGATGGACGCCCCCTCCCATGCTGTTGTCCCCTCTCGGGGAGCAGCACCACACTTTGTGTGCCGGGCTCTTTCAGACACACGTCGCCTTGTTCCCCGAGTTCACGACTTCTTTCTGATTTAATTCTGTGTTGTCTTCATTACATATCTGTATCCAGTGACTTTAGCCACTACTTTTCTCCTTATTTTAAACCACTTTTTCTCCCTGAAAATCCTTTCTGTCACCTATTCCTTGTTAACCACAAAAACACGTCTGCCCTTTGTCTCTGACTGGCTTTTGTTCTCTGTGGGCCTCTGTGTGTCTCTGCCTCAGTTTCCCTCTCCGGGTACTTCTAATGCCTGTGATGGATTCGGAGAATGAACTGTGCCCAGGAAATTGATATATGTTGAAATCCAGCCTCTCAAGCCTTTGAAGCTCCTCGGAGCCCTTCCAGAATGTTCTCTGGTCTCCATCAACTTCCTTTGTCTTTCTGCTGTAACCTCGCTACCCTCCAGCCTTTGCCCTCAGGAGAAATAAGAGCACCCCGGAGATTCCGGCCCACTTTCCCTCACACTGAGTTCCAGGAAGCCTCGGCTGGTTTTCCCGCAGGAACAATGTGATGATGGGATCGGGCCGCATTCCTCACAGGGGATGCAGCCTTGGAAGGTCTGATTGGAGAGATGCGGCAACTTTGAACCGCTGTGATTTATAATAATACAGTTACGCTCTCGGCCATGAATATACTGTACAGATTGATTTCTTGAGGGGCCCCGAGGTGCTGTGGATAGAAGCCCAGCGTGTATACAGATGGGCTCTGGGAAATCATTACCGTAGCCTCAGACGGGTCTGTTTGTAATTAGAAAAAGGAAGTTTATTACATATCTCATGGAGGCTTCTTATAATCCTTTGCCAGCTCAGACTTGATGAGAATGTGCTTTGGAGGGTGTTGTGAGACACTCAGACCGTCTGAAAGGTGTCCAGGGAGTGGCACTCGTGTCTTAGTTTGTGTCTTGTGCTTCTCTGTGGTCAACAAATGCCGGCCTTGCGGTGAGCTTGACCTTGGACGGCCGGGCGTGGGCCGGCGGCTCGATGAGATGCCGCAGGTGCCTCTCGTGCTAAGCACTCCTCTCTCTCAGGATTTTAAGTCACTGCAGAGAAAACCAGGTAACACAGACGATGGGACAGTGAAGGGTCCCCGGAGGGAACCGGCGTGGTGTTTCTTGGAGGTTGTTGCACAAATTCTCTGTGCCCATGGAATTTAATGTATAACTTTTAAAAAGGACAACAGTTTTATTGAAATATAATTTGCATACTGTAAAATTGGGCCCTTTAAGGTGTGCACTTGAGCACTTGCTGGTATGCTCACAGGGTTGTGTATGTTCACGAGGGGATTCAACACCACCATCGACTTCCAGAACATCTTTGTCACCCTGAACAGAGTTCTGTGCCCGTCAGCAGATGCTCTCAATTTCTCCCTCCTCCCAAGGCCCCGGCAACTTTTAATTTAATTACTGTTTCTGTGGATTTGCTTATTCTGGACGTTTCGTATACATAGAACAATAGAGTTAGGTGGCCTTTTGTGGCCGGCCAGTTAGCCACATGCCTTCAGGGTTCATCCGTGGGCTAGCCTGTGGCAGTCCCTTTTTAAGAATAAATTCACATAGAGCGTGGGGACGGGGAGCTCACATTCGTTAAAATAGCCAGTCATGGATGGACGCCGGGTTGTTTCCGCATTTTGGCTGTTGTGCATCAGTTCTCACCAGTTGTGTTTAAGGGTTCGCCTTTCTCTACAGCCTTGCTAATACTTGTTATTATTATCTGTCTTTTTGATTACAGCTATCTTTGTGGGTGTGAGATGGTATCTCGTTGTGGTTTAGATTTTTGTTTCCCTAATGTCTAGTGGTGTTGAGCATTTTTTTCATGTATTTAGTGGCCATTTATATACCTTCTTAGGAGAAATGCTTATTCAGATCTTTTGCCCATATTGTAATTGGACTGTTTGTCTTTTTATTGAGCTGTAAAAATTCTTTGTATATTCTGGATTACGAGACTCTTAGGAGACAGATGATTTGCAAATATATTCTCCCATTCTGTGGCTCATCTTCTCATCATGGTGTTCTTTGATGTACAGAAGTGTCTAAGGAAGTCCAGTGTACCTATTTTGTTGTTGTTGTTGTTGGATGGGTTTTTGGTGTCCTGTGTAAGAAATCACTGCCTAATTTAAGGTCATGAAGATTTACTTCCCATTTTCTTATAAGCTTCTCCTGGTTACGCTTTAAATCTTCAATCTGTTTTGAGTTAATTTTTGTATATGGTGTGAGATGTAGGGGTAATTCTTCACTTTTTCCCTTCTCACTGTGTTTGGACGTCCCTCCACATCGATGTGTTCAGATCTCTCTTTTTTAGGGGACCTGTGGGGTTCCCTTGTCTGGCTGTGTCGTCACTTGTTTACCGGTCTTCTGTTCAGTGCTCCTCTACTTGGCCTCCTCCCCGTTTTCCCCAGTTGTAAGCAGTGCTATAGGGACTCTCCTTGCGTGTATGTTGAAGTGCATTTTTATTTATTTTTAAAAGATTTATTTTTTCTTTAGAGAGAGAGAGAGCACGGTGAGGAGAGGCAAGGGGGAGAGAGAGAGAGAGAGAGAGAGAGAATCCCAAGCAGATTCTCCGCTGAGCTTGAAGTCCCATATGGGGCTCAATCCCATGACCCCAAGATCACGATCTGAGACAAAACCGGGAGTCAGACACTCAACCGACTGCCACCCAGGTGCCTCTAAAATGAATTTTTAAACATAAGGGTTAATCGGCCCCATCTTTCCCTATTGTGGTGGGCAAAATAGTGACCTCCAAAGATGTCCGTGCCCCGATTCCCAGAACCCGGGATTCTATTACCTTACATGGCACAAGGGATTCTGTAGGTGTGATTATGGTTAAGAACCTGGAGTTTGGGTCATTATTCTGGGTTATCTCATGGGCCCAGTATTATCACAAGGGTCCTTAATGCTAGAAGAGGAGAATCTAAGGGAGAGATGTGACTTTGAAAGAATGATCACATCCGATGTGCTGTTGGCTTTGGAGAAGGGGCGACAAGCCAGTGTATGTGTGGCCTCTGAGAGTTGTTGGAAAGGCCAAGGAAGGGATCATGCCCTGGAGCCTTCAGAAGGGAACGCAGCCCCCACACCTACACCCACGTTGGACTGACCTCCAGAACCGTAAGATCCTAAGTTGTTGTTTTAAGCCACTGAGTTTAGGAGCAGTGGGGAATGAGCACACCTGGCTTCTCAGGTGTTCCAGTCTTCAGGTGGGGTCGGGTAGCCGCTGGGCGCTCCGTCCTCTATCCGAGGCCTCGTGTTCTGTTGAGAGGTCGTTCCTCTGTCCCTGCAGACCGGGGCTCGCGTGTCCGTGGATGTGCGCATGCCGCCGCCGTGATGTCCAGATACATGGAGAAGGCCTGCGGGGGGAGGGGGGCACCGCGGCTGAGTGTGGGGAGTCGGGAGCCGGTGCACCTGCGGCTGGGTTTGGCGCCATTGAGTTGTGCTGCTCTTACAGGTCTTGCCGTGGCGCTCCCTGTGCGAGTCTATTCTCTCTGTGTGAGCAGAGTTCCAGCCTCCTTGTGGGCCCCAGGGGCCTCAGGGGCCTGGCCATGGACCTGGCCATTGTTGCCAGCGCTGTGCGCCGGGAATTCCAAACCCTGACAAATGAGTGACTTTAGAAGCCGTGCCGTTGGAGGGTGGCCAGGCTGTGTGCAGGAGGATGGGGAGGGTTCACAGAGCCCCTCTGCTGCTTTAGGGGCTGGGGGTCGTGGCACTTAGCAGGTCCCTAACATGTTGGAATTTTCCAGAATCCCTCCCAGATGGTTCAGGTGTGTAACCAGGTGCCTCCTTTCCCTGTGCTTCCTCTGGCTGCTAAGCTGGGGGGAGGGGGGGCGCGCTGGGGGCAGAGGGGTTGGACGGGCCTGCCTGGCCCCACTGTGGTGATGGGCCCCCCACCCTGGTGATGGGCCCACCTCGTCCTGGCCCCAGGCCAGTCTTCCCGAGGCCCCAGCTCTCTGCCTCTGTGGTGGGGATGTTGAGAGGATTAAATAGCTAATTCAGTATTTGGAAAAAATATCTGAGTTTAAATAGAGGCTCATTAGATACCTTTTTCGGATTAGAACCGTAATTGACTTAGCGTTTAAGGCAGAAAAGAAGGCCTTTGATTTAAAAACCGTTGACAGATTTGAGCCTAAGCTGCTTCTGTTTGCAGAGGAAAGCCACGGACTTGAGTCAAGTTGAAACACAACGTCCTTTATGTCCTCCCAAGTTTGACTGTCGTCATGTTTTGTAAAACATAAGGCTTTTAATTTTAGCGCAGGCTGTGGCTCTTGCTCGGGCTAGCTTCAGGGGTTTTCTTTCCTCGACAAACTAGCTGATACCGTGACGTGGTCGAAATGGGTGGACATACAGAGCTCTCAACAAAAGATGAGAACTGTTTGAGCTTCGAGAGTGAGGTGTGTACGGCATTTCTGCATTTCTGCCTGTGAAGGATGATCTCGAGCGGTCGTGAAGGGGTGGGTGGTTAACTTTTAAGGCCGTTCCCCACGAGTGGAAATGGTTCCTTTATTCGTCTGTTACATTAGGCACCATTGAAACGATTCTTTTGTTTTCTCAAACCATAATAAGCAAGCAGGGTAGTCAGAGGAGAACGTATTATGGCCTGTAATCAAGTGATTCTAGTGTACGCGTGAATTTTTTGCCGCTGTGGGATTGAGGAACGAGGAAGGGATGCTGGGCATTGGTTGTACTGCTGATCGCTAAGGGGGAGGGGGGGCGGGGGAGGTCGAGGCTGCTGCTTTTTGTGCATTCTGGAGCAGAGGGCGTTGTTCCTGCCACACACCCCGCCCTCCGCATGTCCTCTTCTGGGCTTCCAGCCGCACCCCACCCTTAAACCCCGACGTCCACCCTGCCGCTCCCAGCCATCTGCTTTCCCTCTGCGCGCCTGGAGCTCTCCAGGGCCTTCTCATCGTCAGACCCAGGGGCTGTCTTTCAGTCCACTTTTCCCAAAAACCCTCCTCCCAGAGAAGCTCCCTGTGGCTTCGGTTGTGACGATCCTCAGTCCGTAACTAAGAACGAGGCCTCTGGGGCCAGACTGCCCGGATCCTCGTCCTGGCTCTGCCGCTTCACAGCCCGCTGACCTCGGCCCAGTCCGGTGCGCTGCGCCCCCGTCTGTGAAGTGTGCTCGCCCCTGGGGTTGCCGTGGAGAATCATAAGTGCGTGCAGGTGCAGGGCCTGCCTTGCGTCCGCTGTACTTCCCGGCTCTCTGCCGCGTGCCCTCGGCTGCCGGCCATAGAGCCACCTGTGTCAGCTCCGCGGGATGACCACGGGGCCTGTCCCTTTCCTTCTGCGTCTGGCTCTGTCGCCGTCCTCGGCGCCCCCTCGTGAGTCGGCCTTGGTGCCCTCAGCTTTGGGCTGTGGCTTCAGCCCACACTCGCCTTAACTCCCCCTCCGGTGACGGCCGTGCCCCCCCCCCCCGGCCCAGCTTCCTGAGCCCTGCTAATCAGCCCCGGTTTCCTCTGCAAGGCCGCAAACTCAGATGCACCGGCTCCTTCTGGGGAGGAAATTGGTGCGTTAATTGGATCCAGGGTCTTCGGCAAACACTGCTCTATTTTTACAGTCAGACAGGAAGTTGTAGTTTTAGGACTCTCTGTAGCCATTAGAACCCTGGGGACTTGGAATGGTACAGTAAAATTATCCTGTTCTTAGTAGGGTGATTTTTTTTTTTTTTTTTGATTTCTGGGCAAATTCGAAGACTTTGTCACATCTACTTGTTCTAATTTACTTTGCCGTGGGTTGGGGAGAGAGAGAGAGCGTGGGAGGCCAGCGTAGAGTGTCTGCTGTGTGTTGGGCATGGGCCAGCTGCTTCAGGGTGCCCTTGGACTTCGTCCTTCATACAGCCCCTGGGAAGGCGGAGGTGGTGTCCCTGTCCCAGATCAGGAAACTGAGGCCGAGGCCGGCTGGGCAGCTTGCTTAGGGCCCGTGGCCAGAAAGAGAAGCCGGGTGATGGCCAGGAGTCTCTGGTTTCCAAACCCACGTGTCTTCACAGGAGAGTGTGTGTGTTGCTGGCCTGTGGGTCTCTGCGGAGGGGAAATGACCTCCGGAGAAGTCAGTAGGTCTTCCTCTTGGCAATCACCTTTCATCCTGCACGCTTTGTTCAGCCCACACAGCCTTTTAAGGTCTATTTATGATCTTGACCCTGGCCTATATTCATTGACTCTTAAAGTGGTCCAGCTACTAATGACAAGATGTGACCTCATGATGCTTTCCTCGGACGGATGAGTCAGGTTTCAGTTACAGCCTTGAGCCTGGCTTCGGAGCAGTCAGGCTCTGGGGGATGCCGTGATTGCTGCTGAGCTTTATTATCCATAGAGATTGATCTTGCCTGACATACGGTAGACCAGGGGGGCCTCCTGGTGCCTCTGGTGGGGAAGGAGTCTCATCCATGTGCTCAGGCCCCATACCTGAGACCAGCTTTCTGCAAGTTCTGGGCCAGTGTTGGTACTTTCGAGAATCCCTCAGGGGCCACTCCTAAACCTCAGGTTCATGCACTATTCATGCATGTGACATGTCGAGGGCCTGCTGCCGTGAGCAGCCTTGGGAGGAGGTGTCTACCCAGGTGGGCCCCCAGGCCCGGCTTCAGCCCCCTGCCTGCACGTTAAGCCCTCAGGGAGGAACCTTGCTGAGCTTTGCAGGATTTGGTTGAAGGGGATGAAGGGGATCCTTTGCAGAGGCCTGTGAGTTTTGCTCTCTCCCACAGGGCTGTCCCCGCGGGTGCAGAGCCCCTGCTGCCCAGCGCGCTCCGGGCGGGGCCTGTGGAAGGCGGTTCTTCAAAGGCACTAACCCGGCAGTTGGGATTCGAATGTTGTTACCAAGACACACTTTTCTTAGTTATTTCTGATGAAAATGTTCTTAAAAGGCTATCGGGAGCTATAAATACCAAAGCTTTTCATGTTACTGCTATTTACAAACTTTCAAAGGATGTTCTGTGACTGAACCATATATTGCACAGTTTTATTATTACAATTTCCAAACACCGAGAAGTGGAGAGAATTTTACAGCGCATGCTTGTCTACCTATTATATGCAGTGAGCACCTGACTGTGTGGGCTCTCGTGCTGTGTGCCCCCCACTACGTGCAGTGAGCACCTGACCGTGCGGGCTCTCATGCTGTGTGCCCCCCACTACGTGCAGTGAGCACCTGACCGTGCGGGCTCTCATGCTGTGTGCCCCCCACTACGTGCAGTGAGCACCTGACCGTGCGGGCTCTCGTGCTGTGTCCCCCCCACTACGTACAGTGAGCACCTGACTGTGCGGGCTCTTGTGCTGTGTCCCCCTGCTCCCCCAGCATCTTTGGTTTGCATTTCAGAGCCATTTGCAGACTTCCGTGTGGATGGCCCATGCGTGGGGCGAGTGCACTGTCTGGTACCTTCTCGCGTCCGGTGTCAGGTGCCAGTTCTCTCTCGAGAAGAGCGCTGGTCCGCGGACAAACCCAGACATGGCGTGTGTGCCATCCCCCGAGTGCTGAACGGGCTCTATTGCAGGAGGGAGAGGACGGACTTGTCAGGGGGCAGGGGGTGGGGAGGCGCCCGGCCACCATCTCCGCGTCTCCTGTTCAGGCTGTCGCCAGGCTGGCACCCCCTCGCTCTGCTCCGAGTCGTGTGTGTGGAGGGTGGAGGTATCGGCCGGCAGACCCGGCCCAGCACCCTCTCGTGGGAGCGTTAAACTGTGTAAACTCTCACTGGAGCTCAGGGTCGGGTGAAGGGAGTCGCAGGCCAGAGCGGAGAAGCTTCTGGAAGGTCGCCACGGGGCCAGTGTACTCGCGGACGTTCACAGAGGGCTGGGGAGGTGCCCTCTGGGAGGTTGTCCCGCAGCGTGTGGCGCCTGGGGAGGGTGACCTCACGGGCGCCGCTCCTTCTGTGGTGCCCTGAGTCCGCGGACGTCTGCACGGACTCGTTGGGGTGGCTCTGGCGCCACCAGGGCCCCCGATGGCGTCCTGAGGAGCTGCCTGCAGGCAGCCCGTGGTCGGGGTGGGGCCCGTGTGGCCTTCGTCCCTGAGCGGGCCTTGTGCAGGGCGAGGGCGAGCGGCGAGACAGGTCCGCGGCAGCCCTGGTGCTGCGGGCTCCGAGTGGGTGTGCCGGCGCTGGGCTAAGCCGGACCCCCTCCCCCCGGGCGGCGGACGCTGGAGCCCATGCCCTAGCACTGTCCCTGTTGAGAAGGAGGCGGGGGTCACCGGCGAGTCTGTGCTGGGTGAGTGTTGCTGCCCCAGAGGCAGAGCTGTGGCTCCGACGCGGAGAGAGACGTCGGGTGTTGCTGGGGAGAGGCTGTGGGCCCCCCGCGGTGTGAGTCTGTGAGCACGTGACTAAGGGTAAGTGGTAGCTACCTGAGCTTTCTTGGTGTATAAGCCAATTTTCTGGGGCTCTTCTCCAGTATTTATTTTACTTGGAAAACTCTTTTTGTGTCACAGGGAAGTTGTGAATTTTTGTTCTAAAGAGCTTTTTTAGTAGAAGGCTGGGTTGGCTTCAGGAGGCGAACAGGGCCCTAGGGTGGCGTCAGCACGTGGTAAAGGGAGAATGAGCCCCCTCCAGGCCCTCGGCCCAGAGGTCTGTGGTCTGCTCTCTGCACCAACGCTGGTATGGGCTCAGCCTCTGTTTGCCTTTGAACTTCACTGCACTTTGTTTGACAGGTGCAGGGAAAAGGCATTAACCACACAGCAACCCTGCGGCCTGCTGGGGTGGGGCTGGGGGAGGTCAAGCTTGGATGCTTCTCTGCTTTCCCTGCAGGTCCGGGGTCGGCCTCGTCCCCCTGGTGTCACCCGGCCCTTGTGCACGGCTGCCTGAGGCCGGGTGTGTGCGGTGGGGTCGGCCTTTCATAGTCCCGCCATCTTGGAGCAGCATTCGGGACATTGTCTATAAATCGCTTTGGCTTAGCATCCCCTGGTGTGTGCCCCCTGACAGTGCGGCCCCGTAGCATCCCCACGGGGCAGTGGCCCGGAGCCCTCCCCTTCAGGCGTCCGGGTCTCCGTCCACAGCGCCACCTGTGTGGCCGTGTGAGCCCAGGACCAGGTCCTGCTTGCTGCACGCGGGGTGAGGTAGCTCCGCAGGGGCCTGGGCGGACGCCCGTCAGCTGCGTCTGCTGCACACCTGCCCGCCGACTTCCCTCCCTGCTCCGCACTGACGGCCCCCAGCACCCCCGCAATTGCTGCTGCGTTCCCTCCCATGGATGCCTCCTGCCCCTTGTCTGCACCTCGCCACAGCCCGGATCTCATCTCTTGGGGAAATGGCCCCCTCCTTCCCCATCCCCTTGGCCCCGTCACCTCTCAGCCTTTGAAGTACTTCAGAGTACTTCAGCTTCCTCTCCAGAGCCAGACTGTCTCGGGTATCAGTCCTTGGCGTCGGCCCTGCAGACGAGGACCTACTGTGTGCCAAATATGTTCTGCAGGCTGGGGCCTCAGACACGCTCCAGACGGGCAGCGGCCCCAGCCTGGGTGTTGGGAGCCGGGAAGACGCCCCGCCTGACCTCCTTCGGGAACAGGAACAGACATGTGTGACATGCCGCCTGCTGCTAGACCTTTGCCTTCTCCTTCTCCCGTCCTGAAGGTTGTCTTGCATATACTTACTTACACTTTTCTTTCTTTTTTTTTAAAGCAGTTTATCTTTATCAAGTCTTCCTAAAACATTCAACTTAATTTTCATAGGAAAAAACCCTCTTACCTAAATTCTTATTTAATCAGGTTTTACCTAAAATCTTATTTAATCATCTGTGTAATGTTTAATCAAATGATGTAAATATACTTACTCTTATTAAAACGTTCATTGAATCGATGTGCGTCATATTTAATTAAGTGATGTAATTACAGTTACAAGTGCAGTGGGGATAAGGAGGTGTGGAGACAACAGTGAGGCTCTTGAGGACCCCGTGGGCGGGTGCGGAGGGGCTGGGCAGCCCGGCCACCGGTCCCTGGTGTGGGTGGGCTTGGCGGGGGTTATAGCAGGAGAGGGCTTCAGTGCATCGCAAGAGCCAGGTTGGCATGGTTGGTCAAGATCGCTGTGGACACATGGCGTTGAATTTCTGCGATCCCGTTCTCCCCGTGCCCTGTCGCTGGGTCGGGCCAGCTCAGAGGCTGGAGGCTGGGCTCTGGGCAGGATCACCTGGCCGCTTGGAGCTCTGTTCCGCTTCCCCCCACTCCTGGCACTGCCTCCCCTTCTAGCTCGGCCCTTGCCTTGTTGGCCGGGAGCCCCTGGCTTCACCCAGCCCCAGCTGTCGCTCCTCACGAAGAGAGGGCCCGAGTAGCTTGGGGTCCTGCACACTGATTTGCCTGCGGTGCCGGGCCCGGCCTGGGAGGTCTGGTGTCTACAGGGACATCACTTCCAAGTTGCGGTCTGCTCGGTGGCACTCAGCCCAGGCTGGGTCCGGCGTCCACATGAATGTACTCCCAGACCTAAAGAATTCAGGGCTGCACGGACTCTCTCCGGTTCTCCGTAAACCGGACCGCTGAGTCGGCGGTCGGGCTGGTCCTTCTCGAAACACCTCTTTACTCTCCACCCGCTGCCGTGGGCATTAGAGAAACCAAACATGTGCCTTTGCCTCAACGGGATGACATAAATGGACCGACTTAATTGTATGTGTCGTGCAGTTTTGTTTTGTTTTTTGCTTTGCTAAACACATAAACTGTTTCACAAAATGTAATTAGCTAAGATGCATCATGTGATAGAGAAAATAAATTACAGCCCCTCTAAAGAGCCCTTTATGACAGTGTGATTTCTCGTTCTGACCGTCGTTATCGGATTCTGCCTTCAGATCTCTTTAGACGCTTCCCACCACGGACAGCTGTGGTTTTCTGGATTTGAAAGTTCTCATCAGGCTCTTCAGAAAGTGAAGAATTCTCCTGTGAGGCCTGTCTCGGCGCGACAGTTCCCGAGGAGCCCGTGCGCGTGGCTTCAGTCGGGGAAGGTCTTTTGCTTTCTGAGGAGACGGGTCCGGGGCAGTGGCAAGCCGAGTCAACCAGGAGGGAAGGAGCGACAAGGAGAGTGGAGTGAAATCCAACAGGATTGGAGGACTACGTCTGCATGTTTTCGGAGATCTCTGCTGTAGGAGCTAAACTTCCGAGTTACCTGCTCAGGAGACGAGTAAGAGGTGGCGTGGCGTCCCTGTTACTCCATGGCGTGAGGTGCGGTGCTCGCCGCCGGTTGGTGTTTGTATTTTCACGCATGTTAGAAAGAAGTGACAAGTTGGAGTTCGTGAGTGATACTTAGGATGGACCTCGGGTGTGGACGGTTTACAGTTGCTGGAGGGGTGAGTGCACGGCAGGTGGAGCTTGGCGTTGGCAAGAATCACGAAGGTGGGAGATGGTCCCTGGGGTTGGGAGGCCGACCCGAGGAAGCAGTCAGGGCCGAGCCTTTTAGGACCAATCAGAGGATTAACGATCCGGGTCCGCCTCGTTGTTCCTGTCACCTCTCTGCGTTGGCGAGCAGCTCGACCCTGGTGGTCCTCAGACCTGTCCTTCCGGGCCTTGGCTGTGTCCCTCTGCCCCGTGAGATGGAGCCACCTCTGGGAGACGTGGAAACGCGCAGGCTCGCGTATTTACTGTTAGGGGAGTTTTCGTCATTGCAGAGGTCTTTTTCTACTTTTTCTTTACACGCCTATGTTATCTTAAGTATCTTTTGTTTCTGGGGTCCTTCGTAGCCTTTTTCTTTCTGTGAAATGTCAGCTACCTTGTTCCTGAGATCGCGGGGGACGTCTGTCTCTTGAATGAGCTTCTGTTGACATCAGATAAGACATTCCCTTCTGTTGTCTTCCAAAGAGAAGCACTTGTGGAATGGTAGCATTTTTTATGAGGAACGTAGCTTCTTGGGTGCCCTTCCTTTGTCCGAGGGACCCAGACTCCCTGGCTGTTACTCTTGGCCCATGCTGGCCCCGGGCTGCGGTGGCCGAGGCCAGGGGTAGGGGACATGTCTCCCTAGAGGCAGGTGTGTGGGCGCCTGCTGGGGCCTTGGGGATCCAGCCTCCTTGGTCTTACCTTGGGCTGTGACTCTTTGACGGTGATGCTTGGCCGTGCCCTGGCGCAGGGGAGGGGCTCGGCAGGTGGCCAGACAGGCACCGTCTGGGGATCCGTGGAGGAAGGGGGGCAGCCCTGGAGAATGAGTGTGCCGGCCGACCCTGGCAGTGAGCTGGGTCCCTGGGAAGAGGGTTAGGAGGGGCTTATCAGGGCAGGTTTGCAGACCACATGGGAGTGTAGCTGGCGGCTTTGGTGCAAAATGGTTTAGGACGAGGAGTGTGTAATAGCAAAGCCCGTGGAAAACTGGCAAAGGCTTGCAAAATAGGAAGAGGCTCCTATGCGCCATCTGGGGGCTCACAGCCCACCTGTGACGGGTCCATAGGATGCAGGAGATGTGGGGTTTGGAAATGGGACCTGGAAGGTGAGTAGTGCCGTGCACAGCCCAGGCCCACCTTGCCACTCGTCAGCAGGGAAGGAAGGACACTGTGACGTGTTTCACTCCACCTCTTTCTCTGTTTCTTTCGTCTCTGGTATCCAGGGTCAAGCTACTGTTTAGGGCTGTGCGCCTTGCCAGTGTTTCTCCAACCTGCCCCATAAAGGAGTGCCGTCAGCGGCTGGTCCTGCGAGTCTGACAGCGGCATCGTAATTTGTAAGAAATACACACATGGTCGTTCATATGTCCAGAAATAGGTTTCCCATTTGTGCACAGTTCCTGGCTCACAGTTCCCAGAACCTTTGGAATTTCCAAGGTTTTCTTGGAAGTGTTGCGTTGATGGTGTCTTTGTTGGGTTCACGAAGTGCCCCCTCCCTGGAGGGTGGGCTGCTTGCCAGGAGAACCAGCTATGACCCTAGGGTTGGAACTTCCAGTCCCCTCTGCCCCAGCTCTTGGGGGGGGTGGCTTGGAGGTTGGATCAGTCGCAGGCGGCCAGTGATTTAATCAATCATGCTTATGTAATGAGCCCTCCGTAAAACCCCAGTGGTGCAGGGTTCAGAGAGCTGCCAGGCTCGTGAATGTATAGACACACCGGGAGGGTGACAGCCTCCTCCCTGCTCCACTGGGACAGAAGCTCCTGTGCTCCAGACCTCCAAGACCTTGCCTTGTGTGTCTGTCGTCTTGGCTGTTTGGGTGTGTCCTTTGTCACATCCTTTAATTAAGTGGTAAACGTCAGTGTGTCTCTGAGATCTGTGAGCCACTCGAGCAAATTCGTCAGACCTGAGGAGGGGGTGGTGGGAAACTCTGGTCTCTGTCAGGCTGCTCAGGAGCACAGGTGACAGCACGGGCTCACTGCTGGTGTCTGTAGTGTGTATGTGTGCGTGTGCATGTGTGTGTGTGTGTGATTATGTGCATGTGGGTGTATGTATGTGGTGTGTGCACAGTTGTATGTGTGCATGGTATGTGCGTCATGTGTATGTGGTGTGCACGGTTGTGTGTGCGTGCATGGTGTGTCATGTGTATGTAGTGTGTGCACGGTTGTGTGTGGTGTGTGTGTGCATGGTTGTGTGCATGCATAGTGTGTGTGGTATATGCACGGTGTGTGTGTGTGTGTGGTTGTGTGTGTGTGTATGTGGTGTGTGCACGGTTGTGTGTGCATGGTTGTGCGTGTGTTGTGTGCACGGATGTGTGTGCATGTGGTGTGTGGGATATGTGTGCATGGTTGTGTGCGTTCATGGTTGTGTGCATGTGTGTTGTATGCACGGATGTGTGTGCATGGTTACGCGTGTGGTGTGCATGTGTTGTGCGCATGCATAGTGTGTGTGGTATATGCATGGTGTGTGTGTGTGGTTGTGTGTGTGTGCATGGTGTGTATGTGGTGTGTGCATGGTTGTGTGTGTGTGTTGTGTGCACGGATGTGTGTGCATGGTTGTGTGCATGTGTGTTGTATGCACGGATGTGTGTGCATGGTTACGCGTGTGGTGTGTGTGGGGTGTGCATGGTAGTGTGTATGCTTGTGTGCCTGTGTGTTGTGTACACAGTTGTGTGTATGCTTGCGTGGTTGTGTGCGTGCATGGTGCGTGGGGGGTATGCACGGTATGCATGCGTGGTGTGCTTGGTGTGTGCGTGTGTGCGTGCAGGCAGGCAGTCCGGGGGGACTGAGCCCTTACTTTGGGATCTGCATGCTCTCCAGGTGGATGAATCCTAATCGAGTTACACTGTAGACACCCAGATGGCATTGCCCAGAATTGCTTGGTGTGGGGAGAAACCTCCACACGTTTGGTGACTGGAAGTGTCAGAATCAGGTTTTCTCCATGAAGGTAAAGGAGACGCACAGGGAAGAAAGACACAGTAGGGAAATCTGTTATTTCCTACAGAGAAGGAGGGGAAACTGAGTTTTTCCCATTTCACTGGGATTCCTTTGGAGGACACCCATGTGAGTGAGCCTCCCGTCCCGGCCTCCACCGCACACACGTGCCGCTCAGGCCCGAAGGTCCCGCCACCCCGGCCCGTCCCGGGGGTTCCCGCCGGCGCAGCGCTCCCGGACTCCCCGTGGGCTGGGCTGTCCCCTGGCCTCTCGCTCTGGTCAGTCCTGCTTCCTGCCCTCCTGCCGGCCCCCGCCTCCCAACCCTGGCCTAAGTGCCAGCCTCCACTTCCATATCCCCCCAAGGAGAGAATACGTTATTGTCAGATTTGGGACTTTCTTGGGGTCACTTAGCAGAGCTGTCCAGTGGGAACAGAATGTGAGCCACTCGAGCCCTAATTCTCCAGGAGCCACATAAAAATGTAAAGGAAACCAGTGAAATTCGTTTGACCATTACGTCCTGTTTAACCCAGCACACCTGCCATGCGGGTGACCCTGGGCTCTGCGGTTATATGGGGTTTGGTAAGGAGCGGGGTTACGTTGGTTTTGGTGCTAAGCCTCTGGCATGCGGTGCGCGTGGCTCGCTTGCCGCCCGTCCGCCCCGGTTCGGACCAGCCACACCGCAGCCCAGAAGCCACCTGTGGCTGGTAGCCTCCGTGTCACACAGCGTGGCCTTGGAATTTTGATTTGGTCCCGTTCTCATGACCGTCTGCCCAGAGCCTTTGCTGGGAGCCGTGCTGCCTGTTCTGAGTGCCGGCAGACTCCCGTGTTGGGGGGCGGGGGTCAGTGGCTCCCACGTCGCTTGCTAAGCTCCGTGGTGGCCCTGGGTCCTTGCCGCCCAGAGCGTGGCTGCGTGGCTGGTGGGCAGGCAGGCGATTTGCCACGCCCTTGCCCCCATCCCTGGTCGTTTCTGGGGGGCCCATTAACGCGGAGCATTCTGAACATTCACCAAGCGGGGCATCTGTGCCACCGCCCTGTGATGGCTCGGCTGACCGAGCTGGAAACAAAAAGTGCATTCAACCCCGACGCGTCGGCTGCCTCCTCCAGGAGGGAGCGTAGGTTGGTTATTCCCGAAATGGAGTCCCTCTTTCAGCGCTGCACAAAAGCCTCATGTCTGCAGGCTTGGGTCCTGATAGATTGCTTTTGTGCTGATTGAAAAAACCAAACCTCAGACCTGGTGTGAATAGGGCTGTTGTGGGGGGCTCCTGGGGCAGTGGAGGGGGGAGGTAGCATCTACGGGGGCACCTGGCCTGCACCTGAGACCGTCCCAGCTGCTGCCATCGTGGGGACTTCAGGCCGCTCATCCCTGGTGTCCGGACTGGAGCTCGGGCACAGCGGGGACCTTGGCCGTGAAGGGCGTCCTCTGTGAGGGCCAGCTGGCTTCTGGGGAGCCGGGCTCTGTTTTCTCGGCGCGAGAAGCATCTGAAGGTCTTACTGTGCGGTCACACAAGGAGCGTTTTGGGGCCGCCGGGCCGCAGTCCTGAAGCAGCCATTGTCCACACGGGGAGGTTGGCCCCTGGGCTGGTGCCTCCTGGTGGCAGGACCTTCCACCCTGGCACCGCGTGGCCGCGGACCTCTTCCCAGGAAGAGCCTTCTCCGGGCGCGGTGCTCTGGGGACTCGGTCCGGCCCCCGGCAGCCCATCTGTTGTCGCCATCCTGTAAATGATGGAGGCAGGGCTCGAGGGACGTCCAGTCCGCTGTTGTAAGTGAGCGCTTCAGGGGCAGTTGGCTCACCCGGAGTGCTGTGCACCCCCGTCGCTGTCTCGTTCCAGAGCAACCCCCCCCCCAGAAACCCCACCCTCGTCAGCTGCCACCCCCACCCCAGCCCCTGGCAACCGCCCGTCTCCTCGGCCTTACCCATTCTGGGACATTTCGTAGGAACGCAGTCGTCCAGCACGTGGACATTAGGGTCCGTCTGCTTTCTCTTGGCCTGACATTTCCAAGGTCCCGAGGTCTTTCCATGTCCTGGCGTGTGCCGTGTGCTGGGACTCTGCTCCTTCTCAGGGCCGGGTCCTCATGCCACCCTGTGCCTGCATGCGCTCCGCTCGTCCCCCCGTCTGCTGTTGGGCGTTCGGGGCGTCTCCAACTACCTGGCCTGGTGGGAAGTCTATGTCTGACTCTTTGAGGAGCCACCAAACTTTTCCCCATTTTTTTTTTTAATCAGTAGTGGGAATATGGAAATCCGGGCCCCTTGCCTGCCGTAGGGTTGATCTGTTTCCTTATTTTGTTTAGCCTCCGTCACGATGGCATCTGTGTCGATCCCCACCCCCCTACACACTCTGGGGGTCCTTGCGGCAGCGTCAGACGGCCGCAGGGTCTGCAGGGTGCTGTACGGAAGTCTTGGACCACCTCGTACACCTGAACCAGCGGAACACTGTGAACTGTGCTGGAATGGGGATGCCAGCACATGAACCCAAGGGTCCTTCACTCTTAGACCACGTGACGTTTGTCTTGTGAAGAGCGGGACTTGTGCAGCCGTGTGTGGGGGCGCCAGAGTATGAGTGTCATCTGGGTGGGTCGGTCATCTAGGGCGGCTTTGTTAATTGGTGGCTTTCTTTTGTCTTTGTGGTCTCTTCTTTTTGGCTTCTGTGGCCTCGGCTGTCTTGGTGGTGGGCCACCGGTAAGTGCTGGCAGTGGCAGCCGGGAGGAAAACAGGCAGCTCCGGGGGACAAGGGAAGAGTCAGGGGGGAACCCTTGCATCGGCCTCCGGGCGACGTGTCTCTGAGCCCCGGGTCCTTTGCCCGGGTGGGAGAACGTGGCCCCACACGGTTTGGGAGAACAGCCCTACTAACTTGTTCACACGTGTGCAGGTCACACACACGTTGGCACACGCTGCTCCGCAGTCTGATCCTGATGATAACCCCGTGGGTATGGAAGGGGGTCTTCTCAAGAAGCTGGTGCTCAGTGACATTGGCCTTGGGGTGCACACGGGTGCTGGGATACAAACCTTAGGCTCTGACCCCAGAGTTACCCAGAATTGGATCACAAAGCAGGGAGGTTGTTTTAAGCACGGGGTGTGAGATCCACAGAACTGCATTAATGGTCATAGGTGGGTGTGGAGGAGGGACCTAAAGAGATCCCACAGAAGTGTGAGTCCATTTTTACTAAATATGCGTTTTCCTTTCTAGAAACTCAGCGTTCAAAGCAACAGCTGTGTTCACGTGCACACAGTTTTGCCCACTGGCGCCCCCACCGAGTTTCTGCTGTGGGGTCGGTCCCTGTTGTGTGCGCACCCCACCCCAGAGCTGATGCCCCACTTTGTGTTTCCTTGGAGAGCGTGTTGGGACCACGGGCTGTAGCTTATGTTATGTTATGTAGCATAACCTTATGTAGGTTATGGACCCCACAGCCGTTGGGGAGTCTGCCGAGTCCTGCCCTTGGCAGACCGCAGCCCGCTGCACCGATGAGCTGTGCGGCTGGTGGGCGGGGAGGCTTGCGATCATAGCTGAGCTGACCTGCCCGTCGGGTGGGTGGCGGTGGAGGAGAAACACCTGGAGAACATGCGTGGGGGGGGGTTAGCGGACTAAAGGCTCGGGGTGAGTCAGCGGGACGGCAAGTGCGCTCGGGGCAGGGCCGAGCCCTCAGGCCACCTTACGGGTGCGTCACCGGGACTCAGCACGGGCCAGCCCGTCCCACTGGCGTCTGCGGACTCCTGTCGAGCAGGGTGCAGGCAGGCCCCACGGACGAGGGGAGGTGGCGAGGCCGTGCGGGGACGTGGAGAGCGCGCTGCGGGGTGGTGCCTGGCTGGGGGCCGCCGCAAGCCGAGCAGGTGACTTGCAGGGGCCAGTGCCTGGGCCAGACCCGGAGGGCGCCATCCACGGGCCCTTCCCGGCCGAGGCCTCTTGGTGAGAATCCGAGTGCCGCCCGCGTCCCGGCCGCACGGCCATCAGGATTCGCGTCGTCCGTGTGAAAACCCTTGTGCAGCGTGTCCATTGCTCCCCGGCATTCAGCTTGGTTACAGGAACAGGACGGGCCGGCGGGAGGTGAGATCGGCACCATTCTCCCCGTCCCCAGTAGGAGAGGGCGCCGGGCATGTGCTCCGTGGGTGTCACGCGGGGCGCCCCGTGTCACTGTGTGCCTCTTGGAGGCTCCCTGACAGAGCTCCCGTGGGCGCGACTGGTGACCAGGTCAAGACGAGAGGATGACTGGGGGCGGGAGAGGTCCTGGGAAAACGTACTCCTTTGGGCTCCGACGACAGTTTACTCTCGTGCGGTGTAATGAGCAAGCGCTCACCAGATTCTCCTGTGCATGGGTGGAGGAGTCAGTGGCTTGAACTGAGTAATTTCTGAGCAGTTTGTAGGGAGAAGGTTCTACCCAAATAGAAACCTGGTGGTAATAATAGGATCACGTTTTTCGCTTGTTAAGTGAGCGGATGCCTCTTACCTCCTCGGTACGTGCAGAGCGACCCGCGAGGCGCCAGCAGGTGGGAAGGGAGGAGAGCCTGCCCACCGCCAGCAGCCGGAGGGGAAGGAACCAAGCGCAGCGGCTTTCTCTCTGCGCTGCGACTTTCTTGGCTGATTGTAGGTGTGAACAGTTGAGGTTCTGAGCTCACCGCTGCCAGCATTCTTTAGGGGACTGGAAGGGTGTCATTTTCTTTGTCTGGGAGTCCTGGCCCCCCCCGCCCAGGGGGTGTCACCGAAGAGAAGAGGGGCCTGGAGGCTGCAGATGGTGCAGAACGTGCCCGAGGCCGCTGTGGCCTCAACACCAGGCCCTCATGCTCGCCCTGCAGCTGCCTGGAGTCCGCAGCCCAGCCTTCTGCTGGGAGGGTTTTACTCGGCTGCGCTAAATGCAAATGATTATGGGGTTAGTGCGCAGAATTCCCTGCGGATGAAATAATGAAGGGAAAACCTAGGCTTTCTTTCCCTGCTGGCACTTCCCTACGATTAAGGCCCGTGCACCCCATCCTTCATGTACTGCGGTCCCACTACCCTTCAGCCGGCCCCTTCCCCATCCTCGACGCTGGCAGGCGGGAGCCTCGGCCGCAGTAGAACCGTGGCTCACTCCTGCCGACACACGAGGTCATGCCTGTCCCCCGACACCCGGCCCCTCCGGGGCGTGGAATCCTAGTGAAGATAACCCCTGGCTGTAGTCGGGGTGCTGACAGCCCTCCAGCGGCCAGGCCATGAGGTCGTACCCTGTTCGTTCAAATACCCAAATTCCTTCTTGGGAAGATTTCTGGATTTCCTTAAATTCACAGAGTGACAGAAGGTGTTATTTTTCTGTCTCTTTTTTAATCCACCCTTTCCTCGGAGATCATTAGTGTGAATTATAGATCGAGCCCACCGTGTCGTTACTAAGTCGAGGTTATTAACAGGCTCCGTGAATGCAGCTGGGCCCCCTGAACAGAGCCGCTGGGGATCGTCACTCCTGAGGGGGCCTCCAAAGAGCCTTCTGGCAGGAGGGTCCTACGTGGCCCGTTTTCCTAGCTTATTTCAGAACTGTAGCCCCAGGTAATCAGCAGTTTGGGTTTCTTGCTGTTCTTCACGGAGATATGGCCGTTTCCTGTGTGTCAGGGTTGCTCTAACAAAAGTACCCCACTGGGCGGCTTGCAGAGCGATTCTCACCATTCTGGAGGCTGAGAGGAAGGGACCAGCTGGCCTGGGGTCTGGTGAGGGCCTGCTTCCCGATGCACGGGCAGCTGCTTTCTCGCTGTGCCCTCACATGGGGCAAGGGCCAAGAGCCACTTGGGGTCTTGGGCCCCTTCACCAGGGCTCCCCACGCGAGACCTGACCGCCGCCTGCAGGCCGCACCTCCTAACACCATTGCCTTGGGGGTTTGGTTTCAATGTGGGGGTTCTGTGTGGGACACAGTCCATAGTAATATCTCTGCCGGATTCTCCAAGAGGCCTGGGAAATGCCCTTGAGGTCTGGCCCTCCCAATGCTGAGCCTTTGGGAGACACTTCTTTCAATGGCTGAGTTTCGAATTCTCACTCCAGCTCAGGTTTTCAGTGGTAGGTCCTGGCTCTGCCCGGGACGAGGACCAGGCCAACTGACGGGGTCATGTGCCCTTTGGGAAAGCTGTCTGTATTTTTCGTATTTCTGTGGAGTGAAGATGATGGGAGGAAGCGAGTGTCGTCCTGGCGTTTGCGCTGCCCCATGTGGCCAGGAAGGAGGGGCCGGGCCCAGGTGGTGTGCTCCTGAGGAGGGGCTGCTGAATTCTGGGGAGTCCAGGTGAAGAAAGAGGTGCGGCCCAAGGGAGGTGTTGGGGGCTGGGGGTCAGGAAGTGGCTTTTCTTTCTTCCTAATGTGCTGTCTCCCCCACCTTTTACTCAAGGGGAAACTTTTTAAGGTTTGAATTTTTAATACTAGATATTTTAATTTTTCTTATTATAAAAACACAAACAGAAACAACCATAATTTCTCTGCACAGAAAAAGAGATCATTAACCCCCTGGAGTTCATCCTTCACGCTTTCCTGAACGCGGCGTCTCCCGGGGTCTGGCGCTCCCTGGGCATTTGCATGTCCTCGAGATGAGGAAGGAGCCCCGAGTCCCCCGCGGGCGGGTCGGGTGCTGAAGCGGGAGATGAAGGACCGTGGGCAGACGGCACGAGGCCGCTGGTGGAAAGACGCGTCTGGTGAGCGAGGAGAGGAGCGTCAGCAAAGCTGAGCCTGGCCAGGAAGCCAGGTGAATTTGGGAAACACATTTCATCTGTTGTTTCGGGATGAGATGCAAAGGGAGCAGACCCCCTTCCCCGGACCGGGCCCTCGATGGGGCAGCAGACCCCCCCCCCCGCCCCCAGGGATGTCGTGTCCACCAGGGCCCACGGGCAGGCAGTGAGGGAGAGGTGGCCGGGCCAAGGGAGTCTTCCCCCTGAGGTCACCACCATGCTCCTCTTCTGTCCCCACCCGCAGCCTGTCCAGGGGACTCTTTTCTGTAGGATCAGTTTTCTAGAACTCTGCAGAGATGGGAAGAGTTGACTGTGTGATGGAGCTACTAGGAAATATCCCGTCCTCTTGGCCGTGGCTGTGTCCCCAAGGCTGACGGGTCTGGGCTCAGAGAGTCGCTCTTGCTCCTGGTGGATGTGCTTCCAGAGCCCTGCGCCCCATCTGCTGTGCCCCGAACGCAGCCCCGTGCGCTGCAGCAAGTTGGACGTGGGAGTCAGCGGGACGTCTGTGGTCCCGAGATTGCCCAGGCCAAGCAGGACAGGGAGCTGTGTCCAGAGAGGGTCGTGGAGGTGGCCGGGAGCCGTGGGTGTCGTTCCCGCCCTGCAGCAAAGGAGCGAACGTTCAGCCTGCACAGCTCCGACCGCTGGGCTGGGGCATTTAATCTGCACACCGCACTCCCGAGGACAGGGAGATAAACCGTGGCTTCTAGAATGAGCATGATGGGGGAGGGGCCCTTGCTTTGGAGAAGACCCCATCTTCCAGTGGTTTTGGAGGGCTGGGCTCCAGCAGGGTCTGGTTCTAGGCTGAGAGTTTCAGAACAGGGACTGTGGTAGGTTCAGAACAGAACCAGCAGGGGCTGGTTCTAGGCTGAGAGTTTCAGAACAGGGACCGACAACTGGGGGTGCAGGGCTCTCCAGAAGGAATCCGTGCAAGGCCCTCCCCATCTTGGGTGCGAGTGAGTCCCAGCAGGCCTCTAGGTTACAGGTGTTTCATGCCCGGGAAGGAGACTGAACAGTGGTCATCCTTGCAGAGCTGAGTCAAGGGCATGCAAGCCTCGGCACCTTCTGGGGGTCCAACGAGAAGGCTGAACTTGGCTGAGGTTATTTAGGGAGGTAGTGGCTAGAAAGCCATGGCCTCTCAGGGCTGGAGGTACTAGGTGGGCTGTTTGCCTGGAGAAGAGGAGGCCAGCCGGGAAATGGAAGGGGGTCTAACTCCTGCATGCTCCCCGGGGTACTGGGCTTCCGAGGAGGGCATGTGGTCACTCAGTGTAAGAGAAGCAGGCTGTGTATGTCAGTCAGTGAATGATCAGATGGACGGGTCTGCAGACTGTGGGTAGCAGAGGGGGGCTGGTCTCCAGGGCCACTGAGGTTCTGGAAGGAGCTTTAGGTGCCTCTTCACCTGGCCAGGTGTGCGATGGCTGATGTCAGTCACCCCCAACCTGTGGGGGACTCGGGTTACCTGTGGCTCCGAGCACTGTCCAGGCCAGCTGTGTCCACAGAGCCTTCCAGGGGATTCTGTTGTGTGGCTGATGGAAGTGATGGGTGGGTGAGTGTGGACCCTCCTTGTGCTGGGATGGACCTTGTTCCCCATAAGTTCCTCCCAAGAGGCCCTGATATGAGACTGACCACACTGAGAGCAATAGATTGCAAAATCTGTTTTAGTTTTAGAATGGAGTGAGTTTATTAAACTTCCCTGGCTGCAGGGGCAGAAGTTATGTTTGTTTTTGATCACATTTTCCCTTCTTGGTTTACATTTTAAATGTTTCTGATGAACTCTGCTAAGGAATATTTTGGAGATTTTTACTGTCTCTAAGTAAATGATGTCTCACAGATGTATTTAGAATGTATTTTTCTGTACATATAGACATATGCTTAAATATATCTACCCGGTGTTTTGGCTCTGAGGTTTTCAAAAAAATGTGTATTCAAATAACATAAGAGCGCGCCGCAGTTAATGTAAGGAAAGGGTGAGCCGCTAGATCAATTGATATTGTAGATACATGCATTAATTATAATTTTATTTTAATGGTAGGTTCACGTGCAGTAAGAAATATTTTTTTTTTTAGGCAATATAAGGGAAGTGGAGATTTGGAGATTGAGATACTTAAATGCAATCTGGTATATTTTTAGTTCTCAAAGGGGCTTTTAACATCTGAGCTTCCTGCTGGAGAACCCGGAGCACAAGCATCTCCATAGTCTTGCAGCTGCTGCCCCCTTCTGGTGACGATGCTCGCTCCAGGACTGGCTGTTCTCAGCAAAATCGCGTTCTGATAGTCTTGCTCTTTGAATATTATTTTCATGATTAAATCTGAAAGAGAAAACTGGAATAAGCCATGATCTCTCTTTCTCTGTCCCTCTCCTGCTCCATGAGACCCAGGAATAACTTTTTGGTCTTTCTACTGTCCCGACTTCTGAGTTATGTTTTTCTGTCCAGTGTAGCTGTGCAGTGTCCTGTAGCTGACAGGTGGGGCACTCGGCGGGCATCTTGGGAGGTTCAGCACTTTTGTTTTTGCAAAGAATTGGGAATGTGGCATGTGGTTTTCCAGATCGTTATTTTTTATAATATAAACACAATTATAAGAGCATTAAAATAATTTTTTTTTTTAAAGATTTTACTTATTCACCTGAGAGAGACAGAGAGAGCGCACATGCAGGGGGAGAGGCAGAGGGAGAAGGAGAAGCAGTCGGGAGCCCGATGTGGGACTCCAACCCAGGGCCTGCAGGTCATGGCCTGAGCCGAAGTCAGATGCCCAGCCAACCGTCTCAGCCACCCAGGCGCCCCATTAAAATAATTGTAAAGAAATTTCGTCTCACTCTATTCCGAGGAGGTGGCTGGATGCCGGACCCCGGCTTTGGAGCCCTGAGGAGGGGGAAGAGGCACACCTGCCCTGGAGGTGGGGGACGGCCCCGTGAGATGAGTGTGGAGCCCAGAGGAGGACCCACTCGGATTTCCCCAGAAAAGGAGTCTCAGAGGGGCAGCAGCCTCGGAGAAGTGCTCGGAGGGGGGGCAAAAGGGCAGCCCTGCACCCAGGGGAAGTGGGAAGTGGATGGGAAACCAGGGATTTCTCGGTGGGGGCGCAGAGGGGCGGTTGGCTGGTGTGGCGATACAAACCCGAGGTGCCCCGTGTCCCATATGAATGCCAAGATACATTCTCAGAACATACCACCGAAGTCTAGAATTCAGCTTGCTCCGGCGCACGGGGCCGCTATTTCCTTAATTTGCCTGCTCATATGGTTTTAGTTTTGTTAAGTAAGTATAGCACTCCAAATTGTGCTGTCATTTGTCACTCAGTAAGGCAGTGCTTTGTGGGTCTGTCAGTGCCCATTACTTTAAAACTTAAGCGTGGACTTTTTTGGGGACTCTTTTTCAGCAGCCACCAGTAGATGGAGGGAGTGAGACGTGTAAACAGGAAAGAGCCCATCCTGCTTGGGGACGGTGTAAGTCCATCCTGCCGCAGACAGAGACTTGTGGCTACAAAATGTAGCCTTCGACAGCAACGGGAGGGGCCAAAGTCTGTTTTGGAAGGTTTCTGTTTTTGTCTGTTTGTTGGTTTTGAATATTAAGAAAAATCTGTACCTTTATTTGCCTTGCTAAGGATCATTTAAGAATAAGTAACTGAGGTGGGTTATTAGGATATTACGCAGAAGCGCAAGGTCAGAATGTTTTCTTTTCAGCAGGAAGCAGCGGCGTGCTGCTCCGCATACACTGTCCACTGGGCTCAGGCGTTTCTCAGGCTTACGAGGGTGTGTTCTTGGAAGTGGTTGTGTGAGTGCAGTGGTTTGCCCAGAAGGGCGCTGTGCTCTCGACAGGGGAGTAAAGCCGTGCTTCCTTGGAAATCACCCACAAGCACAGCCTTTACTCTGATCTCAAACCAAGTGCAAGTAGCACACAGCTGTGCGTGAGCCCTGTAAGCACCTCCTCTCGGTAGGGGATTGAACAGGAAGTCAGAACTCAGGACAGGGGCTCACCGGGAAGGCAGCCTTGGGGAGGGGGTTCAGGTGGCTGTGGGGTGTGGACTCTGGAAGTAGACCTAGACCCTCTTGTGAGTCCCCAGAGAGGGTCCGTGTCTCTGACCGGAAGCCAGGGAAGGGGCATCAGGGAGACCACGTATACAGCTGTTCACGATGGGATTGTATAGGTAGTGATACTTGGAATCATAGAATTTTAGATTTTGGGAGAACCGCTCCTCTTCCCACCCCAGTCCTAGAGGCAGGAAAACCAGTGATGTCTGCTCAGGTTAGTGCTGTGCAATGAATGGGACCCCCCAGATTCACCCGTGGGAGCCCTGACCCCCACCACGACAGCATTAGGTCCTGAAGACGGTGCCGAGTGCAGAAGAGGTTATCAGAGGCCTTGCTCTACCCCTGTCTCCTCCACGCGAGGACCCGGTGGGAAGGCGCCATCTGCGAGCCACGCAGGAGCTCCCCGGGAACAGAAGTGGCAGCACCTTGGTCTTGGATTCCCAGCCTCCAGAACTCTGAGACATGGATTTCTGTGGTTGAGGCCACCCCGGCTGTGGGATTTGGTCACCGTGGTCCAAGCGGAGCTGCACAGCAGATCGAGGGAATGGGGAGGGACAAGAATCAGGGCTCCAGCGTCCAGGGCCACAGGCTTCCATTTGGAGTGACGCTCCTCCCGTGCCCAGCCTCACGGCCAGGGCTGCTCCTAGTCATCAGCGCACCCCACCCCCCAGCAGTGGGGCTGAGCGTGGCTGTGGGTCCCTGCCCTCTTGGAACACACGCAGCTCCCAGAGACGAGGGTGAGGCTCACTTCCTCCTTGGGCCCACGGTGACCCCCAGCACCTCCCCGTGAGCGGTCCACATGCAAGGACGCCTCCCGGCCGTGCACCCAGACCACCCAGCGGGCCATCCTTGGATGGCTGGTCTTTGGCTCTTCCCCCCTTCCTACTTGTGGGGTGATTCCTCTGTCTCCTGGGACAAGAGCCCCGAGCCCCCGAACTGATCCAGAACATCAGTTGCAAGCACTGCATCAAGTAGGGAGAGCTTGCCAGGGCAAGGTGTCCGTGCCCCACCACGGGCTGGTCCTGTTGTTCTGTGCTTCCCTAACGTCGTGTGCAAGACGAGATCTTACCCTCCAACACTCGTCACTCTTGGATAATCCAGCTCAGATTCAAAGTGACTAAACCAAATGCAGCAACCGAAGGAACGACTTTAATTTAAGTGTGACAGATGATGTGATTTTGCACAGCTAAGCCAGCCTCTGGGTGTGACTTGGGGCCGTCAGCGGGGGGCCGGGCTCTGTGTGCTTGCTTCCCCAGATGCCTCTACTATACTTGCAGCACAGTCTTTAGTTCTTTAAGATATTTAATCCAAAGGAAAATGCACAAAACACCTGAAGGTTGCTGAGGCTGAGTCTGCTGTGGGCCTTTTAGGCCGCCCCGTTGAGGTGCTTCTCAGGGAGTATTGATCACTCTTTACTTCCCATTAAGATCCATTGGGGTTTCACTGTCCATTAAGATCAAGGCACCATGTTTAAAAAGTATAGAGTTGTGGGAAACTCAGATTGGGCAGCCAGGGACCTTGCTCATGAGCAGAGAGAACCTCACACAGGGGAATCCGTCACTGAAGATACCGGAGGCACGCCCCTGGTAATTGGGTCAGAGGCCCCAGCGGATAGTGGGGGCTTTGGGAGGGTGTCACCCTTGCAGACGTGAGAGCAGGAGCCCTCTGCCCCGCCCGGAGTGACGCGATGCTCAAGGCGGGTGGGTCTGCTGGTTCAGGGTGGATGGCAGAGACTTCTCAGAGGACGTCAGTGTTCCTGGGGAGTTGCTCCCGACTTGTGACCCCCAGATCCCTGGGGAGAGAGGAGTAATTCGCTTATTTCTCATTCTCGAGCAGAGGGATGAACGAGGTCCCCGTTCTCTTCTCACTCGCTGTGTGCGCCAGATGAAGTGCCTTTGTTTTAAAAACATGTGAAAAATGAATTCTTGGTTCACTGATCCAAATATCTGGGGCTGTGGATGGGCTCAGCTGCTTTAAATATTTGGCTGGTGCTGTGAGCTGGGAGTCTGTCTTCCTTTTGTTGATCTTTCCCCGTGTGGCAGTATATACAGATGAGCTCATTGTTTTTCTCTGTGCAGGTGAACATGCATCTACTGAGATGCCTTTGGATACTTGTCCTAAATCCATTTGAAATTCTTCCTCTGCTTTTATTTGTGGAAAACTTACTTGAAGCCAAGATGGAAACTGCTGGCCGTTTCTAGAAGACATCCTGGTTTACTGTGGCTGATCCCCTCCTCATATGCTGACAGAGCCTGTGCAGGTGTCTATTTCTAGCTGCAAGGGTGTGTGGGCTGGAGTAAGTTACCCTGTGTTTTCTTCTCCCTGTCCCAGTTTTGTAGTTGGTGCAGCCACTATGGAAACCAGTGTGGAGGTTCCTCAAAAAATTAAAAAACAGGGGCCCCCGGGTGGCTCAGTGGGTTAAAGCCTCCGCCTTTGGCTCAGGTCATGATCTTGGGGTCCTGGGATCGATCCCCGCATCGGGCTCTCTGCTCGGCGGGGAGCCTTCTTCCTCCTCTCTCTGCCTGACTCTCTGCCTGCTTGTGATCTCTCTCTGTCAAATAAATGAATAAATCTTAAAAAAAATAAAAAAAACAGAACTACTGTATGATCCAGGAATCTCACTTCTGAATATATACCTAAACGGAATGAAAACAGGATCCCCGTGTTCACTGTAGCATTATTCACAGTAGCCAACATACAGAAACAACCTGAATGTTGAAATGGGGCATATACGTACACACAATGGAATATTAATTAGCCATAAAAATAAAGGAAGTTCTGCCTTTTGTGAAAACATGGGTGGGCTTTGAGGGCATTGTGCTAAGTGCAATAAGCTAGAGAGAGACGAATACTGATCCCACTCACATGTGGATTCAAAAACTGGACTTGTAGAAGAAAAAGACAAGTGATGGCTGCCGGTGTTTGGGGAGTGGGGACGGGGAACTGTGGGTCAGAGGGTACAGGCACGCACTGATTCGACGAGTGAGTTCCGGGGATCTACTGTGCAGCACAGTGACTATAATTAATAGTACTCTTACTATATACTTGAAAGTTAAGAGTGTAGATCTAAAATATTCTTGGCACATAAAAGGTAATCATGTGAGTGAAGGTGTTTACCAAGCCCATGGTCGGGGTCATTTCTCAGTGTGTATGTCCGATCATCAGGTTACAAACCTTAAACTTTTGTTACCTGTCACTTCTATCTCAGTGAAACTGGAATAAAGGGAGAAACCTGAGGGTTATCTGTGGCCCTCACTCCTACATTGCTCCCTTTAATGAGCCTGCTGTTCTGCTGGGGCCAGAATGCTTAGGGGCTCTTTCTCTGCGTGGAAAGGGACCGACCTCGAGAACGTTCAGAGAGAGCACCTGGCCGGTGACGGGTAGAGCCTGGGCACGTACACCTGCTTGGGCTCAGGCTCGGAAGGTGCTTCGGGATCTTGGGCTCGGGCTGTGCCCGTACCTGGGACGTGGAGGCTGCAGAGGCACGGTGGGCTGTGACGGGGAGAATGATCTGCGTATCTGACCCAAGGACGCTCCATTTCCGGGGGGAGGTTAAACTGTTCGTTGAAAATAGGACCGTTTTCTTTAAGGAAGAATAGGGATTAGGTGCAAATTGCAGCTGCAATAAACCAATGTAACCTGAACATAAACAGTCTTCAGGGAGCTCCCCGGCCCTTGTAGTTATTCATTCACCAAATGTGGAGTCAAGTCGCTTGTCCCATATGCAGAAACTGGTGCCAGTGGGACTGTCCTGTAGCTCATTTGGCAGCAGAGCAGGTCGGCAGGACCTAATAGGGTGGGTGCTTGTGGCTTCTCTTTATCCCCCCTGCGGTGAACATGGCCGAGCTTCCCCGTGCACCTGTCAGTGTGCCCAATCCCAGGGGCTGCCGCTGGGGGACTGCCTTTCTGGACTGGGGGTGCCTGCAGTCACCGTTCTCCAGTCTCAGTGCGGTTCTGCTGCTGGGGGTCTGCAGCCACATCCGCCTGAGGCCAGAGTCCCGAGTCCCATGCGTCCTGCCCCCGCTGCTCCTCCTGCCTCTCCTGCCCCCCCCCCCCCCCCCCCCCCCCCCCCTGCCCCTGCCTTGCCTGCGTCAGCCCCGCCCCTCACCGCCTTGGCCCCGCCCCACCTTAGCCCCGCCCCACCCCTGTTCCGCCCCACCTTGGCCCCGCCCCACCTGCCCTGTCTCTGCCTTTCCCATCTTGGCTGGCAGTCCCTGCATTTTTCCAGTTAGGCTCGAACCTAACAGAGTCATCTCCAACGTGCCGACCTCAGGGCTTTTGCTCCAGCTGTGCGGTCTGCCTGGAGTGCCCTTCCTCTGTGGTTTTCACTTCCTTCCAGTACTTGCTTGGCCAGCCACCCGGTGCACTGCTGTGAGGAGCCCTGGGTCCTCCCCCCCGTGGCCTTTTCTTCTCTTCCTCCTTTCCGGAGCTGTAATCAACATTGAACATGCTTCATTATTACGTTTGCTTTTGAGCTGTTCTTTGCTGCAGGACTGTCTGCTCCTGAGGACGGGGTCTTCATCTCTTTGGGCCCCATGTGTCCCAAGCCCTGCTTCCTGGGGCTCAGCCCGAATGTGCTGGATAATTTACCGTCTAGAGTAAATATCAAGCACTTTGGGTGTTTGGGTTGGTATGTGAGTCATAGATCAAGGGCTTCATGACTGTTTTCGTAGTATACACCGGAGAAATCAGTTTTTCTCAGATACTGCTTTCGCGTGTATAAAAACATGTTAGATTCTATAAGTATGAAACTTTTACTGATTTTTTTTTTTAAAGAAATAAGGTATCTTTTCCTTCCCACAGTGTCTCTGGATGCGTGTGAAGTGTTTTCCCGCATCTGCAAAGTCCTGCTTGCAGGTGCTGCGGCTATGAAGGATTTCATGGGGGATTTGAACCCTACGATTCTTGCTAGGTAGTGAATCAGTTTAGTTTAATCCCATCTTGTCAGAAAGAGACACATTGGGCTGGTTTCCCATCTTTAAGATGCGATTCTTCGCCGCCCTGCTTGCGTGCGTGTGGGAGTGCCCGTGCACAGTGGGAGTGTGGATGACAGGTGTCAGAAAGTGTTACTCTGGTTTCTTCTGGCATTCAAGGAGATCAAGACCCCCTTCCAGTGCTTGTTCCCATCTTGCTTTTTCTGTTGTTTTTGGAAAGTTTACTATTAGTAGATCCCTCATCTAAAAATTTAGATTACAAAACTAGCATGTCAGGTGGGTCTTGTTAAAACCGCCATAGGTATGCATTCCATTTGCTCACTTTTTTCTCTTAAGATACATAGAATTGTTATCCTCAGAATTGAGGCAACCTCCAAAGGTATAATTTGGCATCTGTAATAGAATTAAAAAATGTTTTTGTTCAGATTTGCCATTCCTTCTCTAGTTGTGTATATAAAAGGAATATTGCATGTCACTTTAGTCTTTATGCCATTTTTTTGTGTCCGTTGTACATTTTTATTTCCTCTGGCAAATGATATTTAAAACTATGATAACAATAAAACTTAATAGGCAGGGCTAACATCAGGTGCTTTCTGTGTCCCATGCTATGCATTTCATATACATCACCTTCAATAAGATCGGTATTATCAGGGGTGCCTGGATGCTTCAGTCCATTAAGCATCTGCCTTCGGCTCAGGTCATGATCCCAGGGTGCTGGGATTGAGCCCCACGTTGGTCTCCCTGCTCATTGGGGTGTTTGCTTTTCCCTCTCCCTCTACCTGCTGCTCCCCCTGCTT
The DNA here is from genome assembly GCA_028646535.1 of Procyon lotor. Taxonomy (NCBI): domain Eukaryota; kingdom Metazoa; phylum Chordata; class Mammalia; order Carnivora; family Procyonidae; genus Procyon; species Procyon lotor. The sequence goes on along the minus strand of CM053605.1, from coordinate 2,681,641 downwards.
GTGCTCTCTTTCTCTCAAATAAATAAATGAATGAATAAATAAAAATCTTTTAAGAAATACCAGTATCATGACCACCCCTGTTTTACCAATGGGGAAGGCCAGGCTCTGGGACTCTGCACCTCTCCCCAGGCTGTACAGTTCACACCGAGGCTGCTAAATTTTGCCACATGTGGTCTTATCCTAGAATCTGTTCTTAACCTTTTTAGATGCACCATGTAGCACTACATCATTGAGTGTCCTATCATTTTTACCAATATCAGCTCTTCTCTCCTTGGCATGTTGTGAAACGTGGACATCTAACAATTAAAACAGGAGACCCCAAGGGAGAATGTAAGGGAAGCAGCCTTAAAGAAATGGAAGCACATTTACAGAAATTTCAAAATTCTGGTCTCTACAACAGAAATTGGAAGTCTCTGAAGACACTGCTTTCCAAAAATGGCCAACTCTGCCTGGTCGGCACATTTTTGTTGTGCAACATTTCTTCCCAACCAGCAATTAGTTGATGACTCTAGAATTTCTGCTGAGGAGCTGAAGAGAGTGGTGGAGGCAGCGCACACCCTCTGTGCCCCGAGTTGCCATGGTAACGGGCACGCACATCTTCCTCCTGCTGCTCTGGCTCTGGGTTGGCCCATCCAGAGCTCCGCAGACACAAAATGGGTCCGTCTCCTCCAATTAGGTTTTTTTTCTTCTAGTTTTGAGAATGTTTTAGGCTTTCATAAGCTTGTGTGTTATAATGAAAACAAAACAAGCAAATACATTTCTGTGTCTGCGGAGGATTCTTCGGATGCTAGTAAATACTGACGAGTGCTCTCCAAGATCAGCTGGGGCCGGTTGCTTACTTGTCGTGTGTCGGGCTTGGTGTTACTGTCCAGATGTGTTTACCGCTGTTCTACCCATAGCCTTTTTCCGTCTCTTGGTGAATCTGGTGCGGGAGGCAAGAGAGAGCAAGGCTGCCCGAGGCGGAGAACTTGGTAGTGTGTCAGTTTTGAATGAAAGCAAAATTGGTTTGCCCAAAATGGACACCATTCACCCTGTAGCTGTCCATCCTCTCTGGGATCCGGGGAGTGACTCTCAATAAGTATCAGAGACCAAGACCTGCTTTGACCGAGCCATCAGTGGGGCTCAGCTTCCCGATGCCTAGTGTTGCATCCAGAGTGAGCTGTTTAAAAAAAAAATATGGTAATGGGGCATCCCTGTGACCCCCGTGTATCACCAAAGGTGCCGCACGAACCGTCCTCGGGGAACAAGGGCAGAAGCAGCCCCTGTTGCCATGGAGCTTGAATGCGAGGAACAGCACTTCTGACCCTAGATGGTCATTGTTTACAAACCCGTTTCACATGGATTATCTCATTTGCGCTCTGAGGCTGGGAGGAAGGAAGAGTGGGTATGAAATCCTGTTTACATCCTGTGGATGAGAAAATGGGTCAGGTGGGTGAGGGGCTCTCCCAGGTCCCCACGTCGCAGAGCTGGCACCCAAGTGAGTTCCCGTGGCTCCAAGCCCAGAACCAACTCTCCCCGGCCCCGGGGCTGTCCCCAGACCCTGCAGGGGAGGGTCTTGGGTGGGGGAGATGGGAGACTGTACGGAAGAGCCGGGCGCGATGAAGCCGGTAGACATTTGGCTTCCAGTGACCCCAGCAGATCCTGGACGCTTGGTTCACCAGCTCGCTCACACCCCTGACTAAGCCGCGGGGCAGTCTCGCTACTGATCTCCCTTCAGTGCTCCTGCAGGAATAGCATGCGGCGTCCAGCGCAGGAGGAGGGCCTGCTGGATGTCAGGGGGAAATGAGGATGGCTTGGGGCCCCTCTCAGCCTTCGCTCCCCCTGCCACCCGAAGGGCTGCCCTCGGAGGCCTCCTTCAGTCGGCACACCATCGGGGGTCGATTTGGGCCGCCCGAAACTCTGAAGATCCAGCTCCAAGATGTCTTCCTGGAGACGGAGGAGCAGAAGGGAGGGGAGACGGCTGTGCTGCTGGAGGTTTGGGGCCTCAAGCCCTGAGACACTGTGCTGGGAACATTCTTTGAGGTTTTATTGGCATCTTCGAGTTTTAAAAGGATAGATAATGTCTGGATGTTGCATCCCACCAAGGTAATTACTGATCTGTTGAAAATATATGAGACCAAAAGTGCACCCACATCTTCTGAGCCTGATGTAGAAATGTGTTGCAAGAATGGCCGCTGTGTCCCAGATGCAGGGACATTCAGGGACCGTGCAGCTGGCCGGGCCTGCGCTCTGACGGACGCCCTGGCCTACAGGGTGGGCAGGTGGGGTCGGGGCTAGACTCCTGCACCTGGGCTGTGTAGCCCTTAGTTTGCTCGCTTGTACTGTGTTTTTTTTTTTTTTTTTTTTAATTTATTGTGGAGAACATGAGCAGAGGGGGCAGGGATAGGGGAAGGGAGAGGTAATCTCAAGCAGACTCCCAGCTGAGCGCAGAGCTGGACTCGGGCTTGATCTCAGGATGAGCTGGAATCCAGAGTCGGCAGCTTAACTGACTGCGCGACCCAGGCGCCCCTGCTCGCGGATACTCGGGAACGTCCCCTTGTGGGGCCCCTGTGGTGCTCTTCTGCCTGCTGCACCTCTGGGGGCCTCCTCATTGTCCGAGGGGAGGGAGAGCTGGCTGGCGGTATTCTGTAAAATTCCATGGTGTGTGTTTTTCCCCCGCTCTGGAAACAGAGCTGCTGCTGATCGGGGTTCCCAGCTGAGAGGGCCTGGCAAGGCTTGTGTTGGGTGTGGTCCTCAGACGGAGCTGGCCCAGGCCAGGGCCCCGGGGATGCTCAGGGGGGAGGTGGCCTGGCCCTGGGTTTGGAGCAGCAGTAGCAGCTGCCCCACGAAGCAGCAGGCTCTTGCAACCCCCCACCCCCAGTGGGGCTGGGCCCCCTGCTGCCCTCCCCCAGGGGGGCCGGCCCTGCCCACTGATCAGTGGGGAGGACATGGGGGGCCCCCACGCTCAGAGAGGTTGCGTAGTTAGATTGGTTAGATGGCTCCTCCAAGGTCACGGACCAAGAGCACTTTTCCATGAGCTGTAACTGACAGGATACCTAGAAGTCGGTCTGGAGGGAGCCAGGGACACGACTGAAGGTGGCGCTGGAACGTAAGGGAGGGTTTGATCCGGCAGAACCCACTCTGGGGCATCCAGTGTCTTGGCCCCCGCCGTTACTCAGAGTGGCCGTACTACTAGTAGTAATAACAACAGAAGTAGTAGTAATATAATCGTAGAAATAGAAGAATAGCTTCAGGAGACCCCAGAGACAGGAAGCAGGGGTCACACCGGATGCTGATTACAGAAGGCTTGGTGGTTTCTTGTCCTTTCTCATCTCATTTTTGTTGGCTTGCTTTCTTGACGTGGCGGCGTGGGTGGGGGACTTGAAGCCAAGACTTACCACACCTGTGGGCATGACTGGGGTGCTCGGGGCTGGCATACGGGTCAGCCGCAGAGAATCCTGTCTGTGGTCTCCGAACAGGGGTCCCAGGCTTGTTGGGTTGCCTCGCTGATGAGCAGGGCTTGAGCCCGTGGTAAGGAGCAGCCCCCTAGACAGTACAGTGAGACCGAGAGATACAGTCTTGAGTTCCTGCTAGAATCGTGATTTGGCATGAAGGTCTTAGTATTTTGTTTTTTTATTTGAGATAGAGTGCGTGAGAGAGAGGCTCGTGACCCGAGCCGAAGGCAGACGCTTAATGACTGAGCCACCAGGCGCCCCTAATGAACGCTATTTAAAGAAATGAGCACAAGGGTGCCTGGTGGCTCAGTTGGTTAGGCCTCTGCCTTCACCTAGGGATTGAGCCCTGAGTCAGGCTGCCTGCTCAGCGGGGAGTCTGCTTCTCTGTCTCCTGCTTCCCCCTGCCTGTGCTCTCTGTCAAGCGAATAAAATCTTTAAAAAAAATTAAGAGGGGCACCTGGGTGGCTCAGTGGGTTGAAGCCTCTGCCTTCGGCTCAGGTCATGGTCTCAGGGTCCTGGGATCGAGCCCTGCATCGGGCTCTCTGCTCAGCGGGGAGCCTGCTTCTCCCCTCTCTCTGCCTGCCTCTCTGCCTACTTGTGATCTCTCTCTCTCTCTCTCTCTCTGGGTCAAATAAATAAATAAAACCTTTAAAAAAAAATTAAGAGCATTCATTGATTATAAATGTGATTTGAATTTCGTACCTTTGTAGGAGTTTTCACCTAAATACATGTACATAGTAGACAAAGAAACGCTTTCTTCTGTCCCAGCTGTTCTGTTACATGTTGTGTGTCTGTGGGTCTGTCCTTCAGGGTCTGGGACGGCGTCTTAGGCCCGCTGGTCAGAAACCCCAGCACCGGGGGCTTCCGTTGCCCTCCGTCAGTGTTGATGCTGATAATTATGTAAAATTATTCTGCTCTGCAGCCTGCCGACTCACTGGAGAACCATCAGACATGCTTGACTTTCTAATTATAATCATAATCCGAGCGTAATTTCAGGATTTTGTTTCCCAAATTGCTTATTGTTTCCTACTTCCCCTTGGTGCAGTGAAGCCCCTCGGCGTCGGCAGGAGCCTCGGCCGGCGGGTTTGCTGTGCTGGGAGGGAGGCTTGGGAGAATTTAATCCCAACCCTCGCTTCTTATCTCCGTGGGACTTCAGCATGCTTGTTAATTGATTGCACCTTCCCTCCTGTCGGAGCTGGTGCCTCTGGATGGTAGCCTGTTTAAAGTGGGGCCCAGATGCACCTTCTTGGGGGCGACGCCCGTGCATAATCAGAGGGCTGGCGCTGCAGTGAATAATTCATGTCAGCCGGGGCTCCTGCCTCTAGTAATGAGATCTCAGGGGCAATGCCTTGAGTGCCAGGCCCCTCCCGATGATCTACGGGATCGGTCTTTGCCTTTGTGCTTATTCAAACTGACAAATACACACTTAATAGCTAATCACATTCAGGTGCTAAGGGAAAAGAGCTTGACTCTGTGTGGGTTTCCCTCTGGCTCCTGAGAACCTGTCGTCCGAGGGACCAGCATAGGAAGAGTTGTGGGCGCTGGTGCACAGAATTTGGGAGTTCTCAGCCGCTGTATCCAGGGGCCCCTGGTGGGCTGGCGGCTGCGGGGGGAGGTCCGGCCCGGTGGTTCTCCACGATGTACCCCCAACAGCGCCTACCGGCGACTTCCTTGGGCTCGTCCTGTCCCCCAGCCCCGCGCCCCTGTGGACGTATAAACCAGTGTCTCCGGACTCCTGCCCCCACGCGAGACTGCTGGCTCCGGGCTCCGTGGTGCCTTTCACCTTTCCAGAGTTCTGTCCTCCCCTCCTGGCTAGGGGTGGTGTTCTTGTCCGACGGGTCTAGGGGGCTAACCTGTTTCCCATGGTGTGGTGAGCTACAAACTTTACTTAACACGCGAGAGTCTGAGGCAAACAGCCTCAGGAAAACAAGGGCTCAGTGATTTGGCAACTTATAAGAAAACAGGTCTTGCCTTGTAACCTGAATTGTTTCCATTCAGTGCTTATATTAGAAGTCCTGCCCCCCCAAACCTTTCTGCTTCCTCTAATCAGAAGTGTTACATCTATTTGATTAGAAACTGGGGATTTAGAAACTAACATCCCCACGTTCCTCTGAAGAAGAAGAAAGGCTAGGGAAAGAATTTTTAGCTAAACCTTAAAGAGTTCTTGCCCGTGGACGCTCCCTTTTCTCTTGCTCTCCCTTAAAAACCACTAGTTTCAGGAAAAGGAAAAACGAAAATACATCACAGGTGAAGGAGGCACTTTATTGCTTATTAGTCCAGGTGATCTACTGATAAATTAAAAGACGTATTTAAAATAAACTGGCAATCGTTTAAAAATAGTCCTTTGTGACTGTGCCTAATTGGCACAGCCCTCCCCATAGGACGGGAGCTCCTCGGGCAGCGGTGAGGAGAGCCTGTAATTAACGTGAATTAGCATATGGCCACGCTGGGCAGTCCGCGGGGGTCCTTGCCCATCTGCTGTGGAGGGAGACGAGGTGACACCTGGCCGGCAGTGGCCTGCAGGAGTTCTTTGTCATTTGGGAATGTACGGATGAGTCAAAATCCGTGCTAGGATTTTCTTCCTACGGTTAAAAAAAATATACATGTAGATAGATACCTGAACACACGTGTCTGTGTGTTCTGCCCAGATGATCGTGAAAAGCCCCTAAATTTTCTTTGTTGATGTCTGTTCATTTATTCGTTCATCAGATATGTATTGAACACGTGCAGATGTCCTAGGTAGGCACCCTGTTGGTGCTGGTGAGCGAGCTACCAAGGTCTTCAGCCTTGGGGTCCTTGGAGTCGAGAAGGGAAGGAGGCGCTGGCCGTAGTCACCCTAGTAGCCATAAGGTTAATGTGGTCAGTGCTGCTCTTATGGGAGGTGGCTAGTGTGGGGTATGTGTGCCAGAGGTGGGATCGGGATGGGCTTCTGCAGAGATGGGAGACCTTAGTGAGCTGCCGCTCTTCTCTGAGGTGTTAGCGGGGGGAGGAGTATGTGTCATCCCAAAGAGGGCAGTGTGTGCAAAGGTCCTTTGGTGGGAGGGACCTATTTGAGGACGTGGAAGGAGGCTCTTGCAGCTGCTCTGTGGGTAGGGAATGCAAGAAGCACAGAGTGTGGGGGTTAAGGACTTATAAAGCCTGTGAGCAGGGAGAAGTCTTTCATACCGAAGGCTTTCCGGTGTAAGGTGTCCATCAGCTTCCCATTGGGAGTGCTGATGGCCCCTGCAGGAGCCTGGGCCTCCCCACCCCACTCCTGTGCAACCTGGCAGAGGATTTGGGACGTGCCAGGCACGGGGGCAGACGCTAGCATCCGCGTGGTCAGGGAGGAGGCTGGGTCTGCTGCCCTAGTACTCACCACGAGTTCTTCTGTGCAAAATACAACAGAACATTGGGTACCACGAGGTGCTATCTTTTTCCATTTTCTCTGCCTCTTAGGAATACATTAGATTTTGTGGCTGTTCATTGTTTAGCTGAGATGTTTTCTCTACTTAGAGCACATGCCACATGTGATGGTGTTACAACACATTTGGTGCCCTTGGCCTCCCTAGTCCTAGGAGCAACCTCCAAACATCCAAGGCCAAGTCCGTGTCTGCCTGTGGGTGGTGTGCCCAGATAAAGGGTTCTGTGCGAGATGAGTGGTTTTCTGTGGGTTGTCTAGTAAAATGCAAATGACCATGGCATCTTGCGTGAAGGTGACAGGAGGGTGAGAGGCAGCATCTGTGGCTCCTTGTGGTCAGCGGCTGGTGTGGTCCCTCCGCAGTCCGGCCGTGAGGAGCGGCGACTGGGCTCGGCTTGTGCAGGGCTATGTGACCGGGAGTCAGAGAGGCGGTCTCTGCGGGGCATCTGACGACAGCCTCCGCCTCTCCCCGCTCTGCCTTGGACTGTCTTGTAGCTGACCCCACGGAGGGGCCTGCCAGGACTGTTAAAATGGGAATGATCGAAAATGACCTAAAATTGGAGGGATCCCATTCTTTACTCACAGCCCGAGATATTTTTTCAAAGGATTCTCTCTCTAGTGTTTGTAGGCCCAGAATTTATTACATTTTTCCTAAATTTATCCATAAACGTGGATCAGATGTACATTTGGCATTACTCTCTTCCCTGAGCCATTGTGGCCCTCTTTTTATGCCAAGGGAAAGTATTTTCAGGCGGCAGGGTTAGCTGTGCTGTGGTGTCCTGACTTCACAGAATAACTATGCCTTTGGCCTCTCCTGGGGAGCCGGGTTATTGTGAAACTAGGTCAAATTATTGTTTTTTCTCTTTTTGCCTATTGCTATTCCAAAGACAGAATCCTTTCCTCAAAAACAAGTCTTAAAAGTCCGATATGCTTGGGATGGCCATCGGAGGTAGAAACTAAAAGCCCTTTGCCTCGACAGCATCGGAGCAAACGAACGCTGTCTGAACAGGACACTTTAACCAAAACTAAAAGACAAAAAAGAAGCAAAACATATACAACATATGGCAAAGGGTTGTCTTTTATATGTAAAGAGTTTTTGTAAAGTAATAAGAAAAAGAAATTCCCCAACGAAAGGAATGGGCTCAGATTCATCAAAAGAAATCAAGGGGCAAATAGTATGTAGGTATATTTAGCTTTACTAAGGAACAATTAAAATGATGGTGATTTTTTTTTTTTTTAATTTTTAAACCCAGTGAAGTAGAATATTAAAACAGCGAAGACCCCGTGTTGGCAGAGGCATATGACGTAGGTCTCTGTCTGGTCTGTTTCGGCAGTGGTGACAAAACACTACCGGTGGGTGGTTAGAAACAGTGGAGATTCAGATCTCAGGGTTGTGGAGACTGGAAGCCAAGGTCATGGCAATGGCGTGGTCCGTTGAAGGCTGTCTCCCAGGTAGCAGACGGCTTGCTGCGTCTCTTGTGGCAGAAGGAGGTAAGAGGAGGGCTCTTGGACCTTAAAAGGGCATTAATCCTATTCTTGAGGGTCTACTCTCACGACCTCATCCCTTCCCAAAGGCCACACCTCTAAGAAAACCCAACAGGTTAGTTTTCAGCTGAAAAATTTTGGTGGCCATAGCATTCCCCTTTGGAATCAGTGGAAGGAATGTAATTGGCATAGTCCTTTTTTATTACATTTGACACAATGTAATAAAAGCCTTAAAAGTGTATGTAGCCTTTGGCCTAGCAGGTTCCACGTCTGCCTGCCCGTCCTTAACCCTGGGTTAGTTGAGCCCATTCAGTAAAACATGCGGTGCTCGGTGTTTAGCAGAGCTCACCCGCTGGTGGCTCCCAGCCCCACGTGGGGTCTCAGCCTGCCCAGCTGTGCTCAGTGTGACCTCACCCCGTGGAGGAGACCTTTCAGAAATGTGCTTGCCCTGAACAGATTCGTAAGATTAACAGTAAAGAAAAAAACAATTATTTTGGAATATAACAATTAAAAAAACTACTTTGTAGTTTAACAAAAGCTTGGGAAAGATGCCCTTTTTGTTACATCTTTGAAGTGGGGAGGGATATATTGTGTAATTTTTAAATGCTGTTAACTTCCCTAGAGACGATTGTAAAATGAACAAATGTGAATGTTTAATTTTTTTTTTTTTTTTTAACTTTGAATGAATTAAAAAGTCAAAGTCACACGAGTTCTCCAGGGATTGGGCAGGGCTCACATTTTATGAATTTGCAGCACAGAAGGGAAACATTTGCTTTCATTTTTTGGCATGCTGAAGTGGCCTTACCAGGGGATTGTGACCTTAATTTTAAGGATTAATTATAATGTGGGGAAAAAAAATATTCCTAAAACCCAGAACAGATACATGGGACTAAGTGAGCAAAGGCCGTCAAAACGATGATTTTTAGAAACGAGGTTCAGGTGTCGGGAAATGGATTCAGTTGTGCCGGGGCACAGCAGTTACACACAAGCTGTACAGTGGGGTGACTCAGGAGTCTCAGAGGGAGGTGGGGCAGTGGTTGAAGTCGTGGGTCTGGAGGGTGCTGCTCGCTGCTGCTGCTCTGCTGTGCAGGACATTTGCTCTCCGGTCGTCAACTCCAATCCGTGACCAGCTCACGGTTTTGGGTAGAAGCATATTTTACCTTCATGGGGTTTGCTTATTTTTTAAACTCCCTTCAATCAGATTTTTTTCCCCATTATCTAAGTGAACACAGTGACTGGTTTTCGGATATGCGTGAACTTCCTTTTGGATTGAAGTACTGAACTGATGGGGGGCCCGAGTCTCTGGGGGGAGGTATGAGGGGGCATGGGCAGAGGGCGTCCCAGTTCCCTGAGTTAAATAACTAACATTTCGCGGAGCATCGGGCACATGTGACTTGTCTAATTTTGAGAAAACCAGAATTCGGACGTATGTGTTTTGAAGGGTTGTATAAATTCAGTCTTCAGGATGCTTGCAGTTTTTGCCCTATTTTTATTGATTGATTGATTGATAAGTGCTGTTACTGCAGTTTGGATTTGTAAACCCATTATGTGTATCAGTGTCTGTGGCTTTTGACAGTGTTCTGGTTGGGACCCAGAGCTCCAGATTCATGGGATGCTAAAGATTTTTTTGTCATCATTACTGGACCACACGGGGCTGAAAATTTTCAGTAAGTTTTTGTGGGTGATTTTCCAGAGCGCTGGCTTTGGTGGGCCCCACCCCGACTCTGTGGAGCCAGTGCATTGTTTTTGGTCACCTGGTCTGTTCTTACAATTTACGCCCCGATCTGTCCAGTTTAAAGGCTCCCTGAAATTCCTTTCCTTTTTTAACTTTGAATTTCCTATAGACCCATTTTATGTTGCTGCATAAATTTGGGGGCACGATTCAGGCACAAATTAACAAGCTTCGAGGTTAGGACTTATGGAGTAAAAGGGTTTTAATAATTTTTTTCTTTGTTTTCGTTAATAAGATCCATCATTAAGCTTGTATTTAGACAATGTACCGTAAATGTTTAAAATTGGAAGACTTAATTTTGATAGTGTCTGGTTAATTACTATTATTAAGCTCTAGTTAGTAATATGTACATTGTATCAAGCTGTGGTTAGATGGCATGTGTAATCTCATTTAATATTCAGCAAAACAAAACCAAAAACCAAAACCCAGCGGTGTAAATATGGTAGAAAAATGGCCAGCGTCCACATCCTGATCCCCGAACCCTGCGAATATAGGACCTTCCATGGTAAAAAGGACTTTGCAAGTGTGATGCAGTAAGGCCCTCTGGATGGGAGGTTAGCCTGGGTTGGCCAGATGGGCCCCATGTCATCACGAGGGTCTTTGTAAGAGGGAGGCCTGAGTGTCAGAGTCTCAGTAGGGGACGTTGGGGAGAAGCTGGGCTCAGGGGTGGAGCTAGTAGCCGAGGAATCAGGCTTCTTCCCTGGAAGCTGGAAGAGGCAAGGAGATGGCTTCTCCCCGAACCTCCAGAAGGAGCACAGTCCTGCGGACGCCGTGAGTTTAGGCACAGCTGATTGTGGATGTGAGATGGGACATCCATGTTGCCATGAGCTTCTGGCTGGTGGCGACGTGTTCCAGCAGTGACCAGAGACAGATGCCGTCCGCACAGGGGCCTGTCCCCAGCCTTCCTGCTCGGTGTCCCCTTAGCCCATGTCCGTGATCTGCATTCGGACACGGGCGAGTCCCCCTGCGCTACCGCACTCTGCCCCGGATGTGTGCCCTGAGTGCAGGCCTCGGTGTTCCTGAGCCTGGGTGCCCACCGGGCCCTTCTGATATGGCCTGGCTGCCTTTGGTGACACATGTCCGGGAGAACTGTGTTGTACTCGCCCTCTTGCACCTCTGCAGCACCTGCCCTTGGCCACTGGGAGACCTCCTTCACCCCATCTGAAGCCCCGCCATGCCTCATGCCGGGATCCCTCGCCTTCTGGGCACCTGCTCTGGGGGTCCTGGTCCTGGGCAGCAGCGTCGCCCCGGTGGGTCCTGGCTGCAGCCTTCTGGCCACTGCTCCTGCTCTCCTGAACATTGGTCTTCATACAGCAGCCACGGGAGGTTTGGGGGCGGGGGGGCTCAGAACCCAAGTCAGGTGTGATCGCTTCTGAACAGATCCTCCTCCCAGCTTCAAGGTGCCCACATAGCCCTCTGGCTCCCCTGCCCCAACCTGCCGCTCTTTGCCTTGCTGGTCATCCTGCTGTTCCTTCAACACACAGTCACTCTTCTGCCCGTCAGTGTTGTGTGCTGTTACTTCTTTCTGGACAACCTCCACCCAGTACCCTCGGGGTTTAGCCCCCCGCTTTTTCCAGCCTTTATTCACGGGTCACTGGGGAAGCCTCAGGGCCAATGCCCCGGGCCACAGCCCTTCTCCGTCCCCTCTCGTGTCTGTCTGTGGAGTGTAGCACCAGACCCCTGCTGCAGGCGCTGTCCTCTCTGCCCGCTGCGTGGAGTCTGAGACCCTCCAGGCTGCGGCCCCAGCACCCAGGTGAGGGGCCAGCCCCCAGCAGGCTTGTTCTCCGTGTTTGGTAGGTGTGTAGGTGAGCACATCTTGCATTTTCTCCAGGTCCCTCTCACCGGTGGTAGGTGATTCTTGAACATAGCTCCTCAGCCTTTACGGGGGACAAGTTGTTGGTCCCCCCTCCTCACTGATGGAGAGGTGATGAGGTCTGGGGGTCATCGTGAGTGCTGGTGCTTCAGGGCCCCGTTTGAATCTCAGCTGTATTCCCTGGTTGGCTGGGTGACTTTGGAAAGTTGCTTAACTTCTTTGTGCCTCAGTTTGTTCCTCTGCCAATAACACAGGCATGTTCTAGTCTTTCCTCCTCAGAGCGGGTTGGGGGAGTTCAGGGGCGCGAGCGCATAGAGCAGTGCCAGGAACACAGCGTGTGAGAGACATCACTGCATTCTTTCCTGCCTTCCTGACTCAGGGTGCCCCAGATCTTATGTCTGCATCCAGGGATCCCATCCCACTCCTTAGGGATCCATCATGTCGCTGGCGTGGTTTCTCTGGAAACCAGGGAAGGCCCCCTGTCCTTCGTGCCTTTCAAGGCTTCTCTGACTTGTGACCCCTCTGATCTCTGATGGGAGGACAGGTCATTCTGTGTCCGTGTTTGGAATTGGAGTGCTTACTCTTTGCCCTGGGCTGGTAGCCCAAGTTGAAGATGGAAGCTGCTCCCGGTGTAGAAGGAGGGAGCACGGCCCTGACCCCCAGGGACAGCAGGCTCCGTGTAGGCGGAGGGGGTGCTGTGCACATGCCCCATCCATCCCTAGGAATGGCGGTCTGCTCTGGGGACCTTTCCTGGTGCCTCTTACAGACTTTGCCTCTTTTCTTGCAGCAGATGAAGCAGAACTTAAACTATACATCCTGGGGGCACCTGGGGGGCTCAGTCGGTGAAGCGTCTGCCTTTGGCTCAGGTCATGATCCCAGGGTCCTGGGATGGAGTCCCCTGTCGGGCTCCCTGCTCAGTGGGGTGTCTTCCTCTCCCTCTCCCCTGCCCCTGCCCTCTCTTTCTATCTCGCATGCATGCATGTGCTCTCTCTCAAATAAAGAAAATCTTTTTTTTTTTTAAAGATTTTATTCATTTTATTTGACAGAGAGATCACAAGTAGGCAGAGAGAGGGGGGAAGCAGGCTCCCTGCTGAGCAGAGAGCCCGAAGGGGGCTGGATCCCAGGACCCTGAGATCATGACCTGAGCTGCAGGCAGAGGCTTTAGCCCACTGAGCCACCCAGGAGCCCCTCAAATAAATAAAATCTTAAAAAAATATATATATATCCTATCGAGTGGTAGTCTAGTCGCTGTGATTCATGGACTTACCAAAGTCGACTTTGACCTGTTGGTCAATGTCAGTTTTGAAAAGCAGGCCTATAACCCCGGGAGCCCCAGGCTGGGACAGAAGCAAGCCACTCAACACAGGTCTTATGAGTCATTTGGGCCATAATGTCTATGGAGCACTTACTCGGGCCAGCCTCTGTTCTTAGCGCACAGTCCTTTACCCCAGCCCCTGTTGTATGGTGAGTTTTCAGGAGATGCACACGTCTCTCGCACACACACACACACACACACACTGGCCGGTCCTTGTTGTACATAAACTGTGATGCTTCTAGTCTGTTCTGCCGGTCAGGGGATATAGACCTGGGAGGGCGTAGGTCTCGGTGGGCTGGGACCCATGCTCCTGCCCCCCCCCACCCCCCGCACCCTGGAGGGACGGGAGGGGGGGAATAGGGCATGAGCAGTGATGCTGTCGGCTACAGTGAGTGTATTCTAGGGCTACGCTCATTTTCCTGTTGATTGCCCTGCATTCTCCAGGCCGCCACAGCTCTGATGTTTTCATGTGCGTGGGCCTCTCCTTTCTGTTGGAACTTGCACTAGAGCTGCAGATACAGCGCGTCCACACTGATGGACCGACTGCGCTGGGGATGGATGCACATTGAGTGGTCTGTGCACGACCCAGAAACCTACGTGTGGCAGCCTCTGGAGCAAGATTTGCTTTGCCTCATGCCAACTTGTGTAAACATTAGCAAAACATGTTTCAGGGACAGAAAATGAGCTAATTTGGAAATGGCGGGTTATTAGACTCCATTTGTTCTGCACATGGTGGTGTTGAAAGTTGCTGTTTCAGGCTTTCTGGGTGTAGGGAGCTCTCCTGAGTCAAGACCTTTGTCTTAGCCCCTTGCTCAGTGCACTTTGTGCTCCTGTCCATGTGCTGCTGGCTCGCACACTGGTGCAGGCATATGGGCCTCCCAGTGAGGCTGTGCACGAATGGAAGGCTTGGATACAGTGTTGGAAGACTTGGATACAGTGTTGGAGGGCTATGAACTTGCGCTTCTGGATGCCTCCCAACCACACATTTGGGGTGTATTTTTTGACTTTTGGCTCTTATATGCCTAATACCCCACTGCCCCTAATACCTTAAGATATTTTTCTGAATGAAAGACACATCTCTGCTTTCTGACACCCTAGGTCATTCTTTCCTGTGCCAGGTTTTTTTTCTTTTTAGTATTGTAGTGTTTCTCAATATTTGTGAAATGCTTAGTATTTGTAATATGACAAAAGGTCATATTTAATAAGGTATAGTACCCAAGAGGAAAATTTTGTTTCCGTTTTAAAGATGATTCCAGTGCAAGCTGCCTCATGGGTAAGTTAGATCACCCTGAGTGTGTCCGTAAGCGGGGCCTCAGTGGAGAATCTCTCACCACTAATTACTAGCAGAAGAGCACCGACGGCCAGCCCTCTCTGCAGCCTGTGTCCCAAGTGAGGCTTCGCTGAAAGGAAACTTTTTAACTGTTGAGAGAGCCTCATCTTGTCATTTTTGAAAGTGTTAAAGGGGCGCCTGGCTGCCTCAGTGGGTTGAGTGTCTGCCTTTGGTTCAGGTCATGATCTCAGGGTCCTGGGGTCAAATCCCGCACCAGGCTCCCTGTTCAGCGGGGAGGCTGCTTCTCTCTGCCTCTGCTGCTCCCCCTGCTTGTGCTCACAGCACATGCGTGCTCTCTCTCTCTTTTAAATAAATCAAATCTTTAAAAAAAAAAAAAAAGTGTTAAATGATTGAAATACTCAGATCCAGAGAGAAGACCGTGCTGGGTGTTATGTATTTCCCTGATTTCAAATTTTACCTTCTTTTGCTTTCTGTGCAAAGGGTGTGTGCTTATGTTTCTGAAAGAGACAGTTACAGACACACTGTTGGTGATGGTGGCTGTGTCCTCACCACCCCTATCTGGTGGTGGCTGTGTCCTCACCACCCACATCTCTTTAAACCGTGATGCGTGTGGCCTCAGACAGCGTCTGGTATTCTGTGCATACGAGAGGTGAGACCCTACAGCCCTAACGTGCTGAAGACGTCCTTCTGCACTTTGAATGAAAGCAACTGTGTTATTATGTATTCTGTTTTTTAAATTTTACCCGCTGTAGAGTATTCCATTTAGAACTTTATTTCATAGCTAAATACCTCTTTAAAGAGTTAAAGGTTTTATTTTACATATTTAAAAATATTTTCTTGCTCTGTATGTGTGTACTGTGAAGTCTGTGTGTGTGCACCTGTGTTAGGCTTGGGAGTGCTTGTGTAAGTGTGTTGAGAGCTGCTGAGGGGGACCCACATCCTGCCCAGCGGAGTGGGCTGTAATCCCCCCGACCGTTATGGGCATAGTTGACGGGAGGGCTTTGAGAATTGCTCCAGGTGCTGGGTCGAGACTTGGGGTGCCGCTCTCTCCCTCCATCACTTTGGGATCTCTGGCTGTAGAGCAGACCCCGCAGACCTGGGCTGCCTGTGGGGGTGCTGCCCAGACAGCTCAGGTCCCAGGTTCGGGACAGGTGCCACTTTCGCAGCAGGGAGCACAGGGGGCATTATGTGATGACCTGGGTGCTGAGGTGGCTGAGAGCCTGGCCGGGTGGCTGGAGGGAAGTTGCAGGTGTCCCGTGTGGCCGGGGGCAGGGCTGGCTCTGTGTGTCTGGGAGAAGGGCGTATTCTTACCTGCGGGGGAATCGTAAGCCCGGTTGTCCAAGAGAGAGACAAAAACTGTGCTTTGAAAAGGCCCTGTTATTAACCCAATAGAATAGCTATTTTTGTAATTCCAGGTCACCAGATTTTAATTCATTAAAAATGTCCCCTGATCAGGGAATTATGAACTGAGTAAATCAGGGCACGTGAGTGTCAGACTGCCTTCACACAACTTTCCGGGCACCTGTTGGCTGTGCCGTGTTGCACCAGAAGCAGGAAGTGGGATCCGGAAGACAGAATGGTCCTGTTTAGTTTCCCTGGGACTTTCCGCTGTGATCGTGGTTTAACGTGGTGTCTGACAGAAGATTAGAATAAAATGACACCGTCACACTGTTGGTTGGCGTAGGCGTTGGCCAGTCCGGCTGGAAGGCCCTGGGACAGCCTGTGACCCGTGTTTCGGAAGTGTTCACACGTTTGATCGAGAAATTGCGTGGAGAGAGGCGCTAAAGCCAAGCAGAGTATCGGCCAAGATAGTTGTCAGCAGAACGCACAGGTGTGGGTTGTGTATTTTGTGAGAGGGAAACCGTGTGTGGTCTGGTTTCTTTCTTCCGTGCAGCGGACGGAGGTCACCGAGTAGAGCGCGCACGCACTGCCTTGGAGGGCTGTTTGCCGGCTCCGTGGGGAGACCCAGGTAGGGCCTGCGGTGGCACGTCTGCCACCGAATGCCATCATCTTTTAAAGATTTTATTTGAGAGAGAGAGAGCGCGAGTGCTGGGGAGAGGCAGGGGGGAGGAAGAGAGACCCTCCGGCGAACTCACTGCTGAGCACAGGGCCTGATGCGGGGCTGATCTCACGACCCGGACACCACGACCCCAGCCGGAACCAAGAGGTGGCCGCTTAACCGACGAAGCCCCCAGGCTCCCTGTTGCCGTCCTTTTTAAAAAGCATCTTGTACATCTGTAGGGTCCCAGAAGGACATGCCCCAGGATGTGAGTGGTAGTGATGTAGGTTTTGTGGGTCTTTTCCCCTTGTTTGAATTCTTTAAAATGAAATACATATTATTTTCCTCAGAACAGTTATTACCTATAAACACGAAGTTACATAAAATGAAGTAAGTGGAGGGGCACCTGCGCGGCTCAGCGGGTAGAGCATGCAAGGCCTGCTCTCGGGGTCATGAGTTCGAGCCCCATGTGAGGTGCAGAGTTTACTCAAAATTTCTTTTAAAAAAAAAACCAATTTCTTTTCAAAGGGCAGAGGATGGTTGAGGCAGCGAGTTCTGCAGAGGTCAGCGAGCCCTGTCTGGACAAGGACAGATGGTGGCCCTTCCAGGCTTCTCCAACTGTGTCCCGTTCCCAGTAACCCCTGGGCTGCTGTCGCTGCACCGGATACCAAGACACGAGCGGGTGGCTGTGTCTCCGTAAAGCTTTATTGACAAAAACACACGGTGGGTGGGACGGGGCCCAAAGACCCGATTTTCTGACCTGTGTTCTAAGAGATTGAATATTTGAAATTCGGCAAGGCTGGGTCACAGCATCCCATAGATGTTTGGGGTTTATCTTCATGGTTCTCATAAAGCAACACATCAGACTGTACGTTGAAAAGGAATGATGTGTGTTGTTAATTGGACGCTGTGGAACCCTTTGTGAGAAGAGTATCCTGTCTTTCTCGGGAGGGGAACAGCCTTTGTTGTGCGTGTGCAGCGGCCACGGGGCTGCGTGGGGTGCGTGGGTCGGGTATGCCGTTCTCTGCGGCCCCCGTTACTCCCGGTCACGGGACCGAGTCCAGTTCTGCCGGTAATTCAGGGGTGGGGGGCAGCAGCAGCCTCTGATAATTCCGGGATGGTCACAGGAGGATGCTCTCTCTCTGATGGAGGCTTTAGCCACACAGATTGCTGTTTGAGATGCCTCCATATTGGGGCCCAGATTTATTGCTGCGCATGAATTCTTTTCTTTTTTTTCTTTTTTTAAATTCTGGCGAAAGGGTGATGAGGATTCAGTAGAACTAGAAATGTTTGCCCTAGACTCTCCTCCAGTGGAGGAATGAGAGGGTCACCGGTAGTGATCTTGGGAAAGGAATGGCATGCTTGCTGGAGAAGCAGGAGGTGAGCCGGGGAGGTGCCCCGGGTCCTCGACGCCCTCCCCCTCCCTTGCAGGTGAGTCTCCTCCAGCGCTGGGTGGGGCTGTGTCTGGTGGGGGCGGGGAGCACGAGACCCTTGTGAGTGAGTCAGGACCCTGACTGTGCTGGGTAAGTTCTTTGGGGCGGATGGAGGAAATCAGCCCAGGGCAGCAGCCCCAGGGGCTGCGGGTGTGCACGGAGAGGGGGTGTGCCGTGCACGGACTCCTGCCTCGGCCTGCAGCTGGATGGGCCCAGGGGCCTTCAAGGGCACGCCGTCCGAGGGAAGAGGGAAGGAGGCACCGGAAGAACAGCTCTCAGGTGAGGTACCCTGATGACCTGACCTGGGGAGCCAGGAGGGCAAGGACAGTTTGGATGCTGTGGCCACGGCCAGACCCTCCAGACCAGGAGGAGAAGGAGGAGGAGGAGGATGGGACAGACACGCCGGGGGAGTGTCTCCAGGCACAGGGACCAAGTGTCCAGTGAGGTGACCGTTACTGGTAAAGGACATGAGGGCCATCACAGAAGGCAGAGAATGACCCTTGGAGGATGTAACGGCCCTCCATCGATCAAGGTGTCGTCTTCCAAAGCAGACATTCGCCCTTTTGTCACTTTATGTGGAATATTTCATCGCATTTGTTTGTCCCAGTAATGTTGTAATACAGTAATGTGACATTTTAACGTAGAGAAGTGTACAAGGGTTTTACACCAAATAAAACATCCTGAAAGAAAAGTTTTACTTTTTTGAAAACTCAAGAGTCCTGTCGTACCTCCTTGTGAATATTTTGGTGAACTTTCTCCTAAGCATTTTTCTCTACTTGATTGATTGATTGACGGGTGTGTGAGAGAGGGTTTGGGAGCCCCACAGCCCGAGTCTTTGGCGCCGTGTGGTGCGGTCCAGCCCATCCTCTGCGGCGTCTGAAGTCGACGGAGAGTGAGTGGGATGCGCGGGCCTCCTCGGTCCCCACGTCCAGTAACGGTGCTCCCTCGGTGTCGGCGAGGCCTCGTTTGGGCTCTCCCTCGTTTGGGCTCTCCCTCCTCGGAGGTGGAGGCGGGGCTGTCCTTCCCCCCCACGCGCGGCTGCCTTCTCTTGCCGCCGCCATGGCAACGCTGTGCCCCCTGCCTGCGTCCCCAAGGATTGGGATCAGGCCTGCGTGCTGCCCTACCCAGTGACGCGTCTGCATAATGTATGAGCCCGAGTGACAGCCCGCGCACAGCCTGATCAAAACAAAGAGCCCGCCTCGGAGAGATGGGCAGATTGCGGCAACATATTGTGACCACATTCTCTGCTAACTGAGAATCGTGTCATGAAACGCGTCTCTGGCCTGTCAAAAATATTTTGACAGAGCCCTCCAGCCTCACTCCTTCATATGCAAATGTGTCGGTGGTGCCGAGCTGGGGGGCCCCCACCCCCGCCCTGGAGGAGCAGCCCGCCGAAGGGGCAGCCTCCTCGTCAGGGTTCATTGCTCCTGCAGATAGACATGCGGGAGCCCTCTGAGTGTTTTCCCTCTACCGTGTAAACTGCCAGCTGGATGATGCCAGTGCTGTTGTCCTGGGGCCGCAGAGGGGCTCCGAGGCTTTGAAGGGAGAAGCCACGCGCGGAGCCTGGCATGAGGGCGGACGGTGGGCCGGCCAGGCTGTGGGAAGTAGCCACACTGATGCTGGGGGGAGGGGGAGTCGGGTGGGGGGCCGCCCCCCCAGGGGAACTGTGGGTCAAGAGGGGGCCTGTGCCCCAGGAGCAAGCCTTGGGGTCCTGGTCGTGGCTGCCGTGCCCTGCCCGGCTCGCAGAGCACCCCTCCCGGGGACGCGCCTCCCCCGAGCCTCTCCCTCCCAGGAGGGGCAGCCGTGCCCGGGCTCGCCGGAAGCCCTCCGGTGCCTCCCTGGGCTGGCGTCTGCAGGAGCCTGGTGAGGTGACACAACCTCTCTCCCTCGCTGTCCCCCGCTGGAGGGGGCGGCCGTGGTCGTCGTGGAAGCTCGGGAGTGCATGGGCACATGCTTAGACATGCAGGTGGCACTCGGGAAATGCGAGTGGCGTGTAGTTGTCAGGATTCCTCTGCTGGGTTGTCTCGCGCTGGTGAGTGGAGCGTTATTACATGGCCGCTTTTGGTGAATCTCATTACGAAGGAGTGTCTGGGTCCCTTTGCCCGTTCCCCCCTGTTGCCTGCGTGCGTATCGGATCCCAACAGTCACGTCGGCACCGAGATGGGTCTGGGTTTTCGGAGCCCCAGCCCCCCGGAGACGTGAGAAATACCGCTCAGTCTTGGTGAAGCCACACTGGTGGTTGAGGGCGTTCCATCTCCGATGTTTGAGGGCCGCATCGAATTCCCACACAGGCTGAGACTGTTCTCCATGAGCCGAGAGCTGAGCCGCCTGGCGGGTCAGTGGCTGCAGGCGAAGTAACACACCGGCTTCCGGACGCCCGGTCTCCCCTCTGGAGCCTCGTTCCGGGGAGACCGCCAGCCACCGCCCGCTGGCCACGCTCCAGCTGCGGGGGAACCATCAGGGCAGAGGCCTGGGGAGCCCAGCGCCCCCAGGCCTCCCTCCGCCTCTGCTCTCCAAGCCGCCCTCAGCCGTGGGAACTCTCGGTGGGGCGCTGGCCGGTCAGGGACACCCCAGGGGGCTGGCGGCCACGTGTCACCCAGCTGGTTTCCTGAGCTGGAATCGGACAGGCACCTACAGCTGAGAACGTTCCTTGTCCCCCTGGGCTTCTCCCCGGGGGCCTTTACCTGGGGGGGGGGGCTTCTCCCTGGGGGTCGAGACTCCGTGGTCTCTCCTCTGTTGGAATAGCGCCAGGGCGCTCAGGAGATCCGGGGGTGGAGCCCAATGGCACATCGGTTTGTGGTTTATAACGTGTGTGCTGTCACCTTGCTGTTCCTCTCCAGGGCGACGGTGGTCTGGTCTCAGTGTTCGGTGCAGAGCTTGATGGCTGGAAAGTGGAGGAGGCCGCCGCGGCCAACCCGGCTGGCCCTTCCCGTGTGCGACGGCCTGCCCTGTGTCCGCTGTGCTGTCTTAGCCCCTCACTCTGGGGGCGCTTGGGGGTGCTCCCGAGTGCTGCTTTGCTAGAGCCTTGCCCCCCCAACCCCCCGCCGGGGGCTGCAGCTGGGTGCCCTGAGTGTCCGGAATCCTTGAGCGGGGCCCCCCACGCGTAGGCCGGACGCTGACGGAAGGCAGTGGCTGTGGCTTTAAGCCAGATGGTGGGGCTTTTCACTGGCTGGTCCCACAATCGCGGATCTCTCAAATTTCTTCTTTTCGGTGCTGGTAATAATTTTTTGTCTGTGTTTGCCAATCCGGGCCTGAGTTTGGGCGGGTGCACGGCTCTGAGCCAGCTCCGTGCCGGACAGGGTCACCGTCCCTGTAGGGTCCCATTTCCCCTCCTCTTAGCCACAGCTGCAGCACCACCCCTGCAGTGATCGTGGGCCCTGCGTGTGGTTCTGCGGAAATGAGAGGGCCCGGCCTGGGGAAGGCCCCTCCAGAAGCAGCACTTCGGGGCTTCCCTAATCCCTAATCAACTGCACCACCTTGTGCTGTGACCTGCTGTGACCCCGCGGATGGTCAGGGGAAGGCCGAACCTTCAGGGGGGCGGGGGGCGCGGGGCATCTTTCTGGTATGTTTTCAAACGTCCGCAAGCCCTTCGTCAGCGTTCCCACTCAGAAGGAGGCTTTGCCCTCCGATTCCCACACGCTCCCACTTGTAGTCATGCCACTGAAGCCCAGAGTGCTGGTCTTTACGTGCGTCAAAATAATGTCATCCTTTGGTGGTGGCGGAACTGTTTGAACCATCATGGTTGGCCGTCAGCCGTGTGATCTCAGACCCACGTGGGTTTTTTGGTGGCGCTTCCTCAGCTTGGGGACCAGGTCGCCCTCGGAAGTGCGAAGGTTCCTTCCCTGCCAGGGAACCCTGTGCAAGCTTCTGCCCAGGACCTGCCGGTCAAGAGGCACCTGAGGTGTAAGTGACGGGAGTCCAGAGCTTGAGCCCTGAGCTCGTGGCTCAGCTGTGTTGCAGTAGGTGACTTGGTACACTTTTCTGAGCCTCTGCCTCCTTTTCTGTGAAAGGGAGGACAGTAGCTCCCCGAATACCCACCCGCAGTGATCTCGGGAAGGAAGCGATACGCTCCTGTGGCCGCACTGCGCTCACCACCAAGCTCCCGGAGTGCGCTGCTGGTGTGCCTTCCCTCTCCTTTTCTCTGCTTCGTGGGGTTTGCCTATAGACCCGCCTGGAAAAACAGATTGCCCCCAAATATTTGATAGTCCTCAGGGATTAAGGTGGATGAATTCTTTCAACCGTCGTCCAGAAAATTCCCCGTTTCTGAGATTATTTAAAATGCTTTGGCAATAGGGGGTGAAGGTGCAGAGAAACAAGAAGATCGAAGAGAGGATGCACTTTGATTTTAGTTTTGGAAAGAATCAGCTCGATCAGTGGCT